>VXAA01006939.1:27545-68512 GCA_013399115.1 Anseranas semipalmata | reverse complement strand
AAAAAAAAAAAACAAAACACAGATCTGCTACCTACAGGAATCCAGCTTATGCAATTTGGTTATTTTGTCATTTTTCAACAGCATGAATCCAAACACTATCCCTATTTCTTCTACCCACCACATTCAATTTTTAATGAGGATGACTTCACTGGCCTTCAAAATATTTTTCAATTTGTAAAGCCCCTCATAGATGACCTGCAACTGCATTAGAAGCACTTCATCTATTCATCAAGCCTATGCTATTTAAAACTGCCTGACTTTAATTAGATTATTTGTGGAACTGCTAAATACCTCACCTGTTAGAAACACCTAAGCCCTCTTTTTCACAGCTGCACAGGAGTAGTCACTCTGTGACTAATTAGTGCACAGAGATCCTTCTAGCTGCTGTGCTTAGCTGGGAGAGCATGATGGTACAGCTGCTGCTCACCAACCTGCCAGTGGACCAGCTTGTACTTTGAAACTCTGTATACATTTCCCCAGTTGTATTATTTCTGTCTTCTCCAGTTCTTCTTGGCAGTGCTGTTTTATTAGTGGTATTTGTCATTAGTCCACTTCTACTTTTTCTGTTCTGGATCATCAGTAGAAATGTTAAGATCATTATTCAGAACTGATGCTGCTGACTGCTCTTGTGACGGTGACAGAATAGGGTAGGAAGTGCCTGTGTTCTCAGGAATTTACATTTGTTTGACGGTGTGTGTGTGTGTTAGCCTTTGCTACTATCCACAGCACAACCAGTCTATTCAGTTTCTTGCCTGCCAGCTGCACAGTTGGCCAGGCTTGATATAAGACAGTCCCTGAATCAGACATTAAAATACCTAAACTCGGTACAAAATGTGCCTTATGGCCTGCCCTGTGACAATGCTATATTACTATTTACTTACTGACCTTTAAAGAGGTCAAGACTTGATGTTGCTTTGCTGCTCTGCTCCCATGGCAGCAGCCACTAGGGGTTCTTGTAAATTATGCCATTTACTCAATTTTTTTGTTGTGTTGGATCAGAGAATTCTTTCTGAAATGGACTGGGAGTTCATATAAGCAAAGGTCAGAAGCAGGTGTGCAGGTTGTTCCTTTTGTGGATGTGCTGGCTCTCCTGCAAGTGCATGGCTGGATTTTTTCTTTGAAAAGTAGATTTGAGGCACTAAATCTGCCTCACTGGAGGCAGATGTTCACTGGAGAAAGAACAGATGATAACAGTCTTGAACCTTACCCCTATCCAAGATTTTATAGCTTCACAATGAGGCTGATGCTCCCCTACCCCTAGCTGTTATATTAGGAAGTTGACTTGACATATTTGTTTCTGTCCCACACAAATTAGCCCTTGCCAATTTTGATACTCCTGTGGATAGCAGGAATAGAACTCTGGCAGTGGATGTGAACAGCTTCTATTTATTTCAACATATAAAGTAGAAAAGCCTTAAAAAAAAAAAAACCACTTTGTTTTAGTATCTTGGCAAGATATAATTCTCTGTGAATCTCGACAATTCTCATATTACCCTTACATATGACCTGTGAGAGAATGTTTTCTCTGATATGTTTTTTTTTGTCCCATGTACATTATCAGCTTAATTGTTTGACAGTTCACAGATGTTCATTCATTAGTTTGGACCTGAGTTATGTAAGTTCCCTCCACACCATTTTTGCTTGAGACGCAGACTCCTTATAGTTTTACCTGTTTTTTTATAGTCTTGTAGGGCTTCTTTACCTAGTTAATTCTGCTAATTAGTTCCCTTAATGAATAAAAGGCTGTCCTTTGAAATTGAGAACTTCATGGAATGGGTAAATGGATAATTATGCACTGAAATCCAGCATGTCAGCTGCTCCACAGTAACCACCTGTGCAGTCCCTTGTACCTGCCTAATTGCTCACTGAAAGAAAAGTAAACTGATCTTACCTAACAAACAGTATGACCGTATGGTAAAATAACTACCTTGCAGGTTTTCACTTTATTCCACCATAATTTGTACCACAGATTTAAAGATCTTCTTTCATTTGTGGTTCCAACGTAATTAATTTGTATCAATTCATAATCATATTCATACCTTTCTGTGATGTTCTCTGCTCACTGGATTAAGTGATATTTAATGGTGAATTTTGCTAGAATGGCCATTAATATCTACACCTACTATAGCGTTACTAATTCTTCTATCTATTCAATGCTGTACCATAAAAATTCATGATAATATTTCTCCAACAGAACTACAGAGTCATTTCTTATAGTCAAATGTGCCAGTGGAATACCAGAGAAAAGCCTCAGCTTTAAGTAAAATCCTTATTGATCCTTTCTTAAAGTGATATTAACCTTAAAAGATCATTCTTTATCCCTTTCTGTCTTATTTTTCATTAGGTTGTTCCAGTGTTCTCAGCTCGATGTCATCTCTATTTTTCATCTTTCCTCCTAGCAGAACAATGGCTTTAAAAATAAGACCCATGGTTATCACTCTGTCACATTTTAGTTACTCTTTTAATAAATTGCTTGATGTCCTGCAATATTTCAAATTCTTCCATATTCTTTCCTGGATGAAGCTTTTTATTAAGAAGGAATCCATTTAACTACTGCTTTCACCAATATAAATACCTTTTTGGCTGATATCTGGCTTCCTACTTGGGGATATTCATCACCTATTTGTTACATTTTTTTACTGACTTTTCTCCCAGACTAGCCCATAATGTCTTTATTCTCCCAGCCTAACGAGGGGAAAGCAGTTGGAATATGCTTCTTAGTCTTATCACTTATGCAGGGCAGTGAACACACATGTAATGGTCAATATGATCTAAACATACCATTTAAGCACATTGCTAAGACTGAAGGGAATAAGAAAAGCTTTACTTCAAACTTCCATGGTCACTCATGCTTACATGCAAAATTAATTGAATAGTTGGGGTTTGGCTATTCTAATTACAGGGCTCTGCAAGACTGAGAGGCGTAGGCTGAGAGCTGCTGCCGAATGAGGGGATGATGGTTTATGTGTAGGTGTATCTGTGGTAGACAACAGTGTCGCTAAAGCTCGACTGAAAGGTAGGATGAGGAGAAGGCTGAAGAATTAGATGTCTTACTGAACAAGTGTGCTGTCATAATGCTGGTTCTAATAGAAGATATGGCTTAACACTAATTCTATGCCAGATACAGGACATACGATGCTTTTTTTTTTCTTTTTTTTTGAACAGAGGCCAACTCACAAAAGAGGGATGTGGCTCTATGAACTTGATATCTCAATGCACACATAGGCTAGTTTCATGGAGTCCATGAGCTGGGCTTGATTCAATTTTTAAAATGCTTTTCTATAGATATTGCACATTTACTCATTTTCTTAAAGCTAGGATCAATGGCATAATGATGAGGTACAATTTTTCAATTGAAATTCCTATTTTGAAACAAAGTCCGAAGACCTGCCACCTGCACTATGCCTAAGACATCCAATGCAGCCTTCCATCCCAGTCATCCCATCACATAAGGCCAGCAGGACAGCCCTACTGATTGGTTACGACCATGTTTTGTAGGAAAAGGAGCTGACTCATATCAGGACTTGGTGAGCAGGCTCACCACCGCACAGCTGTAAGGATCAAGCTGTGATAACTTGTGAGTACAGCAGCTTTAAACATACAATAGTTTGGCTGTCCCTTTTTCACAACATCGTTTATTTCCACTGAACTATCCTTTTAGCCACTGCAATGACTGTGCATAGACAAAACTAAGGTGTGTTTAAATCCACTTAGTACTCTAAAGATGTAAAATTATTACAAAAGGACCAGTATGAAGACAAAAAAAAAAAAAAAAAAGTCAAAGTAAAAATTGGTGTTTTTTTTTTTAAGACACTTTGAATCTAAAATGGTAGTAATATCATGTATAATGAAGACCTTTCAGACAAAGACTACTGGCCATATCTGTGATTCAATTGTAATGTTACTCTGTTTGTATATACAGGAATGGCAGTTTAAAACAACCTTTTGGTGCCTAATGAATACTGGAGCAATATTCTTTATTACCACACGGTGTCACCTTTACAATTCTTGGATGAACAACAGATTTACCAGTAAGTTTCAAAGGAAACTATTAGATAGCATCATTCCCCACTTATTCCTGAACTTTCTATGTTAAACTCTCTGGTTAATTTATTTAATTTCATATGAAAATTGAATTAGCTACATGTTAGAGCTGAGCAGACATCTCATTAAGAATAATCTATTTAGTTTAGCTGCTGGTTTTGCTTTTGAAATTTCAGGAGTAAACTACAGTTTCCTTCACTTTGCTAGTTATTTAAATTTGTAAAATAGCCACCACATAAAAACTGTGAATAATTGCAATGACTCAAAATTTAAACATTGCACATTGGGTATTGGCTAGGTAATATTTCTAATATTTCTGCTCTTTGGTTAAGCACTTGTGCATTTATAAAAAAAAAATAATAACAGAATATTTTTACACAGCTTTAAACATTTTTTTTATAAATATTCCATTTCTTAAATACACTCACAATACAAATTCACAGATATTTACAAAAGGGACAAGACATGGATTGAAAGATTCACTTTGAAAAAATCAGCTGACTCCTTATGAAGAATGTGGAGTTTTTTTCTTATCATTTTGATAGGAAAAACATGCAGTTATAAATAGCAGTTTTAATTGCTTTTCCAAATGTGCTACTATTCTCTTTTTCAAATATGCCTTTTCATTATGGTTAGAATATGTGATTAAAAGCTCATTTCCACGAGCACAAAGGAGTGCAGAGGGACAAGGGCAGGCAGGGGAGCCCCAGTCACCCCACCAGAGACACAAGCCCCAGCCCAGCCCCTCCCGGGGTGTCCCAGGGAGCCTCAGTGCATGGGCCAGGGGTGACAGCCGTCAGATGCAAGGGGAGCAGCTCCCCAGATCTCCTTACAGACTAAGGGCATCGATGCCTAGGGTTATGGGACTCATGACGGGGTGCAGAGGAGGATTGCAAAAGACTTGATATGGAATGTTTAGTGGAAGAACCAAAGATGAGAATGGGAGGGATCAGGGTGATTTGGAGAGGAACAGGCACGGGAAAACAGATGGATAAGAGGACAAAAGGGATCTGCTGAACGTAAACATGTTGTTGGTCAGTACATGTCTGACCACGCCCTCCACTGGACCCCACAGAGTATCCCGTTCTATTAAAGTCCATTTCTAATTGTTTTTCGGGGTGAGAGACTCTCTCTTGCTTGTGCATGTGTGCATGGAGGTCTAAGTGCAAGCAACTCATACGGCCCACGTGTCTAGGGTGCCAGCAACTGGGGTGAGTGAGGGTGCATACCTCAGCGTGTGCCACCAAACACCAAGATTAGCCAGCAAGCCGGGACAGAGGTTTGGGAGCCAGGTGTTGGAGCAACTCTAAGTCTGGCTGGACACTGGAGAGACAGGAGGGTCTGAGAACTGGCTGCTGGAGACACCAGGAGGGCCAAGCCCCGTGAGGCTGTGGAGTTCGGTGTCAGCCGCTGGATAGGCTGCAAGTCTGGCCTGGCTGCTGGAGGGACCCATCTGTGTGTGTGTGTCTGTGCGTAAGCAACTGCGAGACCAGGGAACCGAGGGGCCAGCTACTGGGTAGGTTGGGTGTGTAAGGGCAATTATTTGGGGGCCCCATAGGGTGCGTGGGGGTGGATTTGAGTACCAGCAACTGGAGTGGGGGCTTGCTTGTAGCTTCCAGGTGGCAGCAATTGTGAGACCTGGGGAGACTGCAGGTCCTGGACCAGCTACTGGATAGGCCACATGTCTTTGTATTTACCCTTTCCACTAAGAAGGCTTTCATCCTGATCAACAAAAGAGGGGACCAGGATGAGGAAGTTGGAGCTGTTTTGTTTGTGCAAGTGCTCTGTTTTCTGTGTGAGCCAATCTGTGTGGCCAGCTGTGGGTTTATGTGTATATATGTAGTGTGTGTATGTGTATGTGTGTGTGTATGCACATGTACAGGCTGGGAAAGCCTGTTCAGGCTCACTGGGGGCTGGACCAGGGAACGTGGAGCTGCAGCAGCCTCACCTCTGTAAGGCTACTGGATTCAGCAACCCCACACAATTACAATACTATCAAAACTTTGATAGCTTCAGCTGTAATCCACTGCAGGTCAATAGAAACACTCCTATGAGCTTCAATAGACTTTAAATAAACCATACCTGCAGTAATAAATGTTTTTCAATTTATTTAAGACCATGGAAGAGCCTAAGTAATTTCTGAAGAAAACCCATCTAAATATATACATGCTTTAAAGGTTGGAATTTTACTTTAAACCAGGAAGATACATATACCAGCTATAGCTGTTGTTAGAAAACTGTTAAAGAAAATGTGAAATATGCAGAACTATTTTCAGGGAAGGCTTTGATCTTAAATGGTCCTGTTACTACAGCTTGTGTTAAAAAACAGTTTCATTTTAAGTTCTTTCCTGTGATTTCTCACTCAAAAATGCAAACAAGAAATGTTTTAAAGAATTTAAAGGTTACTGTTTTCACTTTAAATGAAGATATAAGCATAACTTGTTAATTTTCTCACTGCATACTTTGTAGAATTATCAGCTACAGTGATACTTTTGACAAATCATGTATAGGTATAACATTGCTCATCAATTTTAATAAGCTGGCGTGATTTTATAATTGCCTTGTAATCACTGATGTGGTAAATATCACTGCTGCAGTGCATTTCTACCTGGTAAATGAAGTTCAATTACTTACAAAAACATTCACTGTGACTTCTACTTTTCTAAACCAGAAAGCATTGTCCTTCCTTTTCTGTGTAGAAGTAAAACCAGCTCATTAAAACAAAATGCTTAGGTTTAGAAAAATCACGCCATCATTTGTCTCGGGAGGTATCACTTCAAAAAAACTTGCCCACAAATTTGACTGATGTGTCTGAGGCACAATGCAGAATAAACAGTACCTATCATAAAATAATATAATGTCTTCATATCCATTTCTTCCACACATTCAACTTAAATTCTACTTGAAATAGCCTTAAAATGTTTACATCTGGTTCTTGTTTCCAGTTTTGACCACATTTCTCATATCTATGGATTCAGAAATGGGTTAAAAGTGACAGACAGATAAAATTGCATTATTCCCTGCCATAAGAGAATTAAGTAGACATGTGGTTGTGTAGAACATTGGCATTTGACCTTGCACCTAGACCAGCCTCAACCTGAAGATGAGAGACAGGAGCAAAACTTGGTTAATGACTGCATCAGCCACTATATACAATGCATCCATTTAAGCATACATGTCTAAACTGTATCCAGAGTAACTCATATGCAGTAGTTTAATCATTCTAACTATTATAACCATACTGGACGGCTGCATATTCTCAGGCAAAACATGTCAAGGAACAACTCTCAAAGAGTCAACAGGGAGCATGAAAGAAGCTAGTCAAGTTTGTTTTGTTAATCATGTTATCAATGTATTTTAGCAGTTTTTTTGTTTTTTTTTTTTTTTTAAGAAACTACTTCAAAATATTCAATGATGAGTTCTCCTTAATTATTCATGTACCTTGGGTGACACCCCAGGGTGACTGAGATCCTTAGATGCACTGACAAAGACTTTGGGAAAATTAAATGAAACTGACAGTTTTTTCCTTAAGTGATTATCTAAATTTAACCACAAAGGTCATTTAGTGATGCATATTTGCATAGTGATACATAGCTTCAGATGACAGGCAGCTAATTCATAGATTAGCACCCAGTTCCAAAATCTGAAACTAACCATTTCTAATTCATAAAGCTATGCCTTCTAGAGGATGAACAATAACTGCTCTTATTCTGATATTGTTATTTCTCTGCTCTTTAATAGAACATTTAAAAATTCAGTGCACAGGAGGATCCTTATTTTTTGCAGCATGATGATTTTTACAGAGGTGAGCAAACCTAGACACTGCTAGTAAGTCTCAGACTGCACTGTGTGAAACTCCTGTCAGTAAAAGGACACAACCTGTTAACTTTCCTCCAGTATGTATGCACTGTGTTCCTGTAGGCTTTAATGTACGCCATGTTTTACATTAACAATCAAGGCAAAAGGAGCAAATCAGTAGATTAAAGCAGTGCATGCTGAATTTTCTCACATCCGTATTATATATATTTCCCAGGGTTACTTCGGGATAGATGCAGCCTGGTTCTTGGACCAAATGTCTTCACCACACTGGTGAAAGCTTCAAAAGCCAGAGACCTTGGTTTTGTGACAACAGGCCACTGCAGGATGCGCTGCCCTGTCCTTTTCTCCATCTCACATGGGTAATGCTATCACATTATTGTCCACATCCCACACGACTCATGTCTTCACATGTGAAAACTTGAGGCTGTCATACAGTGATTTCATTTCCAATAATTGATATATTTTAATTTTAGGATAGCCCATCACATTGATTTCTCCTTAGGGACTAAAAGCTCATTTATCCTCCTCTTCTACTCACAACTGAATAAGGGACTCATTTGCAAGTCAGAGATTAAGATCTTTTATGGATTAACTAAAGAAAAAGTTCTTTGAATTAAAAGAAAATGTTAATTTTTTTCTTATCATACATTGACTGAAAAAGTAGATTTTTTTTTTCTCATTTCTTTAACATAAACTCAGACTACAAGTCATGGCAGTAGCAACTGATGAACTCATGTTTAGTCGGATAACACATATTTACCAGCATCCAGAGTACTTTTTTTTTTTTTATCTTAAGTTTTATATTGCAGAGCTAACTGACAGAGCAGTCAGAGGAATGACTCTGTGACTAAGATATTCAATCGGGAATCATGTCTTTTCCAATTCTTTGTGATGTACATCTGTACTCAGCAAAGCACTTATGTATATCTATAAGTATATTCTCGAATTCCACAATAGTCAATGGGATTTCAGCATACAATTGCAAGTGCTTACTTGACAAGGGGCACCAAGTTTGCTGTCTGCTTGAAACACATAGTCTCTGTACTGATGTCGGTTAGACTTTGTCAACATATCCTCCTGCTGGCAATATTTTTATTTATTTTTATTTTTATTTTTATTTTGTTTTTATTTCACAGAGATATTGTGAGTATAAACTCACTTATTTTTTTGAGGCATTCATATAGAATGGTGATTAGAAGACCCTTACACATTAGAAGAGCCTCTGAAAAAATAATTCATATTTAAAGAGAAAAAATATGTTCACCTAATGGTAGTTCTATCTAATCTGCCATGAGATAGTAACAGAAAAAATGGATTTTTGCATGGTATTGTCTCATAAGTCTAGTATGCACGTGGATGGGAAAATAGAAATATGATGGGCAACCAGAACACCAGATTGTGTCTGTAGATATTCAAGTCTAGTGTGTGCTTTCTGTTGTGTTACTGATTGCAATGAGCATCTTTTGGTCTGAAAACGTGTGTGTGTGTGTTTGCATTTATCTTGTTCTATGCCCCCATGGGGCTTTTCTTTTAAATAAAAATATTTTCTTCTCTGTGGGGAGATGGAGATGGATAGGAGGAAAGAGAGAAGAACTGAGTTAAATGGTTAGGAGATTCCATTTATTAGGCTGAGGATGGGATTCATCTTTAATAATCATACTCTCTTCAAAGTTAAGCATCTAGTCTAAATTCATTATTTGGGTATTCTAAAATAAATGGAAAGAGTCAGGCACATTCAGAAGGAGATTTATGACAATTATGTTGGCCTTTGGAAGGTGGTTAATTGTTCTTTGGGGCCATCTAGTTCTACCCACTGACTACAGCAGGAGCTTCGTCTAGATATATAATATACCTATTTAAAAGACAGGTGAAATTAAATTGATTGCATAAAAGCTTTTTATTTTTCCCTTAAGTACTCAATATTTGACAATAGGTTACGGGAAGAAAACACAGACAAAACAGGCAGATTTTTCGTGTAGTGTATTCTCATAGTCAACTGAATTTTAAAATTAAGTTTCCATTCATATTGTTCTATTCAGTGTCTTTTTTTTTCCTGACAAATTGTACTCAAGTATTTTAAGACAGAATTCTTTCATTACTTCTTTACTTTTCTACTACCATTTCTTCAAGCTGCTTTCCAAGATAAAGTTTGTTGAACAAGTCCTTTGAGGCTTAGTCAGAAAAGTTCTAGACTTCCCTGTTGTTCACATATAAAATCAAAGTTACAAACAACCTTAAAAACAGGCAATATTCATATTCTTTAATCCACTAATTGCTATCGTGCAAAACAAAATTTCTTGACAGATTTTGTATTAATTTGTTTATGCATGGTTTACTAAGTGCAAACATGGATAGGATATATCATTCAGATTGTCAATTATATTTAATTTTTGATAGCAAACAAAATAAAATTAGAACATCCTGGAAGGATATTGGATCACAAAATACATACCAACTTCAATTTTTCCCAGTGTGAGGAAAGAACAACCTATGTTTGAACACTGAAGTTTTCCAAAACTTTACATTAAGTGTATATGTGTAAGGAGAGGGACTAGGGCATCTCACTAACTCAAAAATAAGTAGAGAATTCAGGAAAAAGAGGAAAAAAGATTAAAGGGCTGGAGGACTTGATTTGGGTATTTAATAACAAACAGTAAGTATGTGTGTCTGTGTTTAACAATTACAAAGGTGGAGGTAGGAGAGGCTGTATTTAATATCTTCAAAATTCAGGACCTCAAGAAAATGTATTATTACTTAGGGTATATCACCAGGTTCAGAGCTAAGTTTTGTTTTACTAGATATGTAAAGATATTCTCTCAATGAAATATCCAGTAAATGAGTTTTTAGGCCCAGGTATGCTGTCACATTGGCAGTTGGAAGACTGGCAGCTAATACTTGCTTACAATTTCTCAGTGAACAGTGTATCCATTACCTGAGACATCTTTAAACCAATATTTGCTACTGACACGGGAAGCAATCTTTTGCCCTTGCAAGGATGAACTCATTGCTAGCCCTCTTTAGCTCTTACTTTTAAGATTTGTTGTCTGTCCTTCTTCCTTTCCTAGGATAAGTTCTATTCACACTATTGCCAGCAGAGGTTAAAAGGAGTCCATAAAAGTTGTTTATCTTCTCAAGCCAATGTGCTCGTGTAATGAATATCTAAAGGTCTCTGTGTCTGTATTCCTGTCCAATATTGTAATTAGATAGAAGCCAAGTAGGTGCTGATGGTTCACACCTACTCCTCTACAACTTTGTCTAAACAACAACCCAATACTTTTGTCTGCTGCTTCTCTCCCTCCCTCCATTACAGTTGCACAGAAACCAGTCACGTTTGGTTGCACTTCAGGGATGAAGGACTTTTTTTGCACTGTAATACAATTACAATGTAATTAATAAAAATTAAAATAATCTTTTAAAAATCCATTCATGAATTTATCTGCATTTGTTCTTAAATCTTGAAACTGGAGAACAGCTCCAGTGTATCTCTATTACCACAGTCAAAGCATGCCAGCACTTCTAATGTACAGAACAGTCACTCACATTCAGCTCCCTGCTGTAACAATAATGTTCTCTTTTACGCTCAGGCACACAAGGTGTATACTCAGACGCTACGTAGATAGAAGGAGACACTATGTTTAAATCTATATCAAGATGACTTAGCCACTAGAACTTCAGGTTACCATTTTCCCTTCAAGCATAAACTTAGATCCTCATCCCCTCCCAAAATTTGTTTCTTGCAGCAAGCATCCAATAGGTTTTACAAGAGTGCTGTGAATATAAAATATTATCCACTAAAACATAAAGATTGCTCATCTGTAGGACATAAACACTTCCAACTAAATGATAAATTCAGCCTCAAGATCTTCCCTTGCTCATCCAACAAATGATTTACGCAGGGTTTTACACACTAGTTTGTGGCTTTATTGGCACTGCTAAAATAACCTGCTTCTAAAAGGTGTTGCACTGGCATGTAAACACTGCAAATAAGGATCAGCTGACTGAAAAATATCTAAATTAGAAAGACCTGAGAGGAGTTTTTCATGAGTATTTTTTTTTCTAAGTAATTCTTATTTTAGAATAGGTTCTATTCAGATGAATACTTTTCTTGAAATTAAGATGGTAGCAGGTGCTTTCCTTTCAGGCTTGCTGATTCTCACAATACAGAGACAGATTCCTGGTTATGAGCAAACTGGGACATCTGAACTTGAGCAAGCAAGACAGTTTCATATAACAAACCTGTTGATTCCATCAAATGTAGGAATAACTTTAGTGTATACTAAAAATCAAATGATAAAATTTAAGTGCTGATTTTATTCCATTAAATTCTACAAAAGCAGACCTATATGCATTTAATCTTATGAAGGCAGAACAAAAAAATAAACATGATCTCTAAAAGGAAAGATAAGGCTTTCACAGTTAGTAAATCCCTTAGAGCATTTTAGAGGCATCCAGGTATTTATACTGGGAGAAGAAAAACAACCCTTTAATGTTACAATAAGAAAATACTTTTTTGAAATACAATAAGAACTCTAAGAATAGAGTTTATGAGTATAAAGGCAGAAAAATCTAGCTTGAAAAACATAAAGTAGGTCAAAATATACATTATGGGGTAAATTGTATCTATTTAAAACTATAATCCTAAAGAAAGGAAGAGATTTTTCCAGCCTCCCACCTCATCTTATAAACACAATTTAGGCAAAACTCTGTTGTATCATCACAACAGAATACATTTTATCATAGTATTATGAGACTAAATTCACTGATGATGTATAAAGTTTACATTTATGTTGTGTAATGTGACATTCAGTGGTAAGTGAATGACACAGCAACAAAGAAAACTAAGGGGTGTAATATCACTTGTTCCATTTCAAACCCATTGAGTGTGTCTGTTGCATTCACTGAAGTCAACAGCAACACTCAGACCTCTGTTTGTCACTCATGGTATCTTTGAATTTGACTGCCATCTTGCTTGCTTGTGTTGTGATTCTGCCATCAGCAAAATTAAACTTGTGAAGTTTTCATGTTTCCATGCTAAATATTTCTGTTCACCTTCTGCCTTGCTCTTGAAGGTAACATTTGCATCTGTCTCCTAAAGGCAATAGGAAAAAGTATCTTTTTTTTTTTTTTCCACAGATAGTCAAGAAATTTACATTTATGTTGTATAATGTGACATTCAGTGGTAAGTGAATGACATAGCAACAGAGAAGAAAACTAAGAAAACTACCTTAATTTGCATCTTAAATCCTGGAATTCTGCATCTTTGTAACTTCATATAAAGAGTCTTCAAATCTCTCATTAGCTTAGAAAGATTCATTTTCCTTCCCCACTATTTCATTCACAGCAGAGCACCCTATGAACAGCATTTCTACTCCTTCAAGGCTCCTGTCCAGTTTAGAGCACGTTCTTATTGAGACTATGACCATTTTTTCAGCTTTGGTCCATCTGATAAGCTAATTGCACTCAAAATTTTTTCATCTGGTACCCTTTTTGGCCAGTTGATTGTCCGAATCATCCTGCTCACAGGTATTCAGACCATGTTATTGAACTCAGAGGAATTTGTAGGTCCTCAACACCAAGACCAAATCAACTCTTTTCATATAGCTTTGGCATCTGTCTCATTCAAAAAAAAAAAAAAATCAACATGGCCACTTCATAACAGCTGAAGATTTGGATGTACAGAAATTCAGACTCTATACAGTCTGCTGTTTTTTATGACTACTGAATTTGTCCATAAACTTTGATTTCCCACATTTTACATCCAAATCTCAGATATCAACTGAATTTCAGAATTACAAGCACCAGCATCCACACCCAAAACCACAAAATGCCAGACACATAGAAATGATTTCTTTCTTTGCCCTTTTTTTGGTATTTGGTCTTTTAGGTCTTAGATTTCCTAGTCTCTTTGCAAAGAAGAAAACCTTTACAGACAGATGGCCAACTATTTCCAGTGAATAACTTGAGTAACTGCAAGATAGGAAATTGAGTGCAACAATTATATATGCTTCTTACATTAAGCAATGTTTGGATAAGATGTAGAAACAATCCTTGGAAGACAGATTTCAAATAGTGGACTTGGAGTTAGGAGTGACCTATCCACTAGGCTACTAGCTGAAGCTCCTTTGTGCAAGTTCTCATTTTGGCCTCAATTCTTTGCTGCACAGTTTTATATTGACTGCTACAGGCCTGTTACCACTCTACATCAAGGCAGAAACAAGTCCACTATTTACAATTGCAACACAGGCAGAATGTTTAACAAAAGAAAGGACAAAAGTATAACTTGTTCACTATCTCCAGATGGAGACTTCACTATCATGTTTCTGTAGTAATGTTTCTCTAATGCTTATTCATTTAAGCAAAAAATAAAAATAAAAACTAAAAAATAATAAAAAATTATGTTTCCCATCAGTCTTTCTACAACTTTCAAAGTATGAATGAAGAGTAAAATGTACAAAGTAAAATAAAAATAAAATATATAAACATAAAGATATCCTAAACCAAAGCTCCTACAAATGGTTTTGCATTTGTTTTACAGTAAATTGTCGCACGTCTTTCATGTCTAATTTAGTATTGTGAATGTTTTTGTCTTCATCCTCTACAGACAGAATTCTTCTCATGTATTTAAAACACTTAAACACTGTGCATTTAAGCCAATGTTCTCTTACGCTTCTGATTCTACATAAGAGAATTTTTCAAAATAATTTTTTGATCTTGTCCATCTTTTGTCACTGTTTCTTCAATTCATTTTCTTCCCATTCCATTAGATAGAACAGTTGGAAACTGTTCTATCTAATAGAGCAGTGGGGAACTTACATTACTTATTTTAAATACACTTTACTGGGGCTGGAGTAGGATTTCAACCACTGCCACATTTTGTGGGTGTAATTCTGCACCCATTGAACTTCCAGCTGGCTGTAAGTGCAACAGCAATGAATGTGTTTGAAATCAACTTATGTGAGTTATAATTCCTTCACTTTTTGCTCACATCTATAAACAGAAACATTCTTGGTGAAAAGAAGACAATGTGTAGAGAATACTTGAGAGTTCAGGCTGGAGCGGGAATTTGAAAATATGTGTGACAGAGCAGCAAAATGACAGAGAAGAGAAAGCAAGGCAACTGTCTTCCAGAAAGAAGAAAAGTCTAAATATTTCCTACGCATCAACCAGTGTAGATGTTTCTGATACTGCATTAAAAGACTGCTGGCAAATAGTTCAAGGGAGAAGTCATAATTTCTTCCTGTGTGTGGAGTCCTCACATATATTGAAATGAAGACTCCATACCCCAACTATGAAGCAAAACCAAAAATGATTGCAACATTGAGAATCACATATATAGAGAGAAAAAGACAGAGAAAGAGACAGAAAAATATATTTTTTACATTGCTTGCACAAATAACTGAAATTCACACAATCAAAAAATGAAAGTTGCATTTGGAAGATGTTGTCTTCTAATTAAAAGCCATTTTATTTGTAGGTATATTGGGATTATTTGTGACAAGATTGACAAACAGAACTTTTCTACTCACTGACTTACAGAAGATTAGATGGAACCTTTATGATCATCTAATCCCATCTGATGTAAAATAAGCCACAGAACATCTACCTATTAATGGGTAGATTAATGATTAGCTAAATAGCTTTTGACCAAGAACAGTTAATTGCTGTTATGGTTGGAGAATTATTTCTGTTGACCAGTTTCTTAATAAACTTCCACCTGTCATCTGTTTAAATTACTAAAAGGGAAACTCATTTCTGAAGTTGATCTGAACTTGTAATCAGTGTTGGAAAGCTAGTTTACCATTATTTCAGCCTACTTAGATGCTTGTTTATGAACTGTAACACTAAATTTGACAGATTGTGAGGCTAATAATCTCTGCAGGTGGAACTGCCCATGAACATAACGATTCCTGCAGACTTACTATAGGAAGGCTTCCATGAGCAGGAGGAAGGGGAAACTGCTGCCTAAATGTGCAAGACAACTTTGAAATGCTTTCTATATTTAATGTCACAATCTGCTTATATCAGTGTAAATTATCAAAGACTATTTACGCTGTATTGAAACACAGCTGGAGTTTTAGCAATAGCGTTTAAAGAGATGGAACTAAGCTATACCATCTACTCTACTGAAAACATTGAAGCAATATCAGTTTTAGTGATTAAATATAATCTCATGTATGAGTTGTTTAAAGCCTCCAACAGAGATCACCAAGTGTTTGTTTCAGGTGTGTGAGGCCCCTGGAAATTATTCTAATAGATAGTATTTTAATGGATATTATTCTAAGGAACCATTTCCTTGGACCTGACTGAAAACCAGTTGAAGTCGATAGCAAAATGTAACATTTCTGTGTTTGACAAGAGCTGCTCCTGGAAGGATGTTTTTCAGTACTTTCTCCCTATACAAAACATTTACATCTACCAGAAGAAACACTTTCCCAAAGCTTATCACATGGTTATATCAGACCTCATACTTCATTCTTTAAAGCAGTACTAGAACACCAGCATTTGAATGTCCAATGTACAGCTCCCATGATGTGCCTGAGCTGGGTTCATCTATGGAGAAACCTGGAACTGACCAATTCAAGAGCTACCTTTCCCTCGACTATAGCTAAGATAGCAGCTGAACATAGAACAGAAATATTTAGGGGCATTCAAAGGCTAGCATTCAGTATAGCCTTTCACTGGACACCTGTCACAGCAGTCAGCATCAGGGATCCAGCACTTCAGGACAGATACAACCCTCAGCTGCAAGTTCTGAATCTGTTATTTCTTCCCAAGCCACATGTCAGCTTTCAGATCCAATGACTTCATTTGTATGGATCAGTTCTGCCATGCCCACTACTCTTTGATCCCAACGAGACTGTAGCTGTGCAACTGCACACAAACCTCTATTTCCTTCTGCTTGTTCCCTGTGATGCCTGCATTAGTGTACAGGTATTTCAGAGAGGCACACTTATGCTAATTTCCCAGAAAACACAGGAGAGCTTCCCCCATAATGCTGTCCTCTCAGTACTTCTGTTTTTGAGGGCCCCCTTGAACCCTGTTTTGTTGACTATAAGGTCTGCCTTGTCCACATCAGCTTGCACACTCTTCTTGCCACACCAGTCCTGCTGTTTCTTTTTATCTATACATTTTAATTCTCAGAAGTTACAGCCCTAAAAATCATTTTTTCATTTCACTCTGGAAAACATTATAATGTTTTTGTATTCTTGCATCTTAAATGCTCATTCATAATGGATACCAGTAAAAGGTGTGTGCCTTTTGGGACTAAAATAGCACTGCTGTCAAAGGCGTAAGTCATCTGAGTTTGACAGAAAAACCTTACAAGCTTGAATAAAACAAATTCTCTTTTGCATGCTTGATTTAACACCTCCTTTACAGGTTATTAGAAGACCTTCATCTCCTACGTGTTCCCATTATAGCCAGCTGTTCATAAAAACTTTCTACACCTTTGATTTGTCCTATGATTGCTTAGTATTAAATATTTTTTTCACAACAATTTAATTTGATTAGAAGATATTCTTGATTATGCCTTCTTTTTTGTGAACAACGTACGTGATGGCATCTGTGTACTTTGACAGTCATTTGCTATGTACAAGAGGCCATATGCTTACTTTCCTACTACACATTGAAGATAGACATATACACACACAGATGTATCAACAAAATTGACAATTATATGAATGCTGTCCATATATCACACCATTCTGTAGAAGAAAAGAAAACAAAAGGTTCTTCACAAGAACCATAAAAACCTGACAAAGGGACAGTTGTAGATTAAGGTGAAAGAGGCAGATGCTGGGCATGAAAGTAGTACTTTACACGGGGAGTAGTAAATTACATGGGGAATGTTTTTTTGAGCTGTTTGAATCTTATACTCAAAAGAGATCAGTCCCCTGTACAAATTCAGCTTCCCCTATGTATATTTACATAGGGAAATTGAAATTTTTGCACTGATGCATCCACATCAGCAATGCCAAAATAAATAAATAAATAAATAAGTAAATAAATAAATAAGGGATTCATAATAACAGCACTTAATCAGCTTAACAACATAGACGCTGAGCAATTCATTTTGTTTACTGTGTATCTTTGATCATTGCTCTCCACTGGCGCAGCTCCCTAGCAAGATGTTTGATCTCCAGATGACACTCTAAAGTCCAAAGTCATGAAATGACAGAACCTGTAACAGTAATAGAAGGCAGAGGTCAGATAATAATGAAAAATCATCTAGGGTACCATCTAATGGTAATTCCTTCTCCTAGGAGTTGAAGAATCAATGTATCTGCCTCAAAAGCCAAATCAGGTTTTAGCATACAAAAGGATAAGAGCAAAGTTTATAAATTAATGCAACACATGAACCTAACCTGCAAAGGTTATTGGTAATACATGATCTTAGACTCTTACAATTTTAATTACCTATACAAGCGATGATCTCATTTTGGCTGAGCAGAGGGAGATTCAACTGCATTCACTGTGTTTTCTTTTCTCCTTAATATACATTTTGGTTTACAATTCTGAGCTATAACCTTTCATCTCCCCCTCTTACAATAACAGAGTTGTTTCCCAAAAGAAACAATTTGTATGGAATACAGAAAAGAAACATCATCTCAACCTGCTGGTTGACATAATGAATATGAATGCACAACCAGCAACAACGAGATTTTAAAAAATTTAATCCAACATATACCTTGCACTTTGCATGTTAGCCCAGTGATATCAGGAAGATATTACCAAAGATATTCTAGTTTAAGATTTTAATTAGAGCAATTTTTGCTCATTGCTGTAGTTTTCCCAATCTCAACTGAAATAATGATTTTCATGTCATCCATTATATGCAAATGTAGCCAAAAATTTTCCAGCTTTGAACAGAAACAAGGTATGGAATCCAGCCTCTTTGTAAAGCTGTGTAAATGATGATGTTTGAACCCAAACATCTATTTCTGACTTTTTCTCAGACAACATGGAGGTACTAGTAGGTATCGAGAATACCTCATATTTTTTGCAAAGTTGTGCTTTTCATGCAAACTTGCATATACAACTTTTTGCAAAGCAATAATAAGCTTATTTAACTAGAGTGCTCAAACATCTGAGCATGTTTGCATTTCAGGATTTTTACTGATTTAATGATATTCATTACTATTCATTCACGCTATCAACTGCTCAGTTTCTAATAAATCAGTTTGTGGCTTGTAAAACTGGTTGGAAAGCCATGCACAGATGTTCCATCTACATATGTACCACCCAAGTTGTGATATTAAAGAGACAATGTGAAGTAACCTGGAAAATTATTTTTGTGTTGAAAGATTCCTGACAAATTGAGAGGATGATTTTACCATGAAAAGAGCTACATGTAAGGAGAGATCTAATTGTACAAATTGTATAAAGTTTGAACCTGCTAGTCCTATTAGCTCTTCCTGAACAGCCTATTAAGTGACATAACTAATATTATTCATATCAACTGATCCTGAGAGATCAACTGCAACTTCCATTCCATGACGGACAGAAGTTTTTGTTAGCAGCTTGTTTCATTTTCAAACACTGCTTTGCTCTCTCAAACGCTGTTTCAGGTAATTAGAATGAAGATACAAAAAAGTGAAGTACGGACAGAAAACCCTTAGAATAGTCCTGCCTTTCCATGTGTGTACAAGGAGACAGAATTAAGTCTGTTTTCACTCCACTTCTAAACAATCCATGCCATTCTGCTAAAGATTTTACATATGCTTGCTCTTACAGGAGCAAGAGTTCATTGCACACACTGGAAGAGTTCATTGGCATGGCTATGCACTTAGCTTTACAGGATTTTCTGAGAAGTAAGCATGGCCCGATGATGATTTTGGAGGGGTGGGGGGCAGGGATTAGACACAGAATAACTGCTTATAACTGTGTTTTGTAAAACATGTCTCAGGGCTATTAGTAGAATATATATGTATATACAAACATCTACACTTTAAGCTTTTATTTATTTATTTATTTATTTTTATTTGGTCTTCTTAAACATGAATTAATAATACTTTTATTTATTTATTTACTTAGTCGGATATCAACCCGTATGAACAATCTGGTATCTTTTTACTTAAAAACTAACAGACTTAGTTTGTTCTGCATCATGGTACTAGAACAGATATCATTTGAAAGCCAATGTGGCACTCTGCCCAGGCTGAGGTAGAACTGAATGGAGGTTAAAGATTACTAAAGCAGAAATTTTTATTTAAAGTTTACTAATTATTTTTTCATAAGTTTACTAATGTAGTTTTCTGCATAGTTTCACATACATATTTTGACTGTTTCAAACACAGGACTTGCACTACTTTAAACACCCAAGTGCAAATTAATGAATGCTTAGTTATTGTTATGCTATTGTCAGTATTCCAAGACAGAAAGAGTGAAATATGTGAATGTAGTCTTCAGTTCCTTTCTCTTTGTGTATGTGTGTGTGTCAAGAACTCTTTCATAAACTTTCTATGAAATACCATATTCCTACCTCATTATCCTTGCAAAAGTATACACAAAATGGTCTCACAATTGAGGGGGAATCACTGTCTGCAAATGCTATATTTTGGATTTTATGACAGGTCTTCTTCTCTGTTTCAGTTCTAGCCCTTATAATGATTGTGACAGTTATGAGGCTTTTCTATGTTTTTCACTAGCCTATGGATCTATTGCTTTCCCTGTGTTCAATAAAAGCAGCTGCAGTGATTTTTTTTCCCATATCCATTATAGTTTTCTCCAAAGGATTAGCACTTTCACCTTTGACATAGAGCTATCAAGCAATCACAATCTCTGTCCTGCAGAAGATTTTTACTACTATTGTAATGACTTAAGCAAGGGAGCGAAGAGAGAGAAAAGCAAAGTGCCTGGAAAAACAGAAACCCTTAGAAAAATTCCTTTCAAAATTGGCATTAAAAAGATTTGGAGAAGGAATCTGTTGCCAGAACAAGGTTGGGAATTTAAGGGAGAAGGACTGTTGGGAGGTATTGCAGATGACTGTTTGGAGAAGTTCTAGAGAACCAAATATCCCAAATCAAGTCTTTTCTGAGAGGGCAGAATTTATACCTGATTTATATCTGATTTCTGTGAGAACACATATACACAAGTAAACCTGCATTATTTCAGATTTGATTCTCCTGCAGGAGGCTAAGGGTGTAATTACATTAGTGTTTTAGTTTGAATCAGCAGTATACTTTTGAATGTGCTAACTACCCCCACTCACCATGTCTTTAGTTTACATTGTGTAGTGGTCTTGGAGCAAATAAACCACATTTCTTTTAGATGAAACTGGACCAGAAGATATGACACAGGAGCTTGCTTGCTGTGTTCCAACCATTCAGTGACTGTGATCAGACTAAAGCTAGTCCAGAACAAACTGTTTTATTGTGAATATGAGGTTGTCAGCACCAACTGTTTCACTCTGCAAATCTCCTGCAGGTAGAACTATTGCTAATGTACACATAAACTAAATGTACACATAACTAAAATGAGGAAAGTCAGCTCAGCAACAAATTCTCCAGAAAGCCTTGTTAGTCATATATACTTTTTGGAAAAAAGGCGCTTCCAAATCTCACAGCATTTTACAATTGTTATTGAATCTGAGATGGCCAGTCAATAAAATTCTATTTTACAAATATGGGAAGTGGGGCTCAATAAATTAACAAGCTCACTGACAATGTGAGGCATTTCCGTGGCTGAGCTGAGAATTAACCTACTTCTAACTCCCACTTTTATAGACAGGGAAAAAGTTGTAGGTGGTTTTACCACAACAGTAGAGAATGGAATCCCTGCTGTGCAAAACATACTGTCATAGACTAGTTAAGGCAAACACTTTTCTAATGCACATACAAAAGGCAGAAATATGTATTAGATGTTCTACCTCAAATACATGTATAGACCTACAAAAATTAGAAAAAAAGACCACAAGGTATCATGACACAGTCATATTTTAATACTCCAAGAATGGAGCAAGAAACAAGTAATGTTCTTACTTTTGCAGCCACAGTTAAGGAGTCTGATTCAGCCTGGATTAATATAGATTCGAAATGTTGGCTTCTATCCTGAGTAGTGAAGTATGGAAGGGGAAAGAATGAGAAAAGCTTTATAGCCTGAAAAGATCCACAAAGTCCAGTCAAAATACTCACTCTGGGGAGACTTTTTGCCTGTTAGAAAAACAACTCTTTACAGAGTAAATATTTAAATGTACTGTATTCTATACAATAAATGGCAATTGGTAGCAGCTTTCAGTTCCTGAAAATATTGATAAATGAAAGCAGCACCTGCTATGCTGCAATAAAAAAAAAGATCTTTGATACTTCTGTAACAATAAAGTTGATGTCAATATGACTTTAGCTAGGAGGGTATCAAATGAAGAAAGATTCCCTCTGAGAAAGAGTGCAGTGATCGTACATACCTGAATGTACCCTTTGGTCCATTAATAAGTATCTTAATATTTCAACTAATGTTGAAAATTCCTATTCAAACACAGGTTAATAAAGAAGTTTACCTAGAAATAATGACCCATGCTATAAAGATTCATGCTAAAATTTCTGTTATATAAAAAAAATAAGCGATTTCCCCTACTAACATCAAACTTAAAAATGCATAGTGCTTTTTCCAGCAGGGTGCTGGAGTGTGTCCAGAGAAGGGCAACGAAGCTGGTGAGGGGTCTGGAGAACAAGTCTTATGAGGAGCAGCTGAGGGAGCTGGGGTTGTTTAGCCTGGAGAAGAGGAGGCTCAGGGGCGACCTTATCGCTCTCTACAGGTACCTTAAAGGAGGCTGTAGCGAGGTTGGGATTGGTCTACTCTCCCATGCACCAGGTGATAGGACGAGGGGGAATGGGCTAAAGTTGTGCCAGGGGAGGTTTAGGTTGGATATTAGGAAAAACTTCTTTACTGGAATGGTTGTGAGGCATTGGAACAGGCTGCCCAGGGAAGTGGTTGAGTCACCATCCCTGGAGGTATTCAAAAGACGTTTGGATGTAGAGCTTAGTGATATGATTTAATGGAGGACTTGTTAGTGTTAGGTCATAGGTTGGACTACGTGATCTTGGAGATCTCTTCCAACCTAAATGATTCTGTGATTTGTTAAGGAGGATTATTTTTCAGGGAGCATCTGACCTTGGGACCATGTACTTCACAGCTGACATTCATACCTTGGACATTTTCTTGTTTTCTTGCTGTAAATCCCCAAAGAATGTCAGACATGCTGTCCACATGTTCCCTGTATTCTGTCTGTAGCGTACTTGTAATAGGTCCAACACATTGGATAAGAAAGTTCTGTCATGATCTGAAAAATACCAAGCACGCAAATTCCTCAAAGTCTACACAAATAAGACTAGAGAGAAAATGCAAGCACATGAATTCCTCAAAGCCTAATCAAGTAAGATTATCTACCCACAGAAGATTTGAGAGTGAATAAAGATGATACACAAGGAGAAAAACAAGTGATATGTCAGGAACTACTACATAGGAAAGTCCTGTACTAGGTTCTTAAGCGTTCTTCAGAGAGTTCCCTTTGGTTCAGCTGGTTGCCTGAAAAATTTAGAGTGGCAAAAACAACACACAAATTCAGTAGCTAAATATGAAAAGAATTTTGCAGCAGAGACAAAGACAGACCCCATTTCTGTGGGCAACTCATAACCTTCTCCATTCTAACATGCTTCTTCCCCCTCTTCTGTCCCTTTCCATATTTTCTAGACATCTTTCAGGACCTATAGTTAGTAAAGCAATAGAAAGAACCTCCTTCTTACCTCTCCCCAGGACCATTTCTTTCTGCATTCAAACCCACTTTAAGCAATAGCCATCAAGTGACAACTCACACTAACAATGTAGTAAAACAGAAGGCTGAAAAGCATCTCAGTCAGAGAGCACCATCTGTCCTTTATATCTTACAAGGGATCCTGTCAAAGAAAAGCTATGGTGCCTTGTAACAAAAGATCTGTATGATGGGAGCTCAAACCCCACAACAGAGACAAATACTCTTAGAGAATGCTCAGCAGGGAAGAGCCATTTAGAGGATGAAGGGTCTATAAGTTAAAAGTGGCCTACAAGAAAGGAGAGGAAAAGCAGCCAGAATCTCAGAGAGTGGACATCATTTTCTCACTACCAGAGATCCTGGGAGAAAGCCTGATATCTGGGATAAATATAATTGAGGCTCAGCACACCTGAAGGACAGCTTGGATCCTGCCCATCCACGTTTGTAAAAGTTATTCTTCTTCTACACCAGCTTATTGACTAACAGCAAGAGTCACACATTCCCTTGTAATTTACTGCATTGCAGCACAACCGATATTTGATTATGAAGGATTAAATTAAGATCATATCATCCTTACTATATGACTTTGAAATCATCCTGACATTCTTTTCAAAAACAGGGAAAAGATTAATTTTCTTTTTTGAAGCATTCTATATTTGAGTATGTGCAACCTGATTTTAGGTATTCCTTCCATGGCATTTAAATAGTTTATAGCATTTCAATGCATTTCAGAAGTTCCTGATTTTTCTTCTTCAGATCTCCTAAATTACCGTTTTTTGAAGTCAACTACAGCAGATGTAGTGATGAGTCTTCAAAGACAATGAAGTCTTTGCTTTAATACCTGTCCATGTTTAATATTGAATACAAGTTTGTTACCAGAGATGAGGCTCTCTCCAGGCAGCTGCTGGAGTTTTTTATTGTTGCATTTGAATTCTGATGGACTGTGAGGCACTGTAGTCTTAGCGTCAGAGGCAGACTATCAGAGACAGGATATTATCAATCAATCCATCAACAATAGCAGGCAAAAACAAGCCTGCTAACTCTGAGTAAAGTCAGCAGAGATGCAGAAAAAGAGGGGAGTAAGAAACAACCATTTTGGAGTCAACCATCAAATACAGTAGAGTTGGCAAGTACATTCTTTATCTCCACAGAAATGTGACTGATGATGAGATAGCGAAAAGTTCCTGGAACTTTGTCATTTGATTCAGTTCGCTGTTTTTTATAAATTTCTATAGATGTCTGCCTGATGTGGAAATGTCAAAAGTTGTAAGCCTTACAACAACAGTTATAAGCTTTCAAAGAGACCGTCAAAGTATTCTTACACAGAAAGCACGTGTGATATTCTTCTAATGCTGAGATATCTTATGTTCAGAAAATACTGCCTTCATGGTATCTTGCACTCATTTCTGGAGGACAAATGAATGGATGATCCTCCACACCCACTGAGAAATCTCTGTAGAGTGAACTGGTTTAAGAGGATTTCAAGGAGTCATTTATTTCTGAGCCAGTCTAGGTGTACACCATAAGTATTAGCTCCAGCTCAGAGGTCTGAATTAATATTTTGGTCTTCTTTTCAAACTAAGTTTAGAACAGCTTTTCCCTCCCTCCTTGTCTTCCCCTGATAATGCTAAAGCTTTAGCCCACCAGAGCAGATGGCAAAACATTTTGCTTCCTAAGCTACAGTTTTAGCTTAGGTTTTCAGCATTCAAACAGGTTACAGGCAAGTATCTAGACCCAGGGGAAGAAGTAGCAATATCCACAAGTAGCTCATGAGAATACCTTCAGTGTGCTACCATTGCTCTTCTCTGCTCTTCAACTTAATGCTAGGTTAACAGACAGCTTAATGAGTATAAGGAGTCAGTGCAACCACTTATGACTGGCATCTATGCAAAGAGAAAAGTGACTTGCAAGCTTTTCAGCCAGCCTATGTGTGTTATAAATAAAGATAATACTCTTTGTCTTTTGCTATGTAGCCAGCACTTTACTGTCAATTTTATATAAAGGTCATTTAAAGTTTAAGGAGATTGTTTTTTTTAGTGTTTTAATAGACATTTGAAAATATGTGAAGAGATGAGCAAGTGGAATGTTGCTCTGTACTCTTTAGTGCTCTGTAAATGGGTTTGGTAGGAGGAAATAGAGAATTCACTGCAGAAATAGCTAGCAACTGTCTGAGAACAAAAGCATCTAGATTATATGATCTTTCAACTAGCTTGTTCATGGATATTTATGTTGCTGTAGGACCCATCTTCAGGACCCATCTGAATTTGGTTGGAATGGTGTTTTTCAGGGCTCATATTAAGAGATGCTTAAGGCTAGTCTTCAGTTAAGTGATGTGAAAAGCAACAGCTTAAAGCTGGAACAAAGGTTCAGTTCCATGTTTAATACACAAATATAAGCCCTGACTCTTCTCACAGTATTTAGGCAATTCAGCACTTACTTGCTTCGTTTAGTAACCTGGTTTATGCTGCTAGCTCTCATCTTGTAAACCATCCTTCATTTCTGGTGTTTTCCAATAGTGTTACATACTTCTTGCTTGCTATAACATTTCTTGCTAGTTATAACTCCAACATCCAAATACCATTGAAATATATTTAACATACAGATGGGGTTCCAATCTATACTGCTTTTAATCAACATTCAACAATTATAGAGGACAAACAGAAGTATGCGTAAAGTATCTTCTTTTCTCCTCCTAAATTCTGGCTTTTCATTTTTTGTTCTGCCTCAGCACCTAACAAGTACAACGTAAAAAGCAGCTGCAGTCACTAACTTTTCAATAGACGCCATCCTAAAAATTAAAGTGCTTATCCAGAAAGTGTTGATCTTTAATTCTCCACAGCCTGAGGAGATTCACACCAATCCATTACCAAGACGACATCTTAATCTCAGAACTAAATGCTAGCAGTGGCATCAGAGAGGGAAGGGAAACATAGGAACTAAGTTTACCTCCTGTCTGATAAGTGCATTACCCACAAAATATAACAGCACCACCACCACCCTTTCCTTTTACCATGTTTTAAAATAAATCAGTAAGCCCTGTTCGTCTATTCCTAAGAATGGTTGCAAATGCTGACTCTAAGGACTGAGGTAGGATCTCAAACGGATGGAGATGCTTTCTCAAAAGCCCTTGTGCTCTGCAGGGAATGGTAGGGTTTCAAATACACCTTTTTTTGCTTTTTGTTATGACTAGCTGTAAGAGACTTGGCATGCAGGTTTTCTCTTCTTCCCAGAGCCTGTCCCTTGGTACCTAGCTCACCACATTTGAGAGCTTTATCTGTTAACAGAGGGAATAAATAATTCTAGAGGTCAAAAGCCTGAAAGGTATACCTTGTAGCACATGAATTATAACTAAGACTTTCCATCGAGATTTTCAGGAACCAGACCTGATACATTTTCAGTTCTACTTTATGTGCCCAAATGACGACAAAAGGATTTCAAATAGGAATTACCCACTGGGAACTTACTGTCTTTTGATATAAAACAGATAAACAGACATTATGATTTCGCATGTAAACAACAAGCTAGTTTCACTTACAATCAGTGTCAGAGATGAGATAAAAATTACCCTAGGCAATGAGGTAATTACTGACTCACTATCTCCACTAGCATTCAGAAGCCATGCCAGTATTTTCACAAAATTTCTGTGTATAATATTTTTCTTCTGTGCTAAAAGATTGTTTATATAAATGTCTATTCACTAATTTACAGATCTCTTCGAACATGCTGCTTTACAAGATCTGCTAGTATTAACACTGAAATGTTAGGGCATCAACATTTAGTATGAGTCACTTCTTCATAGTTCTCAGAAATTATTAGAAGAGAAAACCTTACTGGATAAAATTTCCTAGTGTTTCCCAAGAGTCTCAAGACCTTCAACAGCACAAAAGGAAGTTGAGAAGTAGACAAAAGAGACTTTAATTTGTGTGAACATGTTAATATGATTTTCATTATTATAATGAAGTTAACTGGATATATATTTTCTAGTTTACCCTGCTGACACTGGTATAATGAAGCCAGACCAATTACAAGATGATATTAGAGAAGAAATTGGTCTTTTTCATATTGGTGGAAAGAGGTGAAAAATCTCAACAACAGCATTAGGTACAGTGTAGCACAGATATCAGAGATGTCGAGTTAATACAGCATTGGACCCTCACTTCACAGTTTTTAAACTTAATTCATTCACCAATTGGGTTTAAAACTTGCTTTTCAGATAGTGTCAAACACATGTATCAAATGTAGCCACTCTGAAGCATGCTGTTTGCACAAAGATCTGGTCCTCTTGATTCCTCTTGATCTTTTAAAATTTCCTTTGAAGTTATAACTTAGGTGTTACATTGAACATTAAGTGTTTAAAATAAAAATTATGACATAAGTCGATTACACTTATACCATCTACTGTTCCAAAACAACAGTGCTCTCTACTTTCCATTTGCACATCATAATACCTAACATGAAAATACTCCATTAAAAATTTTGCATGCTAAGCAAACTCAACCTTTTCATTTAATCTCATTTACAGTACTTCTATACAAAATCAATCAGCCATGAACAGTTTAAGTATAAATTTCCAGCTGCCTAAAAACATTAATTTGTGTGTACTTGTTGTGCATTATTATTGTGTACGCTTATTTGTGTATAGTTATACTTATTACATTAAGAACCATAGCAATTTAGACATAATTTAGTACTATTATCCACAGATTCTTCTACTTGTCAGGTACTATCTATATAAGCATATACAAATCTGCTCTATTTTTTAGAACATATTTTGAATAGCATTTAGCTGCAGAATCATAGAAAAGAGGGCTAGAAAGGACTTCAGGCAATCAAGTGCACCCCAAACAGAAATAACTATACACAGATTCTTAAAAATCACCAGTCATATTCTCTAACTCATCACATTCCCTGCAATTATTGTAGCATCTAACAAGTTGATTTGGGATTTTAATGCATATATAGAAGAAGAATGTAAACATGCACGTGTGCCTGACAGCTGGCGGGGAAAGATTCTAATGGAAATTCTCGTGATTTAATAGTTAAAAAGTTCCCAGTTCCTCTATGTGCTGAAGACAGGATGCTCTTTCCCAGTCCATGGGATGATGGTTTGAATTACCTACCTGTGAGGATTCTGCTGCGATTCATTCATATGAAATTTATTGCACACACACAGCAATATCCTATCATACCATATTCTATTTGCTTCTTTCAGGCGTTACTCAGTTATGTTATATCAGTTAAATCTGGAAACAAGTGACCAGGATTTTCAAATTTAAGGAAACCTCTTCTTTTGTGTGCGCTTTATAAGTATACATATATCTCCACCCATAACCAAAAGAAAGATGAATACAAACTACACTGATCAG
Source organism: Anseranas semipalmata (assembly GCA_013399115.1). Classification (NCBI taxonomy): domain Eukaryota; kingdom Metazoa; phylum Chordata; class Aves; order Anseriformes; family Anseranatidae; genus Anseranas; species Anseranas semipalmata. The sequence continues at coordinate 39,538 of VXAA01006939.1, read as the reverse complement.
CTATATTGGCTGTTCTGTAATTTTTATATGGCTTACTTAAGACTTGCAAGCAGACTAATTACCTGTCAGCAGGACTGAAGATAATTCAGGTTATTTTGGTATTCAAAGCTTTGTCATTTCACAAAAGAATTCTGAGAGAAAATACCATAAGAGGTACTTGGTGCCCTTCGGGACTGAAATCCAGCTATTCTATTCTCTGTGATCTGTGCAGCAATACCCAAGCAACAGAACTTTGTTTCATTTTTTATTTTTTTACATTAAAGTTCCTCGGGAGTCCAAATCTATGTTTCTGTACATCCCCAGGTCTAACTCAGTCATCACAGGCATTTAGATACACAAGACTCTCTTAGGCGAAACCAACATGTTCTGCTAACCCCTACAAAAATAGCATCAGGTGTTTTCTTTTAATTAAATGGTGATAGTGCTGCTCCCTTTATGTGATAGTCACTTATCAGGATTTTAATACGCCAAATACAATTTCCTCCCTGCCTAGAGGTATACCAACCCACACCTTCCACATGTCAAAAAAGTACAATGGTAATGGTCTGGCACTATTCTGTACTTGACAGGAAAGGTATTCAAAAATCTCACCATTTATTTTTGATGTCTAAATAACAGTCCTGTTTTCATAGCTCAAGTGACCTCGTTCAAAAGAGTTTAACCTGCTTTTATAAATTTGGTTTTAAATCCACATGTCTAGAGAAAGAATTGTACATTTAAGTTTCAGGCTTTTGTCAGTACAGGCATTTCATCCTGCAGAACAAATTCCACATTCCCTGGAAGAAGTCTTCTCACAGCACACATACAATATTTCAGCACTATATAATAGCTCATTGCAGGAGTTCTTGGAAGTGTCTCTACAATTTATGTTTCATCCTCAAAACTCATTCTTTGCAGAGAAATCTTATAAAAAAAAATGTGTTCACAGTCGCCTAGGTATTGATTTCTAAAGCATGAGGAAGTTCAAAACAACTATATCCTTTAGCAATTCCTTATCAGTGTTAAATTTTGCATCCAATAAATAAATAAACAGATAAATAATCAGCCAAGAAATTAATTTGTGCTTTGTATAGGATTTTCTACAAAGGGACATGCTTCTAGACTCAAGCACCTAAAAAATGTCTGAGTTGAAAGCATTATCATTAAAGTCTTCCGGTATCTTAATGGGAAGGGAGATGCATTCTACATCACCACATGAATGTGATCCAGAATTTATGGAACCTAAAGTGTTTGTGCTCTAAACTCTGACATCCCAATTTAGTGCCTAACATTAGCTGGGGATATTTTGGCCTCTGGCTCCTCGAATGCACTCCATAACCCTAAGTGCCATATATATATATACACATCATATATCAGCTGGGGCAGCCAGTATCAGTGCTGAGGACATATGTCTTAAATCTTGGCATTTTCTGGGCATATCTGGGTTATGTTTATCTCTTCTTAGCTTTTAAAGTCCTTTTTTCCCCAGCTGGATACAAAGCAATGACCAGATTTTTCAGAAGACAGTCTCACCAAAATCAATGGCAGTGTGGCTAAGACCAAGAATACCCAAATTCAACTCCTTAAGAGAATTTGTTTCAGGGGATGAAACATATTTCCATCCTTCCCATATGGCTTGATAAGTATGTGGGTTCAATCTTGATGACAAACTGCTGATTTTGAGGGTGAAGGAGGCGGGGGAGGGAATGAACATGGGACAGGTTTACCTTAAACACAGTATGCGTAAACAACAATTGACAAAATGAGGAGAATCCAGACTCCCTGCTCATGATCAAGGGCAGTTCATATCTAGGAGTCAACACTGAAACCAGCAGAACTCTTCAAACCTCACTAATTTTTGTGATTTTTTCTTACTAGTACCATGAATAATGCAGCAAAGGTAACTTGTAATATGAAGGTAGGATGTAGCAGTGGGAGAAATGTGCAATAAATTACAATGTGTAGCAACTTGCTACATGCAACAGGTTTCCATACGCCTCTTTTCACTAAGGTTCATGCTAATACAGCTTTCACTAATGCATGACAGAGATATTGTGCAGGGGAAGGGGGTCACGTAGGAAAAACTTACAAGGACTTTCAGTTTTTCCAAAGTATAGCAAGATATTTTTGTTCTCTTAGTACTGTTTTGATAACAAATACCCTAAACTGCTCATGTTTTCTATAATATTGTTATCCTAAATCTCTGGTGCATTATACACAGACGCACATAAACACAAGCTTACTGCAAAATACTCCATGGAGATCCCTAGAAACTAAACGGCATTAAAGCTGCTGCTGATTTAGTCCCTTGATGGAGCAGGGAGGCTCAGCCTACAGCTACATGATGACAGAAAGAAAGAGTCCCCAGCTACAGATGTAATACAGCCAGACAGGGGCTTTGAAGGGAAAAAGTGTGCAAGAATCACTCTTCTGTATAAGGAAGACAAAGGGTATCTTGCCTAAGTCTCAGGTTAGGGTTCAGAGCAAGAGCAAGCCCAGAGCTACAAACGAAATAACAACAGAGAAGAGCTGTCAAAGGAAATTGAGTGCTTGTCAATAACTAGCATTTTGTCTCTGGATTAATCAAAGGGCCCCAGCTCTCTATGGCTCAGCCTAGAGATGGAGATTAAAGACATGGAAAGCTTGGAGATACATACATAGCTGGGGACTGGAAAGAATTACCTACAACCAAGGGCTGATGCTAGAACTCTTCCATGGAGAACATGCGGTTCCAGGAGAGAGAAGGATTCCCTGGGGCATGATAAGTTACATATGGCTAGTGATGTTGTTAAGAGCAAGAGAGAGCATAGAGCTACAGCTGAAGGCACCCTGGAAAGGGGCTACCAGAGGAGACAGAAAGCTGCAAAAAGAAATGTCCCTGAGGAATTTTTAGTCTTAGGAAGGGCAAAGGTGCCTTGCCTAGGGCTTAGCATAACTTTTGGACTGAAGGAAAGAATAAGCCTAGAGCTACATTTGCAGGGATGTTGTAGAGTGCCTTTCAATGTAAACTAATGGTTGTTTCTCAAATTTGTCTTTTTTTTTTTTTTTTGTGACTTTTGTGACTCTATCATCTCTAGACAAGAAAACATATCAAGGACATGTTGATGCTGTACCAGTAGGGCAAGTGAACTACTCCAAATATCTGAAAACTTTCATAATAGCAGATGATATGTGTCCTACTGAGATGAGATCAGAGATGAAATTGGAAGCAGATTTTTTTTAGATTTGTTTTTAGATTGCATTTAATAACCTTAGGAGAATGCTATTTTGGTTGAAAGCAAAGTTAACATTAACAGAATAAAATCATATATAGAATTGATGTTCCTTTCCTGGTTAAGGTGTTGGACTGCTGAGTGCTGTGGAAGATGTTTCCGGGCATTCAAACTCTGTTTCTATAGAAATACAGTAAGATTAGGAAGCAAGAATACAAAACAACAAAATAGTGTCAGTAACTGAAGAACATCTTGCTAATGTATTGGCCTGGAACAAAGTGCCATTTTGTAGTAACATCATGACAACATAGTAGAGGATTATTCTGCTACCACAGACGGTAATATAGGCAGGGAAAAATTTACAGGAAGAAGAAATCACATGGACTTCTGTAGTACAGTGGGAGTGGGGAGAATAACACAGTGAACCTGGCTGTCACCTGATTAAACTAAAACCTTTTCTGAGAAGAGAGAAACTCTGTAGGTAATCTGACATCTTGCCTTCATTTGAGAATACTTGTGAATACATGAGAATGAAGAGAATACTTTAGCTTAACTAAATAGCATGTTGTGTCTAGGATAGAACCAATTTTTTTTCTTGAATCATAATATGATTTGTAATACTACAGATGAATCACCACTTTAAATCCTTTCTAGTGATTTTAGATAAAATAGATACAACTTAAAGATTTTTCCCTAGTATCAATGTATCTTCTTCCTATAAATTGCATTATTTCAAAGAGCTTTGCTATAGCCTTGGAAGATCACTGGATTTCTAATTAATTTTCTTCTGCCTTTTAAAAGTGATGTTTTGCTATATAGAGACAGTGATAAATTTTAGGCCATGAATGCTAGGATATAGAAAATTACTTTATTGGTAACAACTTGGCAGTCCCAATCCCTGAATCGATATTAAAGTGACTCATGCTTCTCAACTTCCTCTTTGGAAAGGCAGTGTAGACTATTAATTTGTTAGTGCTGCAACTTGTGAGCACTCATGCATATGGAAAGGACATTCAGACACATATGAGCGGATTATGTTCCTGGGGAAAGTATAACACTGTAGCCTTATTCAGAGCATAGAAGTGACCAGAATTGAATTTAGATCATAAAAACTTCTACATATTCTTTGAATAGTAAATGAATAAATAAATGAGCAGGGAGGATTACTCTTATTACTCTTTCTGTACCCGAATTCAAAAGGCTACAAAATTTATTCCTTTTCTATATTGTTTTGACTTCCAGTTCAGCTGAAGAATGGAAATTTATAAGACAAAGTTTTAAATCTTTCTGTGTTTCTTACCAGGAACACCAGCTGAATAGTAGTATTCTGAAATGGGCAGAGAAAAACTATAATCCTTTGTATTCTCAAAATGGTTACAGCTTAACTTTTTTCTACAATTTAAGAAGCAGTTACCATTATCTTCCAGATTTGACTTCAATAGTTTTTGGATAAAAATATAATGTTTTATTATATGCATTTTTAACATGCTTTGGCTGACTACTAAAAGCAATTGTGTATCTCCAACTCTGGAAGGCAACAACAGATGAAGATAAATAAACTTACATAAAATAAATACATGATTCTTAGTGTGTATCTATTATACTCATCTACATATAATAATTCATATTTTCAATAATCTGAATGGAAAAGGGCAGATTCTGAAATTTTGCCATTGAAGTCAACGTAGATTCATGCACATACAGGAAATTCTACTTCAGGATCAAGCTACGTACTAGGAAAATACTAATTTAGACTATGGATTCTTAGGTAATTTAGATCATTCACCTCTCCAGAATTGATTAGTGTTATTCTGGTGATACAAATGATATTTTCTAAAGGGACAAAGATCTGCCAGTAATGTAATGAAAAAGCTCCTTTCAGACTGAAGACCAAGAACAGAGAAACAAATTAAGCTGCTCATATTCATTACATTTTGACTTTGCATCAGGCAGAACAATTTTAAAAGCTTTTAAATCTGCATCATTTGATTTCCAACTTAATTTTCATTCAGTTCAGATTCATGAAACTGAAGGTTGGTAGAATTCTGTTACTTATTTTGTTAATATTTGCACACCTTCCAATTTAATGAAAGTACAGAAAAATCTTTTGTTAAAATAATCAACAGATAGCAACTATTTTTCAAACACAGTCAAAGTGACAGTGCAAGAGCAAGTGGGAAAAAAATTGATCTAACTAAACAAACAAAAAAGAGTACCTAGTAATTTTAGATGGATGATTAATGGAGCATCACAGAACTTGAACAACAGACACATATTAATGATGAGAGAACTGGAAATGCCAAACAGAAAAAATGAAAGGAATACTAACTCTTAAAAGTAGAACTGTGCCAAGAGAGAGGGGGGACATAAGGAAGCACTGCCAGGAGAGAGGAAGGACATAAGGAAGCTGCTGAAGTCGTGGCACATCTGTCGTTATAAACGATAAAGGACATTTGGAGTTATGGGTAAGGAGAGATTAATGTTCAGAACAGAAAAAGCTGTTGGAGTAATGTAACACAAGGCAACCTGAGAGCTGTGTATTTAGAAGAGTTTGACCCATGAACTGTGACATAAACACATTCAAAGACAGCAGTGCCCTAGGGGTGGATCCCACATTTCATTTCTCAATCAGTAATGTCTAGTGGTAATCCATTTAGAGATGCTCTAAGCAGAGACAAATTTATGTTATGCAAAGGCAGAGGGAAAGTACAGTCTTCCCTCCTTTCCTTCTCTCTGATATTATCAATTAGCTTTGCTTCAGGGAATTTTAATCTAAGTAGTTAAGATATACGCAGGCAAGGGAAGGCCACACAAGTTTTCAGATTTGACGGTAGCATATGCAACGTTAATTCCATGGGGGGAAAAGGAAAGAAAATACAGTATGATGTGGCCAAAAAGATCAGAAAATGAATATGTGCATTGAAAAACTATGACAAGAAGTAGCAGAATAACTTAGTTCTGCTCACAGATGACAACATTTGGGTTCATAACCCAAAACTTTTCTAAGAGCTTGACTTGGAACAGACAGAACTGAAAAGTTTTCTTCCTAGAACGGTCAGTTTATAAAATTTTGACCAATAATCTGCTGAACAATCTGATAACAATTTCTGACTTTTAGGATTAAAGTTCACGGTGATTTGCTTTGTATTAGGACATAAATGATCTGTTCTTGCTCCATCAACAGTTCTTTCTTCAGATGTCTTATACTCATTACCCCAAAGAAGGGTTTGTGTCTTTTTGATTTATCTGATTCCTAGAATTGATTGCTTAACAAACACAAAATAATCAAGTAAAAGGGAAACTACTATTTGGTCTTTTCTTTAAATATGATGCAAAGGATGTGTCAAATGACACTTGGTAGAGAACAGAACATTCAGTCTGTTCTGGAGTGTGAGAGCTTTGACTATAAAATGTTTTGGTTAGTAGAGCTAAAGAATTCTACATCTAAAGAAGATGGCCAAATAGGAATGACGACACCTTAAAGTATATTGTGATGGCCAGAGACAGGCACTGACCAGCTGATTCATAGATTCAACTGTCTTGGATGCACCTTGGGTCCAAGAGTCAGCTCTCATTCCAAAAATCAGGTGGACAGTAACATAAAGAACTGGTCGGGAAGAGCTATTCTAGGAAAACTGATGTGCCAAATGCTGTGCTTTTGGACAATATCATGGGGTTATTATGGTGGTCCAAATGCATCCATAAGAAGTACGAAGTCCCATATGGTTGAACATCAAGGTTTCTCTGCCTTTTTTTCCCCCTTCTATGAGTAAAAATTATTAAAATATTTTTCTTTACTGAACAACCCAGCAGATAAGTTTATTTGAGTAACAGCATATAATGAGACCTTGAGCCAAAGGTTTCAGTTCATTTGACCTCTCTCATTAGGGAACTTGTAACTTATTTTCTAGCACAGATATTGCCTTAGTCTTCACTGATACATATAATTGTAATGAGCTTTGGGGAGTTTTTTAATCCTGACAGAAGCTGGAGCTGGGTATACCAAAACTCACTACAGTTATAAATATCAAAGAGGATAAAGTAAACATGACAAAGTACCCTAAAAATGACTAAAATGATAGAATTTTGTCAGTGGCATCCTCAACACAAAAGCCTAGAGTGAACTCTCTAAGAGCTAAATCTTATCAACTAGGATCTACCAGTATTTTTATAGTACATTGTTAATTTAATATTTACATTTCCAGCTATCAGTGTGCACTATTTTGTGCACTAATTCTAGATCAGTCCTGCGGCTTTTTATCAGTGATGTTACATGAGTCCTTGGTGTGAGGAGACAGTTTTCTTAAGTGAAACAAACTGTACTAACAGATATATAGATGCATTCACTGGAGGAGTTCTTTACTGATATTATTATATGAAAATGACTGCAGCAATAAAGTGCTCTTAGTAAATACACAACTGAAGGCTTCAGGCATAGTAATTCTTTTGTAATTGCAACTTATATACTTTACTATTCAATTAGAAAAGAGTAAGAAAAATTGTCCCAGGGTAATTGTTTTTCTTTCAGGAAATACTGAGGATATTTTTCTTTCTTTTTTTGGTCAATGTTTAGCACAAATACTGACATTTCAGTGTTCTTGGCATTTCAAAATACAGCTTGTATCACTTGCATTGATTAAAGATCCCATCGCCCTTTCATAATAGAATAATTTTTCGCTTAAGAGAGTGTTTGCGAAAGATAGTCTTTCCAGCTCTCATGTATAAGCTTGGGTGCAATCCAAGACCAACTGAAGCTAACCAAATATTTTCTTTTCTCAATGGATTTTAATTTGGATCCTATGTTTCTCAGTGTCTTGATTCTGCTTTTGTATAATGAAGTTAATCATACTACCATATCTTAATGGTATTGTGAAGTTACATGTCCAGTGAAGCACTCAGATATTATAAAGCTGAAGGAACAAATTAAGCTTAATGCTGTATGGCCCTAGCTAAAATTTAAAGTGGATAATTACATTTTATCTACCTGAAAAATCACACTGGAATTTGCATTTGATACCATATGCTACAGTATCTGCCTCAAACATATTTACAGGGTTGTTCTACATGGATAAGCATCCTATTTCAGTACAAAAAAAGCTACATATCAATGGAGATGAAGTGTATGATTTGTAAAGTAATTTGCAATTTTTCTGGATGTAGAGAACTAGTGTCATACAGCATCTACTCTTTTTCTTTCTAATAAATGTTTTAATTGTGGAAGCAATATATGTGTGTGTATATATATATATATATACACACATATAAGAAGAAAAGGATGGTAAATTCTGTTACACTGTTATCACCCATTTTTTCAAAGTAGAGTAAATGGCCAATAACTTTACAAAGAGTTTGTAAAAGAAGGAGTTTTGTTGGCTACTTATCAATCCATATCATTTCTATGGATTATATGTCCTAACCACAGGTAGAGATACTAATGCCTATCAGGCTGTAAACGAAGAATGTCGTATAAATTTGCCATGTTTTTTTTTTTTTTTCTGGGAGCGTGAGAATATAGAGTACTGAATATTTTGTAAAATAGTGCTAGTCATTTTAAAGAGATAACCTCTCAGGCCCCTTGACTTACTTTTTCTCTGACTAGGAAACAGTGTTACTATGCAGCATGCAGAAATGTAGCAGTCTAGCACAAGCAAAATACCTTGTTAATGAGAAATGCTCTACCTGTCAGGTTCACAGTTGCAGAAGTAAAGAGACTGAACAATTAATTCAGAAGTCCATGGTAGCCAGGAGAAAAAGAAAGGAAATGTCCTGCTTCATTCAGGAGACCAGGCAGGTTTGAATATAAGATTTGACAGGCTCATGCAAATGTGAGTGATTTTATGCAAGCTAATAGATTAACATACTGAAACAGAGCTTGCCTTTAATTAGGGCTGGCAAGCTGGAAGGAAAGCCTATTAAGCCTGGAAGCTTGTAAGGTTCATAGTGTGTTAGACCACCCTAGAGAGAATTTAATTTTCCAAGACTTTATACTCTTCTAGGAGCTCTCCCACATCAAGAACAAAATTGCTCAATTATAAATGATTTAGAATCTAATTGAAAAAAAAATGATAAATTCACTCTCTATCATGATTGATTAATCCTCTGGAAAAGAGCATAATCTTTCATTGCCAGTCATTGTCCCTGGCCATCCAAAGGAAATAAGTGTACTGCATTAAGCTCTGCTTAAGTTACCCATCAGTACTCTTCAGGACTGTGGGAATGAGTATAAAACCAGAGCACAGAGGGAACCGGCAACATTTTAGAAAGGAATTACACAAACTTTGTAGACAGACTGTTCCTTCATAGTGGAACTACACAACTGCAAGTGGATCACATCTGAAAGTCATTCCTGTGAAGACTGAGAATTTGAAGGGAAATCTTAAAAGGATTTTCCTTTACTTAACTCCTCTATACTAAGTAGTGAAAATGGAAAAACTGCATGGAAGATAAATGGGACAAACGGTTAAAGATCAGACAGCATCTCTGTCTGAAGATAAGGGATAGCGTTTCCATTAGTTTAGCAAAGTTTTCAATTCAGAAACTGGAAAAGGAGGAATATAGGCACTCTCTGTAGTGTGACTTTCTAGCACTTAAATCTTAGCTGCCCAGCTAAACACAGCACTCCAGTAATGCTAGAAACTTTATTTTTCATTTGACAAGAACTTAGACATCTCTAGGCATCCATATGTGATGTGTAGAGAGCCACAGATCCTGAGGCATTACATCAGTGTAAAAATGGTTAGTTTGTTCCACATGCAAACACACAGAAATCTTGTAAGATTTTTTTTTTTTTTTTTTTTCTGGCAGGACAGCTGCTTACTGTGGTTTGACGTTGACAGCAAACTGATTATGGCTGTTGCATAATGAGGGACTCCTCTCCTCTGACTCCCACACTTGGCTTCTCCATACCCACAGCAGAGGAACAAGGCAAGGACTGGTGAGTAGGCACAGGGCAGGCTCCATAGGGACAGTTAGCAGATCATCCACAGTCAGATATCAGGGATCATCACATTAGCAATATCTCTCACTGCTACTTAGTATTTCAGGCTCCAACTCTTATACTGCCAACCAGAAGCAAAGCTATCCAAAAACAGAGCTAAAAGCAAATGTCAGACACAAAAGACACTCTGGCAATCTACTCTTGGGCCTGACCAGCCAAGAGCATGCCATGAGGTAGCTGTACTGCAAACATAGCTAGCATAGTCTCAAAGATTATTCCCATTTTCAGGCTGAAACCCAAAACACACGGAGTCTGTAAATCCACTTGCAGCTTAGAGGGGACTACTACACTCATCCACAGTAAGGCTGGTTCCACTGCTCCCTCCCCACAGATATCCTTCTGTAGTCTGACTTAAAAACTTGAGAAGTGTACAGACCACTACAGACCAACTCAGAGCCTTCATATACTCCTCTAAATTTCTGAAGAGTTACCAATGCCAGCTAGCCAATGCTTCAGCGAGAGTCTATAAAATAATTAGCCTAGCCTAGTTCTCTATATACAAAGTTATTGTCTAGTACTCATGAGTCTCAGCACGATAAAAATGAAAATGCTAGAAGAGTTATGTGACTGGAAACTCCACTGGTTCCTGGGACACTGATGTTAGGAACAGATGAAGTGAACAATTGAGTCTCACTGTTTTACCTCATGTCTTACTTCTTCTTCTCATGACAAATGTCACTCCTCTTATGCTCACTTTCCACTGACATAAACCATGTGGCATAGCTAGGTTTCATAAGACAATGTCTACTTTCTTGCCTTGGAGATGTGGTTGACTGAAGGAGGCGTGTCACCCCATACACTTGAATGCAAACCATCCTACATGTATATAACCCATTTTGCTATTGGGATGAGGAGAGAGCAGGAACTTCTACTGATGAGACTTGCTCATCAAAAAGTATATGGTCACAGAGTTCATCTGAATCACTAACAACAGTAGCAAGAACAGGCAGCACAAATGCTCAGAATGGAACATGCCCTTTCACAGAAGATCGAAGGTTCAGAAAGCACTCTTCTCCTCTTCATAAAAAAAAGGCCTGATTTGCTGAGTTTATAGGTTGGACTAGATGATCTTGGAGGTCTTTTCCAACCTAAATGGTTCTGTGTGATTCTGTGAAAAGGTACATGATACAGCGTAAGGCAACAAATACATTCTGGATATAATGGTTGCACCTGCTTCACAGAGGACCTGAACCTGGGCATACCTGGAGCACGGTGCCTGGGTGGGAGTTCAACCAGCACCAGGGCCTGGCACCACTGGTGTTCCCTACCAGAATATCCCCAGATCAGCCAATCCCTCCATTACCTACTGAACAAGTGAATGCATATTCACATATGCAAATGCCAAACAGTCATTAATCACTACTAATGAATTGTGAAGCATTCAAAAACAATATTATAGCATCAATCAACTACAGAATTTAAATTTACATATAACTATTGGAGGAAATAATTTTCCATGCATCTTGAAAAATTAAACCAGCAACCAAGCACTTTTCTATAAAAAGAAACAAAATATCAAATAACATAATCACACTGTAAAGAACTTTTCTCTGATGACCGACACATCAAAAATAATTTTGTGGTTATTTTCACCCAACATCAATTAAAATCACCCACCATTTTTTATCTTGCACTACTGTACATGGTTTCAAGGCACCACAGGAGATACACAGAAGATATCCCTAAGACCATACATTTATATTATGCATATTTATACATAACTATATATATTTATACATAACTATATATATATGCACCACACAGTGTGCTATGTATCTACCCTAGCCCGCCTGCCACCCCCCCCC
>VXAA01006939.1:0-27004 GCA_013399115.1 Anseranas semipalmata | reverse complement strand
ACAATTGTAAAACAGTGAAAATAGAATCAGGCAGGAAAAAAAAACCCTCAAAGCAAAACTGATATATACACTATGACTTTAAATCACAACTAGCATCAAAATACACAAAAAAATATTTGTAAAGAAAATATCAGACTGGAACAGCTGCCAAAAGTCATTGCAGGGCTTATTAGTTGGTTCATGGCAGAGTGTGTTCACCAATGCTAGAAAAAAATCCAACCCTCCGAGAATTTATGCTTATAGGTGAACATTAAGAAATTCACTATTTGAAAATGACAGCAATTAAACAGCGGAAGAAAATTAGCTGTGATCTTTGCTTGAGGAAAAAAAAAGCAAATTCTACTGCTCTCCATCTTATAGCTGGCTAAACGTTTAGATTTAAAGAATGTATCTCCTGATCTAGGTAATGTAATATCCCACAAAAGTTTAGGTTAATAGGGGAAAATATTCAAAAAACTCAATTTACAGAAAATTAAAATTGATAAATAGCTTTCTTACCTGAGAGAGTTACCTTTTAGGTTCCGGAATGCCTAATGTCAGAGAAAGCTTTCTGTATTCATCTCATACTACAAAATGTTATTTTTTTTTAGAAAAGGAAAATGTAAAGAATTTAAGTCAAGAAATGCTTAAAACATTTTAAATGCATTCTGGTTTAGATAGAATTTTTATTTAACCCATCTGCCTGGCCTTCCTTGTGTAGAGGTCTTATCAAACAGAAATTATTATGAATTTTATATGTAAAAGACTGCAAACATTTGGCCTACTGCCAACAATAATTTTGGTTAAATAGACTGGATCACTAAACAGAGACACTGTTGTATTTCTTATGGTTTCATTTATGGAAAGGGTACAAAATGCTTAATAAAACATAAAATCTCATTTGGGCCTGAAGAAACTTAGTAATTCACATCATGTTCATGGAGAATATGATTATTTTATAGCTAAGGTTCTAAGTAATTAATCTGCTCCAGAACATTTACCTAAATTAGATTAACTGGATTCAATTATAGAAAGTAACTAACAGGCAATTTACACGTGAGAAACTAAATGCTATTTGTTATCAGAGGTAGCTTCCAATACTTGGGGTCCGGCAGTGGCTGGGACTTCTATGGAAATTCTATCGACATTTTGTAGCAAATCTGCGCTTTCACCTTCTCTTTCCAAAATTAGCTTAACCTGTCTATTTGGACACAATTCCTCTGTGGCTGGGATCCCTAGAAATCCAATATCTCTAAGTACCCTGGAAAATATTCTTTAAGAACATTCTGGTGGCTGCATTACATTTGCTTGTTTTCAGTGTATCATAAGCTGCATGCTTTGTTTAAAATGGAGTAGGTGAGCATCATGAAAGGCACCCCTGTCCTTTGTTGTGTTTGTTTTGCCCTGGGTCAGGTGAGAATCTCTAGAAGAAAAGTTTCTCTCCTGTGAAGAAACCACGCATGCTTGCTGGGAGCAGCTTCAGTAAGACAATAAATAGGGAGAGCATAGACAAAAGCCGAGTAGGGAGAAGAATATGGTCTGATTTTTCTCCAGTGATTTTTAGCATAAACTACTGCCAAAGTTTTAAGCTCCAAAAGGTTAACTTTTTACCTGGCAGCATAAAACCCACACACCTGACAGCATTATTTAGTTGTTGCCAGTTATATCTATGTTGCCAGTTAGCTTACAGATCATCCTCTGGCACTCATGAGGACGATAGTAAATGCTGGGCTTCAGTCAGCATTCCCAAGGGAAATGTGAACTTTACTGCTCATGGCAGTCATTGGGGAAATCAGCCTAACTGAATGTTTTCTCATTTTTTTGTCACATTAGAATCAGTGCAACTATTCTAAGCAACCTAATCTAACTTTGTAGTTGGTCCTGCCTTGCAGCAAAGGCTAGAGGATCTCCAAAGGTCCCTTCCAGCCTAACGTGTTCTACAGTTCTATGACATTTGAGGGGAAGGTTTGTCTTTTCATTTATAATATGAATATAGCACAACAAATTCTAGTGGAAATAAACAAATAGACACTAGGAATTTGATATGTGGATGCTTTTAATGGATGCAAAGAGCACATGACTCTGCTTGTCAGCCTGTGGTTGATGCCTACCATCTCCTACCACTTGCCTCCATCTGTGTGGTTCTTATAACACCTGTGAATGCAGGTTACATTCCCTACCACTAAAAGCACAGACAGATTCAACCTTGTAAACATAATAACGTTGACAAAACAACAACAACAAAAACTAACCCTTACAAACTGTATTATACTGGTATACGAGAACCCTTTGTGCAAATATTTTGTGTCCACAGATGCACAGATGAAATCTTTCTCACTAAGTCATTGGAACAAAAAAGAAGGAAAGCAAGAATCTGCTAGCCAGATTTCCCCAATCAATTTCACTAAACATTCTTGCAAAAGACTGAATTTTACATACTGAATATATACTTCTATTATTAGAAATATAAATGAGACATTCAAGAATATTTTTAATCTGAAAAAGTCATGCACTGAAATTATTACAGAAAAGTTTGTCTGAAAATCATTAGGTCAACAGGGAGAACAGTCAAATTAAGCAAAATTGTCACACAAGCTGTCAATGCAGTGATGCGATGTTTTGTCTTGTATTGTTTTAAACGACTGAAGAAATAGAGATTATTTTGCTTATATTAAAAGACTTCTAATCTGCTTGGTCTGACTGTAGGGACATTTTTCCTGATGCCAAGTTAAATTCAGACACTTTCTTCCCACGTCAGAAGTTACTTTATTGAAATAATCGGGTTGAATTAGCAAGCAGTGAAACACTAACTTAATTCTCAAGAACACGTAGTTTTTTTGATGAAAATTAGAAAGGAAAGTTTGTGGAACTTTAAAAACATGCATGTGAAACAAACATATTGTTTGAAGTTTACTTCCTTTATATTTTTCCCCAGAGGTGAACAATCTCACTAGCTAGTTCTCAGGAACATTCTGGGAAGGTAGGATGAAGGCCATTTCAAGGACCAATTATTTCCAGAGTCAGTGTATGGTCTTAAGTGCTCACCTGCAGAGGAGTGAATAGTCCCACTGAAATGTCTACATATAGAAGCAATAACTTACATAGAAAGTAAAGCATTTAAAATAAGCCACAAGCTGTGGGCTGAGAACTGTATCCATAAAAATCAGTGACACTGATGTGTTGAGTATGTATTGCCTAAGCTCCTAGATGCCTGGCCTCTGCAGTAGACTCTAGATCTCTGGGCCAAGTACATTGGCTCCCTACTTAGTTTATATACCTTGGAGTCTCAGAGAGGGAAACATAACAATGTTCAGTGAAGACATGCCAAAATTCAGACACAGAGCAGAAGAGCTCATAGAGAAGAACAATCTGAGTAGAAGTATTACATCTTAAGTCTGCCTTATTGTAAAATTTTCCGACTTAGTGCATCAGAGAAAAAATAAGCATCATTCTGTTGTATTGAGCAGCATTTGTAGCACTGGGCCAGGCATTCTGCAGAGAAATGCCATTTAAAAGGTAATTCTGTCCTCACTCGTCAATGTACCCTGTCCTCGAAGCACACTCAGCAACACAGAAGTCCCCAAACCACTCAATAATGTCAGAATTTTTTTTTGCTTCCCCACTCTGCTGAAGAGTGGAAGGGCTTCAAAAGGGACACTTGAGAGTAACTACTGCATGAGGGTAGTGTATGATCCGGCAGTTACAGCAGCATCTATGGAGGTGGAGATGTGGGTTTGATGCCACTCAGGGACAAATAGTATTCAACCCAGGTCTGCTATAAGCTATTTGAACTGCAATGGTAATAGTTTACAATGTTGATGTTTTAAAGAGGAAGGAAAAGACCTGTGTAGGCTTCCTGCATTTGCTTGCTTTTCTTGGTTAGCTTTTGTGGATACCAGAGGGGCACAGTGCTACTGTATAAATAGGCAAGAGGCACTTCATTCACCTCAACTTGAAGTCAGATGCCTGCACTGTATCATGAGCCCAGGCCAGTGATTGTAGAATACTTTCAGAGCACGTCTGCTTGTTTGAGTCTTTCAGGAGAGAAAGATCAGGAACTACTCAGGTTTTAGATTCAAATTTTTCTTATGAGGAGGCAAAATGATACTCAAACAACGTTGTGTGAAGTCTGACAGCCTTGTCACTGCATTTGTGTTCCTGATGTAGTTCTGTACTGTCTGAGAAGCAAGGTAAACTGCACTGAAACTCCTTCTTCTGCAACCACTTTGCCAATGGTAATTGAGACCAACTGGCAGCTTGCTCACAGATCTCCGTACCACACTGCAGTTACCTGTATGCCTGTATACTATTGATGTCTGCACAGTTGCATAACTACAGCACATGCAGATCTTGTAGTTCTTTAGGAACTCTCCTGTGTGATCCTCAAGAGCACTATGGTGTTTACATGTCTGCAGCATTTGGCAGCAATTAAAAAGGATTTTCAGGCTCTCCATTTGGTATTGAGAGAGCTGGGTTCTGTTAATCTAACCTCTAGCAAAGTTCTTCTTGATAATCTGGCTCTGTGCAGTACCGAAGCTGAGTAAATGTCAGATACCTTCAGTAAATCATAGAATAATAGAAATTTCTAATAATAGAGTTGAAAGGGAATGGGAAAGATTATACAGTCCATCTCACCATCTTAAATCAGTATCAGGTCTAAATAGACCATTCCAAACATTTGTCATGTGTGGTTTTAAAGTGCATCTGTTCTTGAAATTCCACAAAGTTTCTGTGCAGTGCTATTTCAGTGCTTGGCCGTTCTCACCATAAGAAAATGTTCATTATGCTAAACCTAAATCATTAATGTAACTAGAGACCATACTACATAAAGTATATAATTCATATACAGCTTGGCAGCTTTTCCTTGCAGATACTTAGCTTTTTTTTTTTTTTTCCCAGAGTAAGCTTTGTTTCTTTAAAAAACCTTCAATTACTTTAATTTTTTTTTTGCATTTCTTTCATATAGGCTTTTTTGATGTGAACCAGATTATCTTTTCCAGAATGTTGCTTTACAGATTTATTTGCTACTACATCATATTATTATTGAAAAGTTCTCAATAAAAAATTACTATTTCATTCCTGTCTATTCTTATAATGCCCACTGTGGGTTTGCACAAGAAAAATAACTATTCTTCTCCTTATACAGATAGACAAATGCCTAGCAGGGTTTTCACAGATGCCTTGGTATATTTCTGAAAGTCTGATTTAACATCTGCATTTCTCTCAGGATTAGCTGTTACCTAATAGCAGTCATAGCGGATCAAAACTAATATTGTGCCAGCTTTTACAATAGCAGGTGAAAAACATATTTTTCCTATATCACTGATGGCATTACACATGTGTATGGCTTTCACTCCCATTACCTCCCTTCCAAACTGAAGCAGCCTAGCCCTATAATCTCTGCATGAAAACTGCTTAAGTTTGGACAGACACCAGTTTCTTATTTCACAGGTAGTTTAACAACGGTAATGATATATCCAAACACTCCCAAATCTTCTTTCTAAAATAAGCCAGTAGCAAACACTTGCAGGGAGAGTATACAAAATAAGAAAAACACAGAAAGATCTTTTCACCTCTGTGCCCTTCCACATTCCAAAAATAAGATGACTATGGCTGCCATAACTAATTAATTTGCTTAAACCCTCTCCTATTCCTGTTTAATCTTTTGGCTACAAGTGAGTTCCACAGTATAAGTATACATTTTGTAAAAACAGTTTCTGTTGTTTAAAATCTTCTGCCTGGCACTATCCTTGGTTACAACTAGCTCTTCCATTTTAAGAATTAATAAATAAATGTTCTCTGTAAGCACTTCTCCATTACATTTTTAATTTCAGAATTCTTTATTACATCTCTCAGTCATCTCCTTCCAAGCTGAAGTGCCTTAGTTCCTATAGCACAACTACTACTGTGATAATTAAATACCAGTGTAGCTGCGACCTAATTAGAGAAATGCATAGACAGATAATTTCACTTTCAGCAGGTATCTTACCATTTTGTTATAGTACTGTCCTTTTTGTAATGCCACTTCAACTGAATTCACACTTGCTTCTTCTACTGGTTTTGTTTTTGTTTCTGTGTTTTTTTGTTTGTTTGTTTTTTAGTTGGGAGTCAAAATACGTAAGGGAATAAATCATTTCTGCTGTTGCTTTGCTAATGAAAAGTTTGTAAATGAAAGCATTTGGCAACATTTCTAGATTTTTTGTCATCTTAAAAATGTTATTGCATTAATTGATTAAAAAGTTTAAATTTGAAAACTGATCCTGAAACAAAAGGTCAATATATGTATTGTGGCAGGTATTTGCATTAGTTGCCGAACTCAGAAATGTTAGTTCCTTGAATAAAGGTCTGCACGGCTTGGTGAAACAACAGGTTTCAGTGAATAAATTTGTTTTTGGTTACTTGAAAACCAGCTATCTTCCTATTATCTATAACATTTAGTACTAAGTTTAAAATGTTACCCGTATTGTATAACACGATTTCCCACAACGTCAAGAAAAATTGAAAATGCCCATTTCTTTTACTGAATCTTAAGGAGAAGTTATTGGGTATTCCTGTGACAGTTTTAAAAGTACATGTTTAACTTCCTTTGAAAAAGCTCATGGCAGTGCATGATTAAGCTAATGGGTCTACATCAAATCAAGTGTACATTGCTTTGTGTGTGAAAATCTATACACAAGTGCAATACACTTTTAGGCAGACGATCTAAAGAATCTATAAATTGTTTTAATTCTGAGTACATTGGGACAAATTAGCTGGGCACCAGAGGGGGAATGGGGAATACCAATGCCCCTGACTCTAGCAGTGTCCACTTTTCACAGTCTCAGAGAAGGGTAAGAAAAACTGAACTCCAGAGGACATTTTTTTTTTTTTTCCAGGAAAGGTTATTCCTGAGTTAACAAATATCACTTTTACCGTATTTATTATAACACAGTATGTCCTTCCCAGCTACTTCCTTTTCAACTAGTAGAAAACTATGCATATGAGAGTGGTACAGACCTTCAGAGGATTTTCTAAGATCTTAGGGTAATTAAGTTGACTAGACTACATTTAAATGGATAAATTTAGCAGAAACAAATCTGGGCCATTCTGATGCAACATAACAACAAAAACAAGAAGGCAATCTCTGATCACTTCATACAAAATGAAATCAAGCTCACGGTCAGTAAGTTCATTGATGCCTGATGTACCTGTGTAAATTGGCTTCAGAAATCCTCCAGCAGTCCCCACAATGTTTCTCTCACTCCTCTCTTTGCGTTCCTCACTTGACTTCAAGCCAGATATACAGGAAATCTTGTACAGTGAGAGTTTATGCCAGTCATGTCATAAATGGTGCAAGAAACTAGCTTAGAACAGTATATCTCTTCCAAAGAAACCTTTCTCATTATTTATATATCAAAAGACAAGTGTTGCTCTCAGAGGGGGTGTAGTTTGTCTAGTCAGGTATTCCATCAAATTGGGAAGACTGTGTATTCATTCCACAGATTTGTTTTCATAAGTGCCATGATAAGTATTTAATGTCAGGAGATGTATCAGTGTAGGAGAAGTTCAGATACCGGTCCATTTTAATCATGACTTATAATGGAATGTTTATATATAGGAATCTATTTTTAAAAATTAATGCTTCAGAGAATATGATAATCTCTGTTTTATCTACCATAGTATTATCTTGAAGTCTTAACCTTAATGATCTCAAAAAGGAAAAGCTTTTTTCTGGTACTACACAAGTAGAAAAATATGAATTCTGTGTTTTTTATGTCAATAAGTCTTTTTCCTAAATTTAGTTATAAAACCCAGGATACATTGGACATGTTAAAAGAGAAAATTCTCTACAGGCAGTAGGTAATGAGGGGATTCCATCTACATTTTCTACTGTTTGCAGGTCATTGAAGTATGCTGAAAAATAGATCTCACCAAATGTGAGGAGTTGTATTAGATTTTAATGGCTTCTTTTTATAGCCACTGTTCAATGAACTAATGGACACTTTTCTTTCTAAATATTTGCACAGTAGGCGCGAATCACCAGAGCACTTCTAGTCAATTATTTTGAATTCTGCTATCCACAAAACAGGAAGCAATTTTAAGGAATAGAGTATATATTAATGTTTTCATGTGGAATTGATATGAAAAAAAGTATTCATAGAATCTTTTTCTATCCTAATTAATCTGTTTGAGCAGTCTACTCACATAAGTAGGAAACAGCTAATCATTATTCTGAAGCAGAAGGTGCAAGTTTGGTAACAGGCATCCAATTGTCAAAAGCAACCATCCACCTTTGAAACAGGACTTTGTTTTTAATGCTGACAAGATGGACAGCTGTAAGCCTCTAAGTGAAATACAGGAAATTGAAAATAAATCCAAACATAGTTCACCTAAATAAAGTGTCCCAATCTCTGAAAAACCCCTCTCATTGTTTTCTACATCTCTACTACTATGAAAGTTTCCAATTTAAGGAGAGAAAAACTGAAATATATTTGCTGTTTTATTAAGGAATGGAAATGTTTGTAGCTCATTGCCTAATTTATCATGTAACAGGATTAATGTATAATTTCGTCCTGCGGAATATTGACTAGACAAAAATAATACATAGATTTTGCTAGGATTTGAGGGAAATCTATGAAATTACAAGCAGCATCTACTTTTGAGGGGTGGGTGGATTATATTCACAAAAATTGTATATGTTCCAGTAAATAAATAAAAATCAGGTTTCACATTAGCTTCTGACTTAATTTTTTTCTTTTCTAGCTTGCCTGAAATTCTATACAAAATCCTATTATTACTATGAAAAAAAAATACCACCACTAACTTTATTCAGAAGGTTTCATTCCTGCCATGTAAGGATAGTGAGCATGTACATATTTCCAACAAGACAACTATTTAAGACAATGTGCAATTGGCCAAATAGACATAAAAATTATTATGAATGTTAGAATCCAAAGAGCAGAAAGAAATGCTTCTGTATGTTAGCTGCCATATGTTTTTAAATGCAATCTCCTATATTGCAGGTATAATTAATTGTTTATCAAATTACTTAACCATAACTTCAGATTAAAAGAAAGATTAGGCTACCACAGTTTTGAGAAGGGATACCGAGACAAAAGAATCCATGTATCTGACCTTTCAGCTACCTGCAGTATGTACTGCAGGATCTCTTGCAAATTTGAAGCAGCAGAGAAGAGCAATCATTCAAAATGCAAGTAAAGAGAGTGCCTGCCATTTTACACAGATTAAGTGACAGAGAAGAAAGACAAACAAAAATATTGACTAAAACAGCTGATTCTCAATCCTTTTAAAGCTTTGCAAATACTGAATAATGAAGATGATTTCTGTAGTGATAACAAGACACCTTTCTCTTACATTCTTCGTAAAAGAATGGAGTTTGGAACAGTCTCAGAGAGCCTGCATATCAGCACCTTGTCAGTGGCCTGTTGCCACAAAGTGCCAAACAATAGCAAGCAAGATTTTTACCTAAACAGATGACCTGCGTTGTTTTCTTTAGATTGGATTGTCTTCTGTGGTACACTAAATAGAATTTAAGCAAGTCACACATACCAATCTTAAACTTAAATCCTGTTTATTACGATGATTACAGATTAATTATATTTTGACTTTCTTGGGATGAGTGGCAACGATTAACTTGCGTAAGGACTGTATTTGGATGAACTGTAGAGTAATATCAGCCAATGACAGGCTTTGATTTGCTGGTTCCATGAATTCAATGGAATTCATTTCTTCAACAAACGTTAAATGCCCAAACTCTCCCTACCCTGTGATATAACTGTACGACACCTTGGTATTTTTTAACTTAGTAATGCTTGAGGCCTCTTTACAACAAAAATAAAAGTGATTGAACTTGGACAACTTGCAAAATTTGGTATCAATATTAGAGAGCGGAAAGGCAATCATGCTGAAGCAAATGCAGGTGAGATATAGTAAAACAATACACTGGAAAAAGGAGCATGACAACTCAGACATCAGAACATTATTTCAAAAAACTCCAGTCTGAGTCTCAAATAATGTCTTTTTAGTTAGAAAATGTAGTATTAAAAAACAATCTGTTTAAAGATTTCTGGTACTAAATTATGGGGGAAAAACTAAAACTAAAAAAAAAAATCTAAATATTTCTTCTCTCTTTCTTTCAAACACAGATATTGACAGTTTCCCAAAACTGTGAAGAGGTATATGAATGAAGAACAATGAAATTCTGATAGGTTCCCCACCTGAGTCGTAGTTGTCTGGGACTAAACTATTAATAAGAATTTTTCCCAAAGGAAAGACATTGGTCAATATTATTAAATTTTCATTTCTCCCCCCAGAAATCAAAATTTCTGTCAGGAGAAAAAAGGCAAAAACATTCCTTTGAAAAGACTAAAATCAACCTGATATGACTTATTAAAATCAAAGCACTTCTTCATCCAATTCAACTTTTAAGTCTGTATTCTGCGAGGGTGAATTCCATTTACGTGTGCTGTAACACAGCCTAGAAGCCCTATCATCTTATGTCCTCTTAACCAGCTGTTAATGCTGGAGCAGGTACCTCACCCAGTGACATTATTTTCTTCTGCCTCCATCCCAGCAGAAAGGATATTGCTCACATCTCCTGTAGCTGCTTTTATTCATCAGAAATGGCAGCTTATACAGTTACTAGATTTTCCCACTGTATTTTTCCCCAGAAGCAGGACCCGATACGATCTATGCAAGCAACCAGACATTATATTAACTAATCATAGAAGCTAGAATATTTTTCCTTACTGAAACATAAATGATCCACGCTGA
Source organism: Anseranas semipalmata (assembly GCA_013399115.1). Lineage (NCBI taxonomy): Eukaryota > Metazoa > Chordata > Aves > Anseriformes > Anseranatidae > Anseranas > Anseranas semipalmata. The sequence continues at coordinate 16,252 of VXAA01006939.1, read as the reverse complement.
AGTTTCATTATGTAGAACTATATAGAATAACCTCCAGCTGCCACCAAGCTAAACTACAACATTCTTGTGCACTGTTTCCTTAAGGCAAGCACTGTTTTCTAAATAAGCAGGGTTACATGGACTGCAGTGATTTGCAAATTATTATTACCTATTTCTAGCATTTTGATTCTAGCACATTGTTCACTGACATCATGTCATTTCCCCATCTTATACAGCAAATGTTTTCAGTTAGCACGCAAAATGATTTTCAACTTACAAAGAAGGTGAACTTACCTAAGGAAACAATCTTGTATTTTCATGCAAAAGCTCCATGACTTTTACCACACAGGAAGGCACCAATCTGAGAAATCTCACCTGTCTACTGTAGCTAATTCCAGATCATTGGCTTAGTTTTTTAGTTCCCAGAATCTGTTCTTTAAACAGATTTGTTAAACAGTTTACTGCTGTAATGCAAAACAAAGTATATAAACGATTATCAGATAACCAAGTGACCTAACTTTGAAGAAGAGTATTTTCTGAAGTATAAGCACATTGACCAATTACGCAGTTTAATGAATCTGCTACCATGAATCAGCAGCATTTTCTAAATTAAGTCATAATCACTATAAAATCACTCGTTATTCAGAACGCTTCTCAGCTACAGCTGTAAGATTTGATTAAATCAACATGTGTCTAGTAGGAACAGCTTGTTGAAAGAAAGTAGTGTGAAAATACTTGCAATGTTCACAGTGCAAGAAGAAGAAAACGCCAGGCTAAAATCGACTGATAAAGTCAGAGTATGCATTAAACTCTGCATTTCTGACACTTTTGCTCTATTATAGCAAAGTTTTTTATAACTATTAACTGCTAAAGCTGGAAAAATGAATCAGAACATTTGAGATTACTGTGCATACTGGTTTTACTTCTTGCATATCAAAGCATGTATAAAATGAGCACACCATGATATGCAACAAATCAGAGGTCACAGAATGGTGAGGTTGAAAGGGACTCTGGAGGTCATCGCTCCAAATCCCCTGCTGAAGCAGGGCCATCTATAGCCAGCCACCCAGGACTATGTCCGGGTGACTTTTGAATATCTCCAAGAAGGGAGACTCCACAGTCCCTTTGGGCAACCTGTGCCAGTGCTCTGTCACCTGCACCTGCTTCCTGATGTTTAGATGGGACCTCTTGTGTTCCAGTTTGTGTCCATTGCCTCTTATCACTGTTCACCACTGAAAGGACCCTGGCTTCATCTTCTTTGCACCTTCCCTTTATAGACGCTGACAAGATCCCCCTTGAGCCTTTTCTTCTTCAGGCTGAACAGTCCCAGTTCTCTCAGCTTTTCCTCACTGGAGAGGTGCTCCAGGCCCTTAATCATCTCCATCACCCTTCTCTGGACACTCTCTCCAGTATGTTCGTGTCTCTCTGGGGAGCCCAGAACTGGGCCCAGCACTCCAGGTGTGGCCTCACTAGTGCTGACTAGGGGGGGAAAGATCACCTCCTTTGACCTACTGGCAAAACTCCTCCTAATACAGCTCAGGGTACCATTAGCCATCCTTGCCCCAGGGCCACATGGCTCATGTTCAACTTGGTGTCCACCAGGACCCCCAGGTCATTTTCTGCAGAGCTGCTTTCCAGCTAGGCATCCCCAGAATGTACTGGTGCCTGGGGTTATTCCTCTCCAGGTGCAGGACTTTGCACTTACCCTCACTGAACTTCATGAGGTTCCTGTCAGCCCATTTCTCCAGCCTGCCAAGGTCCCTCTGGATGGCAACACACCCCTCTGGTGTATCAGCCACTCCTCTCAGTTTTGTGTCATCTGCAAAAGGTCCGTGCTCATTCATGACAGCAGAAGGAAACAAGGTGAGCATGAATTTAATAAGATGTAATGAAGAAGCAACAGTTTCAATAAGCATTATTAGAATTTTATTTTGATCTGCAGTATTCTTACCATTTATGCCAGTCATTGGGAAGATACGTTTCTGGTACTCACTGTACAAACTAGAGCTTCAGGAATCATCACTATTAAAAATACCTACTACTGGTTGCAGGTCAACAGGAGCTACTACATGCATTCCTAAGAGATCGGCATCCACATAACATCTGCTGTAGTTTATTGTTGCTATTATTATTATTAATATTAATTATTAATTATTATTAATTATTATTGTATGCTATTAATGGAAGTATTAGGATCTTGCTAATGGCTTATAGAAGTACTATCCTAATATGCTTTAGTATCACTTCCAAAATAGGGCTGTATTGTTCAAATCATTACGCAGATTTTTCTATGAAACTGAAGTATATTTTCTTTATGTTTACTATACAGGATTTGAAGTATTGTACAACACTTTCATGCCTCCTCTATTTTACTGTTAAGTTGCCCTACCCACCAGAAATTGAAGACAAACACAAAAGAAACATTGGATGTATGTTACAAATGTCAGATGACAAAGCTAGATCAAGCTACATATAACCTTGAAACAAACTCCATACATATAGATAAATATGTATCTGGAAAAACATTTTTGTGAAGACTGAATGGGAAAAGAAATGAAATACAAAAGAAACTGTCATAATTCAATACTAACATACATGATACTTCAGATCATCACTCTTTTGGTACTTCCAGGAAAGTCCAAGGGATCCCAAAAGCGATTACAGCAGTGCATGGTTTATAGTGGTCCTAACGAGCAGAGGTTGCTGAGCTCTGGAAAGTTACCCACAGTAAGAGTATGAGCATTGATGAGGTAAATCTTTATCTCTTTCCTGCCCTGGCACTAGAGCAAGAAGGTTCTGCTTCAGGAAAAGGAGGTCTTTGGAAATCAGTTCATGGTGCAGGATGACACTTTGGCATGGACTGCTGGTACAATGGGAGGAGCAGAACAGCGCAGATGCATAAATAGAAACCACTACACACACCTTTTTACGTCACAGTTCTATAAATGCTTCAGCCTGTTCCTCAGAATGTATTATCTAGACCATTATAAATTCAATAAACTCAATTAATGTGAACTATTTCTAGATATTTCATGATTAAAAAATCATGGATTTATGTCTCACATGAATTAATGTCTACTTTTCTAGATCATATCTTTTGTAGCAGAGATAAATAACAGAATCTGAGGCAAACGAAGGAGTCAGTATTCTATTTTTAAATTCCATTCCAATTTAAAAAATATAACCTCCAGCGACTCTACGGTCACTACAATCAATGAACGTGATAGCCTTGAAACTGCAAACTCTTTCCTCAGTCATATCTGCTACTGCAATATTTATGAATTGCTTTCTTCTTCATAATAATTTAACTGTTACTGTTATGTCCTGGTTTCAGCTGTGATAATTTTCCTCCTAGGAGCTGGTATGGTGCAGTGTTTTGGATTTAGGATGAGAACAATGATGATAACACACTGATGTTTAGTTGTTGCAGAGCACTGCTCACACAGAGCCAAGGACTTTTCAGCTTCTCGTGCTGCCCTGCCAGCGAGGGGGCTGGGGGTGCACAAGGAGCTGGGAGGGGACACAGCCAGGACAGGTGACCCAAACTGGCCAAAGGGATGTCCCATACCATATGGCATCATGCTGAACAATTAATATGGAGTGGCAGGCCGGGGTGGGGGGACCGCTGCTTGGGGACAGGCGGGGCATTGGTCAGCAGGTGGCAAGCAATTACATTGTGCATCACTTGCTTTGTACATTCTTTTATTATTACTATTATTATTATTATCATTACTATTATTTTCCCTTCCTTTTCTGTTCTGTTAAACTGTTTTTATCTCATTCCATCAGTTTTTACCTTTTTTTTTCCCCCTGATTCTCTCTCCCATGCCACCGTGGGCGGTGTGTGTGTGTGAGCAAACGGCTGTGTGGTGCTTAGTTGCCTGCCGGGTTAAACCACAACATGTTATTACAGAGACAATAGGGCAAGAGCATGTGTAATACTAGCTATCATAATTAATGCATAAAATTGTTAATCAAATCCACTATACACATGTGAAAACTATAGTGATCATATGTAATCACTGTGTGCAAAAATAATAATAGCTATTATCAAAGCATTTTAATTGCTCTTGAATAATAAAACATATGGGGTGTTATTCAAGTACTTTGCAACCTTCTACCACAATAGAATAAACACACACAAACGCACACACATATATGCTGACATATGCATATAGTATTTCTCCTATTAGTTAAAGGTCCATGCCATTTTCAAGCTGAAAACACACCACAGTCCTCTCTAATGAAGGACATGTAATTTTGTCTCCCCATTTTACATGTGAGAACAGATAAGAAAATGAATGCTCTGTGTCATAAACATGACGTTTGAATTAACTTCACAATACCCTCCAGTAGCTAGGGCTGTGTTCCAGAAAGGAATTGCCTCCAAGCTCAGGGATGCAAATCCTAACTGCTTTATGTCTGGTCCTTGGTTTCAAAGCCTAAACAGAGACTCCCTCTAAAATGCAGAGAGGAACAGGACATAGGGACTGGGACCCACGTACAGCTGGCCAGCAGGAAATGCACACGGATGCTCTCAGGCTCCATCCTTGTGTATGTGCCTGATGAGAGCTGTAAACTAAATGACCAGAAGACAATCTAAGCTCAGAATCCACTCCTGGGATAAGCACCTAGAATCTGAAAGCTCAGATGTTCTGAAGCATGGCTTTGGGCTCAGTCATCTGAATTCCATCTAGGTTTAATCTTAGATATATCCTTGATTTTTGTTTCTCAGATCTGTCCATCATATACTTGCAGATCTGAGAAAAAAACTGAAATCCCACACTGATCCTAGAGCCATTCATAATTTTCAGTGAGTACAATTTGCATTATTTATAAGCCATTTGTGAAAGTATTTACTTGAAGATAGCTGAATAAGAATTTCACTGGAGCTGCCTTCTGCTGCTTTTTCTATAATGTTATTATTTAAACATACATAAATTAAACAAAGACTGATCTGTGGCTAGGCTTCAACTGACTAATAAATCATAATTAATTGCAGCAGCAGCATTGCAGTTGTCAGACATCTCAGAAAGAACCCAGACAAAGAATGGGGATCGCAGCTCTCTCTCGATTGCTTTCACCTTTCTCGGACTTTCACAAAATATTACAGCAGCATCCTACACCTAGATTGAACAGTTATAAGCTCTCTCAAGATATTACAGGCTTCAGGCATCATTTTTTCCTTTTCTCATTTACTCTTATTTCTTTGGAATTGCTTATAGCTACACAGATATCGTGACTGGGTCTTGAAATCCCAAAGGGTCAGTAACATAGCTTGGATCTACACATAAATGCTTCTAGTTCTCTAAGAATTTTATTCCAGAGCTTTAGCTCTAGATTAACACCAGAAACAGTGTTGTGTGAATTCAAACAAGAACCAGGATGTGACTCCAAAACTGGAGTGCCTCCTGACCATGTTCTGTTCATGTGAAAATCAGGTAGACAGAGGAACGAGGCTCCCTGTCAGATTGTCTGCCACACCTGAAGTTCAAACTTGAAAGCTTAAATCTAAGTAGTTTGCAACAGTTCTAATCTTCCTTCTAGGGCTAAGCATCTTTAGACGCTGATGACTGTTCCTTTGAGAGCAGCCCCTGAAGTACCAGGCTTTTTTCTTTTGCCTGCCGTTAGTAATGTAATACATAGCGTGATACAAAAATACCACCCTGGCATCATACATAGTACAATATACAAATACCACCCTGACATAATCATTCAGTTATTAAAGTTGATTTTTATTATCTGCTTGTAACTAGACAAGATCCCCCTCACCTCCCACCCCAAACCTCATATGCCTTTGCTTTTTTTTACAATGTTTTAAAATTAGTACACTATTGAAGGACCCTGAAGGAAGCTGAGTTGTTATTGATACTACTTAAATACCCAACCTTTTACAATCAGAATTTCCAGTGAATTAACTAGCTGTTCTGCACAAGACTCAACCAGTTATTTGTTCTTTTGATGGTTCATAATTATGCTAATCAATTGTGCTTAATAAAAAGGGGGTTTGTTTACATATCTGCCATTTTGCGTGTGCTCACTTAGAACATGCTTTGGCAAAGCACTTCAGCACTTCCTTGTGAATATGCCCTCATAGTTCAATACAATCTTTGGCATTTCATCAAATATCTCTTATTTTTAATCAGATTCTGTAAAACAATTACAAAGTGACACTTGACAGAGTGGCTGTTCTAATTTATTGTAAAGAAAAATTGTGATAAAGAGCTAATATTAATTTCCTGCATTCAAAATGGGTAAATTCAGTGTTCTTGTACTTCTAGCTCTTGGCTATTTTGTCCGTCTTGAAGCATAAATGTCTCAGGAGTCCCCAAAACATGAGTCCCCATGCTAGATTTACTAACGTATTTCCCATACTGCTAAATATGCGATAATAAAGTAAAAAGAACTAATGGGTCATCCATCTAAAATACATGCTGAAAACAGAAAATATGCAATGCAAAGACCTCAAAGCTTTCACTTTCTTTCACAAATGGCTCAAATGAAAAAGAAAAATCAGTTTGATAAAAGAAAGATTATTTATATTACACAAAGATAGAAAATACATGAAACAACCAGTGTGGGACTCAAGAAAAAAAGTTACAGTTCTCTTCATCACTTTTTCACTTCTGATATTCAATTGTTTCTCCTTAGCTTGCAGGTGTACAACATCACTGCTGCCATGAAGAACACTCTGACATGCTGTACTAAGCACTGTCTTCTCAGTATCACAGCCCAGTAAAAAGAAGCAATAATGTTCTGACAATTTTGTAGCTCCAGAAAAAAATATCCATTTTTGTATCCACATTTGAAAGCAAAAAGTTTTTAATATTTCATCCTTACTCTTTACTGTTTTGTTTTTGCACACGCAAATAGATACCTACAAGGAAACAAAACAATAGTATGGAAGAATGAAATACACAACATTCTGGTTCTACTGTGCAGCTTCTGTTTGCAGTACGGATTATCATATACCTGTGTGGCTACACACATGTAAAAGAAGGAACAAAAAATTACAGAGAAATCAAGTTTCAGTTCCACCAAGGAGAGATGGGATGTTCTGTGACACTAGAGGATTTCTGAACTTACATCCTTCAATTCATTTATTTAATTGGTATTCTCAAAAATTTTACTGATAGAAAGGTTAGTCTGACATAATACAGGCTTGGAGTTGTGTCTAAAACACTTTTCCTTCTTTCTATGTTTACTGGGCACTTAACAAAACAAAGACATGTTCAGATCCACCAGCTGCTATAATATTAAACAATTGTACTGTACAATGAGAGACCTACTAATAGACAATCTGTGAAGCAATTTAGAAAATTATGCAGTGCTATTCCCACCTGACATTTATTTTTCTAAAAAGATAACATGAAAAACACTGCCTTTTTAAAATAATCTTCATCTCTCCCCAGTTTTTAGCTCCCCTTGTCTTGCAATTGCTAAAATGAGAATGCTAAATTTTCAGCTTTAGGCTATCTCATCTGACTTCAAATACAGATACGTGTCCGAAAAAAAAATGAGTCATTGTGCTAAATTTGTCCGATTTCCCCCTGGGTTCAGAGTTCTCAAAGCTTGAGAGCATTCCCTCCGAGATATCTAAATTTAAATGAGTTGAATTCTAAGAGATATGTAAATTATGAAACGTGGAGGTTATTCTTAGGTCTTTGGCCTTTTTAAAATTTTGTTTACTGCAGAAGACTACTCTGAATGGCATTTACAATGGTAAGAGATCTTATCTTCTTTCCATCTTCTTTATCTTTCAACGAAAGAGATCTTTCATGGAAAATCTGTGGTCATTTTGCCTTCCTTATTGTCCTACTTTCTGTCAAAACTTGTTGGCAGTGACATCTGGGATACTTTCCTTATCTTCCAGAATTAACCTAGATAGCAAGTACATTCAACTTGAATTCCTTCAGTTGTAAGATGTCTTTTCCACCAATGTAAAAGCCTGTATATACCATCAGCAGATTAAGAATCATTTACCTACCAAGAATAAGACAACTTTCAGTCCCAGTTCATGTACTGGTACTTACATATTCAGTACCACCTGTCATAACAAGACACAGATATATGAATGGGATGCCTATGACTATCATCTTTTTGCACAAAGAAATATAAACATATCTTTTTCTGCCTTCCATGTCAGACTGTTTAAAGAAGTATCAAAATGTATTCCTGATAAATAAATTAGTGAAATTAATAGATAATAGTAATAAAATGTGATAGAATAAAGGAATACACCTTTTTAGCATTAGGCCATCTAAATGGAAATCACACAATAAAATAGAGATGTCAAGTCAGTTACAGTTGTAGTAATTTGAAAATTATTACTACCTATCAATTCTTGACAGTCAATGTGCACAAAATGTAAGAATCTGTATCTACCATATTATTTTGAAAATATATCACAAATTCTTGATATTGTAATCACAATATTGTAATTTGTATTTTAATAAAAAATTTCATGACTATTTTCAGAGAAATTTGTGATACATCACTACAACTAATACTAAAAATGAAATCCCTTATATTTGTTTACTTCTGTACTCTAATTCAAAAATATAAAAATGTGAAAATATTTCCTTCCTAAATTATGGCATACAAAATATGTATTAGTCTGGTAAGTATCCTATTTGTGCAGTTCACTAATTGCCTTTGAAAGAAAAACAGATGGGAAGTGTTGGTTACCAGAGAAAAGTTAGTCATTAAATTGTGTTTTAGCTATACAAACACCAAAGTTACATTAATTTTTGAAAGGTAAAGGGGGCAAATGACATGGTAGTAGACAATTCATCTCAGCAGCAAATTCTTCTTTAATTACTACATTTTGTCACAAAAGTATTTCCCTTTCTTCTTGGAAAATCAATATAACTACGTTTAGGAGCCAGAGTATGCTCATCTTTTCAGAACACTATCATACAGTTTTATTCATCTTACAATCTGAAGTGAAGCAGGAGGTATTTGTATCTTTTTTCTAGCTACAAACTAAGTGTTTTTACATATTTCTTTGCCACAGGCTTTGCCACAGGGGAAAGAGACATGAAGGTCAAAGAAATCCAAGCAATGAAACATCTTTGGCTAAAGCAAATAAATCACTGAATGCATTTTTAACCTTTAAAACATTACTTGACTTTTACCAAGACTACTCCTTAGTATTCTAGATCCATCTTTTGTCCTCCAGTGGATGATAGGAACAGAAATGTTAGAGCTTAGTTAAACAAACGCGGAGTTGATTGATAACAGAGATAGGCGGTTTGATCGATTTATGAGAAGATGGAGTGTTCGAGGCATCACAAAAAATATTTTGTGCAAGAAAACTCCAAGAAGCTCACAGAACTGTGAATACCAGGGTTTTTATTTCCTGCTGTATCATACAATGGGCTTTACAGGAATTTTACTTGAAATAGGAAACTTATGGAGTTGGAGGAGAGGCCAATAAAGAAAGATGCTTTGGATACAGCACATATGAGGGCTTTAAAGCTTCTTTCCCTTATTTTCATATCAACATCATGAATGAAATATTAAAAATTATCTGTTCAAAACTGTCAGGACAACTATACCTCCACTTTCCCTATCTCAGCACTTTCTTTATCTGCCTATTACAATCCAATTTTATTCAGCTCTTTACTCAGTTAAGAATTTTTCAGCTAGTTCCCACTTTCTCTAGCTTCACAGTAATTTTCCCATGTGTCATTACAGTATATATTTACTACTCAGACATAGTACTACCTACCACATAAACTCTGCCTAGACGTACTTATCAAAGAAAGTTATGTTAGATATTCTATCGTATTCCATTTCCCCACTTCTTTAAGTGTTTTTCTTTCAACGTTAGTTAAACCACCTAGCAAGCTGGCTTTCAACCTCCCAAATAAATACTTGGGAATTATAAATACTTGGTCCTTCCAGCCTATCAGACCAATGAACTACAGAAAGATGCGATTGTTTTAAAACCCATCCTTGTGTTTCCTTCATTTTCCTGAATTCCCAGCTAAGGCTTACAGCAACATTAGAGTGGGGACACTGCTAAATGACTAGAATTATACTGTTGTTCTTAACTATTGACACAGTAGACTATCCTCTGTACCTCTACCTTTATCTATTACACAATTCATTTTTCTGACCTAGCCTTGAACAATTTCATTGGAAACAAATGGAGAGGGAAGATAATAAAATCCAAGTAAAGATAGTATAAAAGCATGACCAAAAATCTAACATAAAATGTTGCTTTGCATATCAAATTCTTATTCTTCTTCCTTGGGATGAAATGCAATTTCATAAATAAATTTGAGGTGTGAAAATATGTTCTCATAACCCTTATCAATATGATATACGATAGAATTTTCAGAAGTGGGATTTGATATTTACTTCCTGACTAAGGGCTGATATATCTTATTTTACTCATTTGATATTATATTGGTTGGCTGTGTGAAATTAAATCAAAGAGGGCTGCTAGCCATAACAATCAGGAAACAAAGTAATGTCATCACTAGTAACTCTTCAGTCAGAATACTAGAAGTCCTTGAGCAAAATAATTGCTGAACCAGTCAGTAAGAAATATCTTTCACCAGCCCATTTCTCAAGGTTAGAAGGACCACTGAAGTGTTAAGGACCTTGGCCTGGAGGAATACAGAGGGGAATGTGCAGCTGAAAGAGTCACAGTATTTGGGAGGAAAGTTTATCTCTCTCTGCCAAGTTAGATGGAAGCTGTTGCAATGCTGTAATACTAAGCTAGTGTCATTTTCCAAGACTTCAGATCTCAGCTAAGTTTTGCAATAGATGAGCCTCAGGCTGTATGCATCCTATGTACTTTTGGATGAATAAGCTGTACACTGATTTAAAAGATGTAATTCTATGTCTCTGTAATTAGTCACGGGCCCCAGGCTCCTGAAGAAACATGTCTTCTAACATTAACTGCATTGCACTCTCTTGCAGGCATAGCATTTCAAACTCATGAAAGAGGTCCATATCAAGACCAACGTTGGCGAGGACCAACACAGAAAGATTTGAATATAGTAAGGACTGATATCTACAGATTGTTACTCCTCCTAACAAACCACAAAGACTACAAAGCGCTTCCCACCTCTAGACAGACAGTGAGGACAAGAAGTGTTATCATCATGTCATCCACCTGTATGGCTAACCCTGGAAAGAGAGAGAGCTTGCAGGTACAATATACCCATAAGTAGTCATAGCAGGCAAAGTAAAAAAGAGTGAAAAATGAATGATTTGACACGAAATATTTTGACACTACTGAAATTAAATAAAAAGATAAAAATTCATTTTGACACACTCCTGTCAAAAATGGTGTTAGTATTAATGCAGTCCCACAGGATGGTTCAGTTTTCTTTAGAAAAATGCAGTTTTGTCAAAATCGTTCAGTGTGTTACTTTTCATCCAGATTTACAGCTGTAGCAGTAATTTCCTCTTGTTATTAATATAATTCTTCCATAGTATCCATCAATCTCAAGAAGCTTCACTGAGAAGACTAAATATCACCATCATTGCCTTGGTTTCACAGATGGGAAAAGAGATACATAGGTAGGGACACAGGATAACTGACAGGGCACTTCATCAGTGGAAACAGGTATGGAAGCATAACTTATGTGGCATACCTGTAGGACTAGATCATGGAGGACTGCCACAGCTGTCCCATGGTCAAGCCACCTATATCAGTGAGGCTCTTGATTACTCTGCAACCACCTCCATATCACTGTGGCTTTAACACTTATCAGGCATTTAAAGAGCTACAACTCTTGTTACACCAGCCAGCCACTCCCTCACTACTTAGGTGAGGGTACAAATATAAATTATTAATGGATTTTGCTTTAAAAAATAAATTACCTGTTTTCACAATGAGGAAAAGGAAGAAGACATCCTTACTAACCACAGCAAAGAATCTACAGCTGTATGTTGTTGCTCTTGGTCCTGTAAACAAAACACAGCAGAGGAAATATTGTCAGGATACATAAAACAAAGTGCCGCCTCCTAGCTATCCTCCCATCCACCCAACCCTGCAATACCCCAAAGTTCTCAGTGACATTCACATTCATGCAAGTGCTGGTGGTCAGATGCCAGGACGATGCTAAGGACTTCTAACAATTTAACTGTGTGGATAACTGTATAGCAGACCCAGGTGACATGGCCTGGCACTATTTGCTAGTGCAGAGTAGAAGGAGCATAAGTTGAGTTTCCAAACCTACACTCCATCAGAAAAGCTTTCCAAAACCTATACTTCTCTAAACTATAGTTTCTTTGTGGATGTGTCTCAGCTTTCCATAGTGAAAATCCCAAGATGGTGATAGTATGTTTATCTGTCTCTGCTTTTATTCTGTCTTTCTATTTAGACCGAGTCATGATACACATTTACACAGTGCCTTGAGTTTTACAACTCCAAACTCAGCTAGGCCCAACAGAGTTAATACGGTTAGTTATTACTTCGATGATACTGTGTCTTAATTGACTGTATTAAATTGTTTCATTTTTCTATATAAAATTATTTTCGTGAGCTTTCCCCAAAGGTCCAAGAGATACCTTTATCAATTTCACAGATGTTATGGCTACTAAGCAAACTAGATCAAGATACTGCTTTCACCAAGGCCAAGTTTGTTTTCCTCATGATACTCATTTACTTGGCCTGTAAATAAATGTTCTACTACAGTTCTTTTTGGAAGAAATCTCGTTTAAGTTTAAATCCTATCAGAGGTTTAAAAATACAGAATAAAGAGTATCACGTTACAGCATCAGGGTAGCTGAGAGTTCTGGTAAAATCAAGATGTTTCAAATTGTTCTAAACCATACAGTTTTACACTATCACTTCTCACTGAGAAAAGGCTGATATGCCATTGCTAGAGCCAGCGGGGAGTACCAGATACTGCAGAGTAAAAAATGGGAAACAGCAAATAGTGAGCCTTCAAATAGCACAGAGAAAACATGTACAGAAGTGCCAAATGAAACCCCAGGAAATACTGTATTGAATTGTGAAGTCTTTTCTAGCATGCTGCCTATAAGGGAACACAAAATTCCATGGAAAAGTTAGACAAGACAAAACATTCTGTGGGGCACGAGATAAGAAAGATCAGATATATTTGATACTCTTTCCATCTTCTTGATAAACTTTCTTTTCTGATATTCATATCTGACAACCTAAAAAGTCCTTTTATTTTATGCAATCGTAAATGAAATCTGTTACAGTAATCATCTTCAACAAGCGCTCTGAATCACCATCCTTTTGGATGGTGACATTAGCATTGGTCTCATTTGAGTCTAGCTATGTTTTGGTTGCTAAGGAATACAACGTATTAATTAGAAATTACACTCCCAATTACAGTGGAAAAGATCTAGTCTTCACTAACATAATTCACAAAAGAACTTTGAAAAAAACAGAAAATAATTAAAGATCAAGAACAATCCAGTGTTTCTCAAATTGCAGTTCCTTAAAATTTGCTTTACTACATTGACTGCTTTGTTTTGAAAGTTCTCTACAAAACAGAACCACTGCATTGAGAATGGGCATTAGTTCAAAAACAGATTATGGTTTCCTATCACACTGTTTACTTCTTCAGTAGAAGTTATAAAATCAGCAGATAACTACAAAACGTGTAGAAGACAGCAGGGCTTTTTTCTTAATAAAATAAGATTAAATAAAACATTTATTAACAAATGTAATAATAAATGTTCTTTGCGAAAATTTACTTCAGCAAGTGAGTATAGGAGGAAAAAAATATCCTTTTACATTTTCATGGTTTTGGCTTCATGTTTTGAAAAGGAAAAAAAATAAAAAAGAAAGCTGTTTTTGGCAAGCTGCAATAGGAAGTCAGTATTCCTGTTTCAAGACAGACACACTAGTGATAAGAGTCTTTGCTAACTGTCAAGGCTCTCTACAGCCAGTCAATATCATGAACTTGTCATAACCAAAAAATGTCAGTCAATGTTCTACTAACTTGTCTGCCAGGCTCAGAATGATTTTGCAGATATCTAAGGATATTATTTAACTTTCATGATGTTTTAGTCACATGACTAAGCATAAGCAGTATAATTACGTTTTCCACTGTGCATCTCATTGTGATTTACAGCAAGGATGAATTCACAACATCATTCTGACTAGTTAAAGCCTTTCTAGAAAGGCTTGATGCCACGCACAGCAAGGGCGATGGTGCCAGCTCAGTCAGATTGTCAGTCCAGCTCCTCTTTTGTCAGTCTGCTACGGACAGTGCAGAAACTACCCAAGAGCTGACCTTTGCACAAGGGCTATACCCATCATGTCTAAGTATCTAACAAATTTACCTGCTTGAAGCACAGTTTCATCAGAAGGCTCTTAAGCAGATGCTGTGGTGTGAAATGCCTGGTCATTAATGTCATGAATGCTTAGCATGCAGTCATAGTAGAGACCAGAAGTTGTTTTCCTCATGTCAGTTGGAGAAAGGATCAGAACCTAGGTCTCTTTCTCTCTAGAAACTGGGCTGATCACTTGGTTTCAGCGTCATGTTTCTTGTCTCTGAAATATCAAATTATTTTTTGCAAAACCCTCAGTCCAACCAGAATAGATCAACCTTTCCTGGTTAGGTTACTATCCTGAAAGAGAAAGTGTGAGATTTACTTCAGCCAGAGGAGGCACTGAATATTCATCATCCACACCTTGCAGCAATTATGGGGCTAAAAGCAAAAGTGAGCTCTAATCAGTTATTTGAAAGAACGAATAGAGGACTCAATCTGCAACGCTGAGTAGCGTGTCTGAGAACAAAAGAAGATCTGGGAGCCACGAGGATATTCAAGCCTGTCCCACCGGCTACCCGTGACAGTTGCTCGTTCTAGTACTGTCTGTCAGGTCTCATTCTGAGAAGCCTGAGAGTCTGCCTACATGGGTGGATGTGACGAGATGGGAGAGCTTTGGCTGCACCCTGAGCTCCTCAGACATTGCTATACTCAGCGAAGCTGCAGTAGTCCAGTGCTGTGCTGTGTCACATTGCTAAGACCGAAAAATAAATCCCAAATAAATCGCTGAATTATTTCAGCAAAGCCAGACTCAAAGGCAGTGTGCTCTTTCTCCACCTCTTACCATTGCGTGTAAACTCAGGCGCAATCAGACCATCCAGTGGTAGGCAGCACTATCCCATATTCCATTAGAGGATGTTACCTTTCCACTTAATTAAAGAAATGGAGGGATTTATTGCAGAGTCAGGCTTACTAATCAGTCAATGTAAACGTATCTTGGCCAAAATCCCATTTCTTAACAGTGGTAATAACCTTGCATTCTGCATAGCTTCTAGGTTAATTGACACAGCAAATCTAATAATTTTAATCAGGAAAAAAATACTTTGTTTACAGCAGTAACTAAAGAGTCACCATGGTTGCTGTTTCATGAGCAACTAAACAGCTTCATTTTTTTCTTCAGCCTGTCTTCTTAAGGAAGCAAGGTTTATATTTCATCCATATCTATATATACAGCCAAGTGGGAATATTCATCTGTTTGTCTGTTGGCCCCCTCATAATCTCTTTCAAATCTGTCGGAAATGTTAACCAAACTGGACAAACAGTGAAAGGCTGAACAGGTATCAGAATTTTACAGTGAAAGAGAGCAAGTCTGCAGGGATAAGCACAGCATGAAATCACCTTCTCTTACGGCACATAAAGTCTGTGTAGAGGGAGACATCCCAAGTATCCCAACCATAAGGAGAGCTTTGACAATCTGTAACAGACTGCTAAGAATCTGACTGCAAGACACACATCTGTAACAAACTACTCTTTGTTTGTTCCACTGGTAAGAAAGACATGAGCTGAAAGGAAGACAGAAGACATCTCCTGGCTGCTTTCTCTCTCTTGGTGAGGCACAGGCATCGAATGTTATGTCGTCAGCACATCATCCATAATTCCTGAGCTGAGGAGGATTGATGGGGCAGGGTTATCTGGCTCACTGAGATTTCTGGGAGATTTCCATAGTCTCTGGATCAGGCTTTTTGGTAGATTTTCTCAGCCTGGCCATAGCACTGGGCTGATGCAACTTTTATTGAAAGTTAGAGAGTACTGAAAGATGGCAGAGAGAAAGATGGCAGAAAGAGAAGGCAAATGACAGATAATGACATCCACTTCTTACAGCAAGTGCACACAGAACCAGGTCTCTGGTTCTATGTACTATCTACATCGGAAGTTTAGAAAATGCAAAATTCTAAAATATAGCTATTTTACCAGGATACAAAGATATTTATTTTTACAATTTTAAGAAAGTGCATGTTCTTTCTAGCCACACCATTTGCAGGGTGTCCTGGTTTCAGCT
>VXAA01006938.1:45224-65900 GCA_013399115.1 Anseranas semipalmata | reverse complement strand
TTGGACTGGGTGATCTTGAAGGTCTCTTCCAACCTTAAGAATTCTGTGATTCTGTGATTCTGTGATTCTGTGAAGGCCACGCGGAAGCACAGAGGGAAAAAAAAATATTCTCTACTTCCCCATCAACGAGCGGTGTTTGGCCACATCCTGGGAAGCAGGGCCTTAATACGCGTAGTGGTTGTTCGGGAGGACAGACGTCTTCACAACAAGAGCCCCTCCCTCTCCTTCCTTTTTTCAGCTTTTATTGCTGAGCGTGACATCATATGGTATGGAATATCCCTTTGGTTGGTTTAGGTCAGCTGCCCTGGCCATGTCCCCTCAGCTTTGGGGGGTCTGGAGAGAGTCCTGGTACTGTGCCAGCACTGCTCGGCAGTAGCCAAAACAGTGGTGTGATACCAGCGCTGTTCTAGCTACAAGTGCAGAGTACAATGCTATATGGGCTGCTGCAGCGAAAGTTAACTCTATCCCAGCCAGACCCAGTACAACCCTAGAACCCTTTCCATCATATTGTCTCCCCCTTTTCCTTTGAGGAGGGGGAGTGAGAGAGCGGTTCTGATGGAGTTCAGCTGACCGGCAGGGTAAAACCACCACATAGGGAGATGATCAGTCTTCTAAAAGAAAGCAAGAAGAAATCCAATTGACATTTCAGGAATAAGCTTTAAAGGATTTGTAATATATTTGTATAATAAAAATTATTGTAACAAGTAATCAAAGTAATTACCATGTTCTAGCCTTTCTCAGTCCTAAGTAACACCAAGAATTTCTTTACAAAAACAAACACTATTTATTTGATCTACCTCCACCTCACCCAAATGCATGGATAGTTTAATTTCTTATATGAGAACCCAAGGATGAAATACTTAGAGCTAGATCATTAATTTAATACTTAATAGCTCCCAATAACTAGGAAATGCCTGCATGTAATATGATATGCTGACTACCCAGCAAGTAAAAAGGAGATGTGGAGCAACCACTCTTATTACTTAAATCAACCTGCCCAGGGAAGGGTCTTCCTGTCACTTATTAGTATTCTCAGCCACTGCTGTAGCCTGAAGAGAACAAAGATGCAAGTTGAAGGGACAGTGAAAGGAAAGCAGGGAGCAAATACAGTTTCTTGTTTTGCTGAAGGAAACGAGGATAATGACATAGCTAGGAGTCACAGAGGTCCAGGTGAAAGTTGTATTCTATCCTTTCTGCTGCTGTGTGTTGCATGCTGTTTAGCTTTTCTTTTTGCTGAAAGCCTTGTATAATATTTCCTAATGACAGTTGCTCTCCAGCTGGACCAGGCAAGGACATCAAGCTAGAAAATCGCCTGTTGTGCAGTGACAATCTTTGCCTAATGAGTCCTATATCTGCACAGAAAAAGTTGAGACAGTTCTTGTCTTCCTCTCATATTTCTCATCACCCCTTTTCAAGTATCCTCTAAGCTGTCTAGGAAAAGCCTTTCCTACTCTTCCTCTTGATAAAGAGTGGGTGTGGGACGTCTGTTCAACCAGCATCTGTGCCTTGTATCTGACTGCACCTGATTGTCAAGTTGTTGTTTGTATTAAATTCTTGTGCTTTGTTTGAATACCTTTATATGAAGTAGGACCTACAGCTTGAGGCCTGTGTTACAGGAGGATGGACAGGTGTTCATCTTACTAATTTTACTCCTACTGACAGATGAGATACCAAGAGCACTGCTTGGACACAAGGGAAAATGGGTCTTTCATCTTGCTTGCAGAGCAGGAAAATGGCTAACTGAGATAAAGGAATCTGGAAATTTAAAAAGATTAAATGAAGAGAGACATGGCCCAGGACATTGAAAAGAACAGATGCCATCTGTTCTGGGATCCAAAGTTGGCCAGACTGCATGCACCTTTTCACTAGAGTACACAGAAAGGACTTTAAATTCCTATAGTTGTGTTATTAGAACAAGAAATGGAGAAAATTCAGTTGTGTATTGTGAGGTAATCCTATCCCCTGACCACTGTTCCTGATAGGAAGAGGTCTTTCCTTCACAGTCCAACACAGCAGCTTCCTGGGCAGAACAAATTCCACTGAGTGCACTCAGAACATCTAAGAATATCCTTCCTGTCACCCTCAGCCCTGACTGGGAATCTGTTCCTTGCAGACTCCCTAGGACTCTCTCATTTGGCCCATCCCTGCTATCCAACAACTGAACAATGGTCCCAGTGCTTTCAAGCAAGAGCAATGACCCTTGGGAGAACAGCAGCCAGGACAAGACAAATAGGTTTCTCCTTCTGTGCTGTACAGAGCAAACCACAAATGGTGTGCTACCATGCCAGTTCTGCCTGTTAAGTAGGAAGTTAAGCACCGCTCTGACCAAGGCCAGGAATAGCTACAAGAAACAAAGGGTCCTGCAGCCTGAGCAGTACTGTGGACCCAATGGAGACTGGTCTGAATGCTGCAAAGCACTGAGCAAGGGTGGGGATGCTGTGTTACTGCCTTCGTGTGAACCTTATAGCCTGTTCAGCTGGTGCTATGTAAAACAAACACTGCATCTAGAAGTTGTTTTGCAAAGCCAATGCATGTACTGTATATTAACAGCTATTAGGTGTTCATAAAGAAATCTGCTGTAGATCAGCATTTCCAGACAGATGGAAGTCTATTTGAAGTTGCATTTAAACCATGGGAGAGTATCAGCCTAGTGGTGCAGGTCCAGCATGTTATGCCATGGCGCTCTGCTTTGCTCTAGCACGTGCTGGTACATGTGGCCTTCGCTAAGGATGCTTGACAGCAGGCCCTCATCCCTGGACAGTACCAGTGATGGCAAAGTAACTGCACTTTAGCATGGGCAGTGAAGTCTCACAGATACATATATACCTTAAGGTTATCAGTTGAATGCTGACTTTACAGCTTTGAGAGATTGATTGCAAGCATATTACTTGTTCCCTTTGCCAATACATATGCTATCAAGCTAGTTCTTTTACATCAGATTTCAGAAGATAATATTATTTTCAGGGGCTAGAGCTTAATATTTCTCCCTGGAGACTTTTTTTTTTTTTACTCAGCAAATCTCAGGGCCTGTATATTTGGGACTGTTAAGCATTTGGACTTCTCTTTTTACAGTTGTGTGATGCAATTTGCTGGGCAGGGTCAGCTTGGATTTATTCTCTTTAGGTGATCATGTTTGATAAGTCTCTTGTTTAGCCTGTTTGTTACTCTTTAGTATTGGTTTCCTTGCGTATGCTTATCTGAGGAAAAAGAAGAAGACACTGCTCAAATTTAGGTAGCTAACATACAGGTTTAGGGTGCAGGCTCAAGAATACATCTTTCTGCTGACAGTTTCTTGTTCCACACAGATTGTTGAGGAGAGGACATGGGACATCCCAGCCCATACAACTGTTAAGGAGTGGATTCAGGAGACTGAATCCAATTTTCTCTACAGTGGGTCATATCTGAGGCAGAGACAAACCTATTAGCCTCAGTCACATTAAGTTCTTTGGGAATATGAAACCTTTTCATAGGCCTATGTCTAAGCCAGTTTCAATCACTTGCTGTTGGAATAAATGACTACACAAGTCCAGAGTATGGTCCCTGGGGTGTTTCTGTGAATGCGGAGCTTACCTTGACATGCAGGAGACTAAACCTATATCTGTTAAATCATGTAATTTAGGACTTGAGCTTGGATGTGAGTCCAGACTCCCATCTTATTGGTGCTACTTGGTTGGCTTAACTACCTGGCTCATTTGATGAGGTTGCGGGACATAAGTGACCCTCCAGACCAGGAAACCTGGACATGGGGATGGGCTATCAGGATTACATTTTACAATCAATTTAGAAATAGTGAAACCAAGAAATTGAGCCCAAACCCTGGCACAAATATAAGGAGTATAGAGGTTCTGGGGTATCCTCCTAGTATGAGAGATGGAGAACAAGAAACCCAGGAAATATTAAGATGGAATTCTGTCAGCCTTTCAAGGGCATTATGATTTGACGTCTTCTGCTTACTGGGGTCTGGATGACTTTGAAGACTGGTCCAGCCCTTTGTTCTATGGACTGTCAGAGTCCTTCCTCCTTCATGCTGTCTACGAGTCTTCTCTGATCTAATAAAAAGAATAGTAACTGTGTGGCATATGACTCTTGAAAGGATTTAGACAAGTGAGTCATTTTCTGGAGTTAAACTAGTGTTTTTCACGTGTTGGAGCTAGGATTTTCTTTTCCTAGCTAGCTCTTCAACAAATGCAACATTAAACACCATGAAAGCTGGCTTCCCACCAAGAACAGGGCGATCTAAGGTTCAATGTATTTGCAACTTTGTTGCTATTCTAGAAGGACAGCACTTTATTATATATATTACTTCCTTTTAAATAAATTACCTTCACTTTACATCCTACTTAATTCTGTATGTAAAGGTCTGAATAATGTATTATGTCAATTTATTAATGTCAAAGTTAATTTTAATAAGTAAAAAGACCAATTGATTTCATTTCTTTTATGCTTTGCCAGCTGCAAAGATTTAAAAAAATGTTTTTATTTACAGAAGGAGTTAACATAGGTTCTGAAATCATTACCATTTTATTGGCAACTGTGTAAAATGTAGAAGATACCTGCACTGAAGGGTTAGCAAATCATTACAGTTAAAATGACTGAACGAGCTATTCAGCATGACAACAGACTTCTCTCTTAGTCACACTGGAAAAAGGAATTCTGAAACCCTAAATCTATTCCTAGTGAGCTGGATGCTTCTTTCTTTTACTCAACTGAATGGGTGTGCTGGTCAGATATCTAAGGATGTTGTGAGACTGGGCTCTCAGCGGTGAAGCAGTGATACATACAGAAGTCAGATGTGCTTGAAACCAGTGAGTTTCATGACATCTCTATGTGCTTCTCCATTGCTCTGAAAGTAGTAACAGAGGTGGCCATGCAACATTTTCTGGTCTATGGCAGGTCTAGATCTTGTTAAGCACTGCTTACAATTCAAAGCTGGGCAGAGCTAACTATCAGAGTGGAAGTGTTGTGGCAGATGTTACGTTAACTACTTGAGATTATCCTCACTTCTAATTTCCTTTATCAACTCTGACAGCAGGCAGGGGAAACTACCCCCCCCCCACACACACACACACAGATATCACAAAGCTTTTCTTGGAAGCAGAGCCTGTGGTTCATGTGCCTCTTTATAGATGTGCACCTGTTTAAACTGAATCTTTGCATGTTTGAAAGAGTTTTGCTTTGGAACATGGATTCCCTTTTTAAAACTCAGAGTTCAGAATGGGTCCCGAGCCGCAGTGGGAGAGAACTAATGCAACACTGGGAAATCTGGCAGTCTGGTTTTCAGAACTGTATTGTGTTGGGTTTAGATCCTCTGTGAAATCTCATCATAATGGAACATCTGGAACCTCACTGATGTTTCTTGCTGTACAGCTCCAGATGATGTATAGGATTGCTCCACTACGGATGCTTAAAGAACACTTGATCACTGGGAGTACAGAAAGTGCCAGTGCTGCTCTGATCTTCTGCCTGGCAGCATTCAGTAGCAGAGTATTCAGAGCAAAGTGCATAAACCGACAAAACCTCTTGATAGGGAGCCGTGTGATATCAGGTAGTTAACTGAAGACCCCTGAGACTTGTGCTTTAGAACTGGTTAAGAACTTGGGAAAATCATACTTTTAAAGACACAAGGTGATTAGTCTCATGCACAGGCCTGCACTATCATATTTTTTATGAGAACCATGAAGAACATAATAAACATATATTTTCAATATACTATCTGTCTCTGTATAGTTCATAGCTAGTTCCTCACTTGAATTGCTTTTCTGACAGCAATGCTGAGGTGAAGTGTTGTCTTTGGTATATATAGTGGAATCTGTGGCATTGACATTTCCGAAGTGCATTCAGATGGTTAAAATCTCATATTAATACCATGGAAATATCTCACGACTGTGATCTTTTCTTTCTGCCTGAAACTCTAAAATATGTCTGTATTACAACATGCTTGAGTTACTTAGTCTTTCTCTCTGTATTTTCTGCTTTGTCTCTTCAGAGTTTGGCAGTATGGTCAAACTGCTTGCTGCAGCCTGAAATAAGGGGTCAGCTTGCATCTGGCAAGCCTCAGGTAAGGCTTACAAAAATGTAACAAAACTCACATTCTTCCTGTTAGAGACTCAGAAGGTCTCAGAATCCAACATCTCTTGTTAAGAATAAGTGGAACATCTGGTGCTGCCATTTAGATGCTTCCTTTTCTCTTGCTGCATGGGAGTTGTGCCCTTTTGGAAATCTGGTCCCTGCTGTGTTGAAAGGCAGATATAGGGAATTACAAGTCTGTGTAACAATGCAAGGAAGGGGTAAAAGAGTAGTAAAAGACTAGGAATACCAAATGCAAAGTAAGATTTCTGTTTTTGATAATGTTCCTTATTCCCTTTCCCTTTAGATTTAGGGACTTTTTTACAGAAGAAAAATATTTAGGTCACCTTTAAAGCCTTCTCACTGCCATTTTGGGAAGAAAGAAAGAAAGAAATGATTGAGATTGCCTGGAAGTGTTCCAGTGCCTGTCATTAAGTCCTTGATGACAAAATAAGACAAGAAATTGAAGAGGACAGATAAACTCACCAAAATCGCCAAATGTGTTATATGGTGTTTTTGTTGTTGTTTTTGTTTGTTTGTTTGTATTCTTGCAGAGTTGCTGTGGATAGAAAAGTTCACTGGAGGTCTTTTCAGTCACCCAGTAGGCTGATTTCCAGGTGATACCAGCTGTTTAGGGTATGCCTTCAGACAACTCCCTGTATTCATACTTGTGCTGCAAAAGATAAATATCTGATATAGCCAGGGAAGGTGTCATTGGCAGAAGAGAAGGGGTAGGAAAGAGAGGAAAAAGGTGGGGAACAAAGAGTGTGCATGAAGTGCAATAAGAATTCAATTCACTGGTGATCATTACACATTGGTCTTGAATGTGAGTTTGGCTCAGAAACTCTCTGCTTGCATGAAACTGGTCCTTTTGTTGGCATATTCTCCCAATCTATTTTGTTCTGACCCGTTTCTTATACTCTTTCCCTAAAGAGCAGGCAATGCCAATGTTGTAAATTCACAGTAAGGGCTTAGCTAGACTTGTATTTTGAACTGGTATGTCCATATTTAGTTTCTTGTGTCACTCACTTCCTCCATTTCCCTTGCATTTGAACTGAGCAATAGGAATTGTCTTGGGTTCCCCCTGTGCAGTCTGTTCAAGTTGCTGTTTAGGATAAAGGCAATGCTGTCTAGCAGACTTGCTCCAAGTTGCAGGAGTCTCTACAGTGCTGTGTATGAGAAGCCAGGAAAGAAGTTTGCTCCTTGTGATCTGCCTACCTGTAGTATGTGATCCCCCAAAGTCACCTTTTCACTGATGGATTTCTGAAGAGATTGACAGCTGGTACAGATGCCCTGTCTCTTATCAGATTTGACTGTTGGATTAGACTGATTTTTTTTTTTTTCCACATATTCCCATCTTATTTCACTCATTTCATTTTTCCTCCTTTTGCTTGACTGCTTATCATCTTGACAAAGCCCTTGAATAATGTCAAGAAAATTTTTTCTGGTCTGTTCCAGAAAGGATATTTTCCGCTGACATTGTTGCTCTTAATACTCACGTGGTGGCTATAATATTTGGACTAGACCGCCTTGCAACGAACTGGTGATTGGCCTACCAGAAAGCAATGAGTAAAACTTTTCCATGAACTTTAGATTTCAACGTAGAAGGATGTCTGAAAATGGAGGGTGAACAGTCACTGTATCTCACTGACTTCAATGGGAGCTGCTGGATGTTTCTTGCTTGTGGAAAATAATCTGAGTTTAAATACCAGAGCCTCATTTCCATCTCTCATTTCTAAAAATTAGTGCCAAGTCTCACAAGCTAAGTATCTCTTTTAGCTGTGTTGGCTTTCTTGCCACTCTTTTCTTTAACCATTTGCCTATCTTGGTTTTAGCTTTGAAGCGTTTGGCAATGTATGCACTTCTCCATCTTGCTGAGGGAGCGGGGGTTGTTTAGCCTGGAAAAGAGGAGGCTCAGGGGTGACCTGATCGCTCTCTACAGGTACCTTAAAGGAGGCTGTAGTGAGGTGGGGATTGGTCTATTCTCCCACGTGTCCGGTGATAGGACGAGGGGGAATGGGCTTAAGTTGCACCAGGGGAGGTTTAGGTTAGATATTAGGAAAAACTTCTTTACTGAAAGGCTTGGGAAGCATTGGAACAGGCTGCCCAGGGAAGTGGTTGAGTCACCATCCCTGGAGGTATTCAAAAGATGTTTAGATGTAGAGCTTAGTGATATGGTTTAGTGGAGGACTTGGTAGTGTTAGGTTATAGGTTGGACTGGATGATCTTAGAGGTCTTTTCCAACTTAAATGATTCTGTGATTCTGTGAAATTAAGTGAAAGGTATCTCTGTGTTTTTCATTTCACTCCAAAGCCGTATTTCTCACACCACAGATTTTGACATACTCCCCATCCCCTCACCTCTCCACTAGTCATGCTAGCAGCATGACTGATCCTGTTGTGAATGGATCAGCAGCTTAGGGGTGATAAATGTCTGATTGCCACTGGTATCCCATGATATCTGGATATGTTTGTATGCAGATTTTTATTTCCTTGGACAGAAGAGGGCGGGGGAAAAAAGCTGTCCGTTTTTGAGAGGTCAAGAAACTAACTAATGACCTTTTTGCCTTTGTGATGCTCATGTGGAGTTAGCCCCAGGCTGCAGGCAGCAGAATTTTTTGTCTGATGGTTACTCAGGTGCCTCTGTGGAGTTAGTGTCTAATAGCATATCCTGGGAGCAAGTCATGGATATGTCTACCTGTAAATCCTTGTCCAGCAGGCAGATCAGTGAGTGAGTAAGTATAAAGGCTGGACAAAAGGTGTCAGCTTAAAAATGTTTAGGCAGTATGGCAGGCATGGTTTACCAGCCAGTGCTCATTTTGGGCTGGTTAATATGGGATGTAAAGAAAACAGCTTAAGGAATGGATTTTTCAAGCACCAAATTCATAAAAAGAAACAAGGGAGAGGTCAGTGCTTTTGTTTGGCATATCTACCTTATTTGTTCATACTTGCCCATTGGATTTTTTCACTCCATTTATGCTGATGGAGCAGAAAGCAGTGGTATATATATGATCAAAACATTACTGAGGGCTAATTTGGCAACACTTTACAACAAGTACCAAATTACTTGCACTTCATTTAGTGTTGATTGTACAAACATTAATCATGGTGAATTCTTTTCATATTATTTGTATGGATATAGGATATAATGCTGCTGTCATAAGCACTGAATAAATTTAAAGGTAGATCAAAATCATCTAAATATCAGCCTGATTGTCTCTCAGTGCTCCGTACTCAAAACACAAATGTGCAACAAGGAAGAATGAGCTTTAATTTATTAGTGTTTAGCAGAACTTCACTGAATGATTTTGCTGTAGGTCAAGATGAATCAAGCTGAGCTGTTCATCCACTTCGTTGATACACAGTCTTAACACTGTATTTCTTACTCAGACTCTGTTTCTGTTGCTGTAATAGGACGCACCTTCATGTAGATGACAGGTGAGGTGTTAAGATGTTATACATGACTGTACTGCATGCTGGCCTTGCTTCCTGTCAGCCAAGGACAACTAACTGGCAAAGATGTTTTTGCTGAAGTGTCTTACTCAGAGGTAATTTCAAACAAAAGGACTGGAGCAACACAGCCCACTTATGTCTCAGTGTCTGTCCAATGAGTCAAGAAGTAAGTATTTTTCCCCTTGGAATAGTCATTCCTTTCCTGAAAGGCATGGACCTGTGGGGACAGCACATGGACTGAGATGCTGTATATGCCTGCCCACTGGGAATCAAATTCCTGAATGGCTTGTTTCTAGATCTTGTGCTGCTTTAGTTCTGAGTGAGATCAAGTGTTTGACTAGGATTGTCAGATGCTCTCCAGTTTTCCATGTGTCCTGCTTCTGGTTTCTGCAATATTTAAGGGTTCATATTTTTATGGGCAAGAAGTAAAAGCAATGCTATTGGGAAAAGGAAAATTATTCAGAGTTGTAGAAATATGAGCTTAAAACTTCATTCTTCTTTGAATAGCTGGGGTGTGCCGGGTAACAAACAGAGACTGGGTAGGCTGCAAGGATAGCAGATCTGCCTTCTTTCCCATTCTTTCACTCCTGTGTTACAGCTGCTTTTGTCCATGTCATATCGTAACAACAGAGTAGTGGTCTAACTGTGCTTACCAGCAGTGTCAGGTGAGAGCATGTTTAAGGCAGAGCTGAGAATTCTTGGAAACCTGGTATAGGATATCCCAAGGGAAGATGTTCACATCAGCAGTTGAGGCACTTCTGGTAGGTGACTGCTGATAGGTGTGGATGGACCATCTTCGTCCGTAATCTCAAGAAAAAAGCTCCCTAGGCTTTTTCTTATGCTATTTCTGACTTGTTATTGTGTTTTTCTCCTCAAGTCTTCAGTAATAAAGCAGTTCTCAAACTTCATCACTGACACTGTTAGGCATGTTTAATTTACAAATGTTGTCCAGAGAACCTATTTATTAGCAGTCTGACTCCAGTAAACTGAGCAACTAATTCATTTAGTGCATAAATTTGACACTAGCAATTTAAACTATTTTTGTTTATATGGATAAGTGATACCACTCAGGCAGGATACAGAATAATTAATTTAGACATGCCAATGGCTGGAAACATTGTGACATGGCTAATTTAGATAATTTTTGCCTGTTGCAGTTCTTTAGGCAGAGCAATGTAATTATGGTAAGTATCCTCTTCTTGTGGCTGATATGCTTGCCAGTCTGTATTGTGATTTACACCAGAGATGTTGAAACAGACCAGGGATATTAACTTTTGCCTAGTACGTAAACTTTGTGAAACTTGACCCAGTTTAACTCTGGCTTTGATATTGAAACAAATATCTATGTATTCAAAGTCCTACAAGCATTGTGAAATAACATCATGAATCACATAGCTGATTAATGTGTTAACTTGTTCTTGCTCTTCCTCACCTGGGGAGCAAAGATTTTTGTGGCTAGAGTTGCAGTAAATGTGGGGTGAAAAAAATAAACGTTTTCTTTTTCTTTCCTTTCATTTGAAGGTGTTTCCCAATTCCCTAGCTCACTGGGGTTTCTACTGGATTACCTGCTGTTTTTAGATTCCTAGAGAGCAAGAGTGGCTAAGAACAGATACACCAAATCTGTATGTCATTGAGGATGTTACTCATTTTCTTTTCAGAGGAGGTGTTTTCTGGATTTTTTTTTTAGGCACATTTTTAGGTGATTGGAGTTATTTGGAAGAAAACAGCAGGTGTAAAAGTAGCTGTCTACAGAGCTGCTCTCTGCCACCTCACATGCTTCAGATATTCTAGCTATATCCTACTGGAACTACAAGGGAGAGTTCTGATCTCTTCATCATGCTCTTGCTGGTTTGGGTTTCCGGCTATCTAAAGATGCTAGTTCAAAATGTCTCACCTGGGAAATTGAGACGATAATGAATGTTTGACCTGGGTGTTCCCAGATGTGTTAATCTTGTGGGATGTTTAGAGTGAACTTCCTGACATTTGGTACTGAAAAGAATCTGCGGGGAAGATAGAAGATCTTACACTGTGTTTCTTAGTGCACAAGGGGAAAATAAATGGCATAATGTTAATTTAAATGAAGGATGACTGAATGCATAAGCTGTAATTTTAGATGGTATCCTCTGTACCTAGAACACTGAGACAGGATTTTACATTTATTGTAGGATTAATACTGCCAGTCCTCCTTCTCTCATCTTTGTTCTCTTATATTCTATTCAGATACATCATCTGGTTTGCTTTTCTGAATTTTTATTGTGAATTTTCTTCAAATCTCCTATAGGTTTATGTGACAAAAGTATTGAAAATAATGGAATAGAAAAATCGACAAAATAAACTTGAAGTTCATTAATAGGAAACATGCATACCCAGAAATGCAAACAGAAGTCAAGCAGCTTTCTTCTTGTTTCTTCTGTCATTTTAAGGGATGCTACCACAGTAGAGATTACTACATATTTTGGATGTGTCTGTGTGTCATGAAAAGCAGAGCTTGACCTGTGTAGTTAGAGATTTCACCAATCTGCAACTGCATTTTTTCTGTAAACTTATTATTTGTTTTCTATTATAAATAAATAAATAAATAAATAAATAAAGGAAAGTGAATATGTGGTTGTTATGTAGCAGGGTAAGAGTCAAGGTAGCAAGCAAGAAGTAGATACCAGAGTTTAGAGTGGAAAACAGGCAATTGCAGTAGGTGATAATACCTGCTGTGCCTGTAGTAGACTAGGCTGAGGCCAGGGAACAGTTTTCATGAAGTAACATAGGAGGGAAACAGAGATATGGGATTATCAGTTAAAGACATATCTTGTATGTTATCAACACCTTTTATGGTGAGCATTTCACAGTTTAGTTCATAACATTCCACTTGGAGGAAACTGCAGGCCAGGTGTGGGTAGTTGCTATGTGCTTAGGAGCCACTTGTTTCCTACCAGGAGTAGGACTAGGCAATGCTTGTCTGGCTTTGCACATTATGAACTTTGGTAGTTCAAACCTGGGAAAGGTCCTCCTCCTTCCACAATGTGCACTTGGATCTATCTCCAGTTCACAGGAGATAGGTTCACCATTCTATATCACCTTTATATGTTAAATATGCCCACTGAGCCACCATGCGCGAGCCACTGCTCTGAAGTCAAGATAAGGGATGCATTGTTTTCTTTTTGGCACTGTCTTTGCAACTGATATCTCTAACTGGCAACCTGGCTGAAGTCCAGCTTCTGTGGGACTCGGGGCTTGTTAAACCTGAAAACTAGGCTGTGAGCTTCAGTGTTAATCTACCTTATCAACTGGCTACATAAATTGCTCTGCATCATCCTTGACACCTGCTTGCAACTGTATCCCAGGCTCTTGAACTTGAGTTTTTTAACCCCAACAATATTGCAAACCTTCCAACTGAAAGCTGTGAGCCAGCATCTGCTCTTGTAGTGCTTCAATCAGATTGATGATCTGGTAAAATGCTTGAGGGTTATGGTTATATTTAAGAGTTTAAAGAACAGTTGTATTGCAGATTCATGAGACATACCTTTTATGTGTAGTGGCTATTTCATGTAATCCTATGTTTCTAATAACTGGGGCTTTCAGTGAAATGGGTTTTGTGAAGCTCAGGATACAATCAAAACAATGGATATGGTCTGTGCTTGTATCTGAAAATGAAAGGAAAGAATACTGTATTTTCCTTTAAAATGCCTGGTAAAAATGCCTAGGCTTGTCTGATTGGACTGAAAGGTTTTCCAGTCACAGAAGCCGTATAAGCAAAAACCTGGATTGCAAAGAACTCCCTGGAACCTGATGTAGCAACATCGTATAGAGGGACAAAAAAACATAGAGTTCCACATCAAAAAAGCCAACTCTTATTTGAAGGAGAATGTAAGAATTCAACCTCATATATAGTAAGAGAATAGGAGGAGAGATGCCTTTATAGTTTCAGGGGTTCAGGCATTTTCAGACAGTACTAGGAAGAAGTTTTACATCTCAAGTCTTCAGTTCTTAAAAAGACAAGGTTAAGCCTGTAGTTTTAAAAGCAAAGACTTTGTGGAATAGCTTCAGAAATGCTTAAGATATGAGTCTTTCAAACAGAATTTTTTTTTCAAGGACTACTTTCACTACTTTCACCCTTCTCTCAGCAGTGAAATGTGTGATATTTCATGATACAGTGGGGAACTTGCTGTTTTCCCTGGAGATTAATTGAGAAAACACAAATATCTTTCCGAAGCACCTTATCTTTCAGCAGCTGAGAAGATCTCTGACTAAGGAAGCACATACAACTTCCCAGGCTATCCTTATTGGCTGTGGGATTTCTGGAAAAGTCTGTGATGCAGCAGTCAGTGTTCATCTTCATGCTGATGTAGTCTCCGCTTGTGATAAGCAGCTGCAGTGACAATGTCTTGAAAAGTGAATTCTCCAAGGGTCTTTGCAGAAATGCAGAATAGAATCATAGAATATCACAAGTTCGAAGTGTCCCACAAGAATCATCGAGTCCAACTTCTGGCTCCACACCAGACTACCTAAAAAGTAAACAGTATGTCTGACAGAGTTGTCCAAACACTTCTTGAACTTTGGCAGCCTTCATGCCATGACCACTTCCCTGGGGAGCCTCTTCCACTGTTCGAGCACCCTCTCAGTGAAGAACCTTTTCCTAATATCCAACCTGAACTTCCACTGATGCAACCTCATGCTGTTCCCAGGGTCTTACACTGGACACCAGAGAGAAGAGATCAGCACCTCCCCCTTTCATCCCCCAGTCTGTACATGTATACAAGATTGCCATCCCAGGCATAGAATTTGTCACTTGCCCTTGTCAAATTTCATACAGTTGGTGGTTGCCCAGCCCTCTAGTTTGTCAAGATCTTTCTGCAAGGCCTCTCTACCATCAAGGGAGTCAACAGCTTCTCCTAATTTAGTATCACTTACAAACTTACTTAGTATGTGTATTGGCTTTATGTAGCGACATTTGGGTAGTGGAGGGCTGCAGGGGTGGCCTCTGTGAGAGGAATTCAGAAGCTGCCCAATGTTAGAGAAGAGCCAGTTCCAGCCAGCTCCGAAAGAGACCCACCACCGACCAGAGCCAAGCCAATGCTGTTTGCAACTCTGGTAGAGCACATTGAAGAAAGGAAAAAACTGCTGTGCAACAGCAGCTGGGAGAGGGGAGTGAGAAGCTGAGAAGGAAACAATCCTGCAGACACCCAGGTCAGTGGAGAAGGAGGGGGAGGAGGTGCTCCAGGTGCCAGAGCAGAAGTTCCCCTCCATCCTGTGGAGATCACGATGGTGGAGCAGGCTATCTTGCAGCAGCCCATGGTGTACCACATCAGTGCAGATCTCCACACTGCAGCCCATGTAGGAGCCCATGGTGGAGCAGGTGGATCTGACCTGAAGGAGGCTGCAGAAAAGCTTTACTGAAATCCAAAAAGATTATATTAGCTGGTCAGCTAGGTGGGTAATCTTGTCATAAAAGGAAATTTAGTTAAACAGGACTTTCCCCCTTGTGAACTTGTGTGGGCTGTGACCAATGGCTTCATTGTCTTTAAGTGTTTTCAATAACTCCCCATCTTCTCAATAATTTTACCAGGCACTGAAGTGAGACTGACAGGCCTGTAATTACCAGGGTGTTCTTTCTTACCTTTCTTGAAAACTGGGATGTTTGTCAGCTTCCAGTCAACTGAGGCCTCTCCAGATTCCTGTGCAAGACCATTGAAAAATACTTGAGAGAGGTCTTGTGATGACATCACCCAACTCTCTGAGTACATTAATGTAAATGTGATTTTTTTTTTTTATTTTAGCAGGGACCTAAGCAAAGACCTAATGAGGTGTTGTGGACAGAATATTGTTTCTTGTAAGGCAAACCTAAAGCAGATAATTTTCATTTTTCCTTCATGCTTGAATGAATTAAGTAGATAAACATGCCTTAGAAAATCAAGATGAATAAGTGTGCTGGCACCATATTGCTTGAGATATTATCCTGCTGTCCACAGGTATATGACTAAACTGTTGCAGATTGATCTGTGCTTTCTCTGTAAAGCTGGGAAAACCTCACAGAAGAACGGAGTAAAGAGTCCTGGTGAATGGCTACAGGATTCATCCAGCTTTGATCTAGCTGGCTTTGAGATGATGATCATTCTAGCCCTTGTGGAAAAAAGTTTGAAAGATGTCTGAGAAATGTCTAAATCAGTCTATTACAGGTAGACTGTTACACACACCTAGCTAAAAAGAGAAGCAAGGCTCAGCTGAACAGCATCCTGATGGTCTAGGGCAGGACCTGAAATAGGGCCTGGCACAGATAATCCATAAAGTCTATCAGCTGCAGTCTCCAAGACATTAATAGCTTTGCAATATCTTTGGGTTTCTGTGTGGACCCATGTGTATGTTTCAGAAGATGAACAGAAAATCTCTGCATCTGTTTGATTTTCTTCCTTTTGCTCCATAGAGTAAAGAGCAACCTTTCTTGGCTGACACTACATTTATCCTTTTGGTTTGCTTTGCTTTTATCCCTCCTTCACTTTTTTCTATTCCCTGCTGTTGTTATAACTTGCCCTTCAGGAGTACAGAAGTAGTGTTTTTCTTGCTGACTTCCCAAACAAGAGTAGAGAATGGTTATCTAACAGTAAAAATCTCACACTGAGTTGACCCAGGTCAGCAGCTATGCCCCCACCCAGTCTCTTACTCATTCCCCTGTAGCAGGATCTGGAAAGAATCAGAAGGGCCAAAGCAAGAAAAAAAAAATGGGGGTCAATGTAAAGACAGTATAATCAGTGATGGAAAATGAAAGAAAAAGTTCCAAGGGATACAATGGCAATCACTCACCACCTCCCACCAGCAGACTGATGCCAAGCTAGTCTCTGAGAAATGGCTACCTTAAAAAAATAAAAAATCCCCCCTCATTTTTGTTAACAAACATGACATTATATGGTATGGAATATCTCCTTNGGTCAATGTAAAGACAGTATAATCAGTGATGGAAAATGAAAGAAAAAGTTCCAAGGGATACAATGGCAATCACTCACCACCTCCCACCAGCAGACTGATGCCAAGCTAGTCTCTGAGAAATGGCTACCTTAAAAAAAATAAAAAATCCCCCCTCATTTTTGTTAACAAACATGACATTATATGGTATGGAATATCTCTTTAGCCAGTTTAGGTCAGCAGTCCTAGCTGCGTCCCCTTCCAACTTCTTGTCTACTCCCAACCTTCTCACTGCCAGAAGGCACACTGAGAAACAGAGGGAGCTTTGACATTGTGCAAGCACTGTTCAGCAGTAGCTGAAACATAGGTGTGTTATCACCACTGCTCTGGTCACAAATCCAAAACAAAGCACCACATAGCTTGCTATGAAGAAAATTAACCATACCAACCACACCCATACAAGTACACCCGTACAAGGCTGAAATCAGCGAGGATACCCTATATTGCTCATAACAAGAACAGAATGTTCTATTAAATGTACTGTTTATCAAATTAAAATTAGATATTAGACAATCTTTCCATAAGGGAAAGAAATTGTACTAGGAGAAAATGTATTGTCTAGAGTTATATGCCTTTCTATGAGGTTTTCTTTCTTCTATTTTTCCATTTATAATTGCCAGTTGCGCAATCAAGTGGCATCCTTTAGCTGACTCTGGATTAGTGCCTTCTGTAATAGTGTGAGTTCTAACATTCGCTCTGAAAGGTGACGAAAACATTCACTCTAGCTTCACACAGAATTGCATTTCAGGCAGGAAGAGGTCCATCATGTCCATTATGAACTGTGATTCCATTGGGAACCCTGACTTGTACAGCTTGGTTTTTTTTTTTGTTGTTTTTTTTGTTTTGTTTTGTTTTTTTCCCCTCTTCAGCTTTCTTCTCTCCCTTTCATCTGCTATAAATTTTGAACCTGTTGGTTAAGCTTGACTATGAGGTGAAGGTCTCATTGTTAAGTTTATATCTAATTTTATAAATGGCCAGGTAGGAGAGGAGACCTTATTAGTGCTGTGAGAGAGGGACTGCAAATTGAGCACAATTTTTATTAGATGCCAACATATTTAAGAAGGGGAGGGATGTTATGGGTGCCTTAAATACAGGAAAAGCTTCAAGGACTGTATTAGGTACTAGAGAATTCACCCAAGAAATGCAGGGCAAGAGGAAAAAGATTCCCATGTTTCAGTTCTCATAGAAATGCATTTCTTTTAAATGAAAAGGATTTGACATTTAAGTTTCCATCAGCATCAGAAACTTTTTTTTTTTTGAGTAAACATTTTCATTTGCAGACAAAAAGATTGTAAATTCTTCTCTATAAAAAGGAGTTTTCTGTAGACATTTAAGATACTTTATGAAAAGTAATTTCTTGTTGGTAAGACAACTGTTTTGACTGAATTTTCGGCTGAAAAAAAAATAGGACCCAGGGAAATAATAAATGCAGTATCTCATTGCCTTTGAGTTTGAAATCAAAAAGACAAAAAACTGAATGTTAGGAAAGCTACAGACAGGAAAAGGAGAGAGAGGATGAAGAAGGAAACTCAACAGATGTGGGTCATGCATGCCAGAGTGATACTGGAAGACTTTTCCTTCCTTCCATGTTCTGGCTCATTGTGAGATATTTTTCACCTTTAGACTAGAAGATTTGATATATGTTTTCTTTACAAAATGGTATGGAATGATAATTCAGCTCAGCTGAAAAGAAAACAAGGTAAACCTTTGCAATGGGAAAATTATTCCTGTTTAAGTCTTCTGTTGGTCACCTGGATTTACAGGAAAAAGCCCAACCACTTAACTAGGTTGTACAGTGTGATTACAATCAAACTGCAAACTGCCTGAGCAGTTTATATGGAGACTACATGATAATAAAATGTTTTTTGGTGTGGCTTCCTGTCATGAGAAGAAAGTCACGCTGAAGGCCAAATTCTTCTAGAGATAGAAGCCCAATTTGAGAAGCATATTTTATGGCCAGATTTTTTTTGTTTCTTTGTTTTTTCAGAAATAGTTCGTTTGTCCCTTACAGTTGGTGTAAGATGACAGACCCTCTTCCAACCTGGTCTGCTTCCCTGGGTGAACCGAGAGCAGGTGTTTTTAACGGTTGCCTGTGTCTTCCCACTTGATATCCATGTAAGGTTGTTTAGATTTCAAAAGCAAATTATATCTTGCCATGCCTTCTGTTTTCAATGGGACTTGCCACCTGCTAAGGAATCTTGACTAAGCACCCATAATCATTCAGATTCTCCATCTTGAAGATCTTGGTCTAACTATGAAACTTCAATTGAAGTTTCATTAACTATGAAACTTCAACTTGACGGAGCACTGGAATGCGCTGCCCAGAGAAGTTGTGGAGTCTCCTTCTCCAGAGATATTCAAAACTGGCCTTGACGTGTTCCTGCGTGACCTGATCTAGGTGTTCCTGCTCTGGCAGTTGGATTGGACTAGATGATCTTTCAAGGTCCCTTCCAATCCCTAACATTCTATGATTCTATGATTCTGTGATTCAAGGTATGCAGTTTTTAAAAACCCAGAACCAGGTCTGTGTCTGCAGCACAGCTTTTGCAATCACTCGCTCAATTTCACAGATTCGCAGATTCACAGAATTGTAGGGGTTGGAAGGGACCTCCAGAGATCGTCGGGTCCAACCCCCCTACCACTGCAGGTTCCCTAGAGCAGGCTGCACAGGTAGGCGTCTAGACGGGTCTTGAATATCTCCAGAGAAGGAGACTCCACAACCTCCCTGGGCAGCCTGTTCCAGTGCTCCATCACCCTCACTGTGAAGAAGTTCCTTCGCATGTTGGTGCGGAACTTCCTATGCTCCATTTTGTGGCCATTGCCCCTTGTCCTGTCCCCACAGACCATTGAAAAGAGGCTGGCCATATCCCTGTGTCCCCCACACTGCAGGTATTTATATACATTAATAAAGTCCCCTCTCAGTCTTCTTTTCTCAAGGCTGAACAGACCCAGGTCTCTCAGCCTTTCTTCATAGGAGAGATGCTCCAGGCCCCGTATCATCTTTGTGGCCCTCTGCTGGACTCTCTCCAGAAGATCCCTGTCTCTCTTGTACTGGGGAGCCCAGAACTGGACACAATATTCCAGATGCGGTCTCACCAGGGCAGAGTAGAGGGGGAGGATCACCTCCCTTGACCTGCTGGCCACCCTCCTTTTAATGCACCCCAGGATCCCATTGGCCTTCTTGGCCGCCAGGGTGCACTGCTGGCTCATGGTTAACCTGCTGTCCACCAGGACCCCCAGGTCCTTCTCTGCAGAGCTCCTCTCCAGCAGGTCAGGTGGAAGGTCACGATTCAGGTGGAAACAGTTAGAGACCTGCTACTCCACCTGGACTGTCACAAGTCCATGGGGCCAGATGGGATCCACCCAAGGGTGCTGAGGGAGCTGGTGGACATGATTGCCAAGCTGCTCTCCATCATCTATCAGCTGTCATAGTCAACTGGAGAGGTCCCAGATACCTGGAGACTTGCTAATGTGACACCCATCTATAAGAAGGGTTGTAAGGAGGATCCGAGGAACTACAGGCCTGTTAGCTTGACCTTGGTGCCAGGGAAGGTTATGGAACAAATCATCTTGAATGCAATCACACAGCATGTGCAAGACAACCAGGGGATCGGGCGCAGTTAACATGGGTTCATGAAAGGCAAATCCTGCCTGACCAACCTCATCTCCTTCTATGATCAGGTGACCTGCCTGGTGGGTGATGGAAAGGCTGCTGACGTAGTCTACCTAGACTTCAGCAAAGCCTTTGTCATGGTCTCCCACAGTATTCTTCCGGAGAAGCTGGCAGCCCATGGCTTGGATAGGTACACTCTTTTCTTGGTTAAAAACTGGCTGGATGGCTGGGCCCAGAGAGTGGTGGTGAATGGAGTTAAATCCAACTAGCGACTGGTCACAAGTGGTGTTCCCCAGGGGTTGGTATTGGGGCCCATCCTCTTTAATGTCTTTATCGATGATTTGGATGAGGGAATTGAGTGCACCCTCAGTAAGTTTGCAGATGACACCAAACTGGGGGGAACTGTCGATCTGCCGGCGAGTAGGAAGACCCTGCACAGGGACCTGGACAGGTTGGATTGATGGGCAGAGGCCAATGGGATGATGTTCAACATGGCTAAGTGCCAGGTCCTGCACGTTGGTCACAACAGCCCTATGTAACACTATAAGCTTGGGGCAGGGTGGCTGGAAAGCTGTGCAGAGGAAAAGGATCTGG
>VXAA01006938.1:30365-44384 GCA_013399115.1 Anseranas semipalmata | reverse complement strand
AACAACAACAACAACAACAACAACAACAACAACAACAACAATAGAATGTACAAAGCAAGTGATGCACAATGTAATTGCTCACCACCTGCTGACCGATGCCCAGCCAGACCCTAAGCAGCATTCCCCCCACCCCGGCCAGCCACCCCATATTAATTTTTCAGCAAGACGCCATATGGTATGGAATATTCCTTTGGCCAGTTTGGGTCAGCTGTCCTGTTTCTGTCCACTCCCAGCTTCTTGTGCCCTCCCAGCCTCCTTGCTGGCAGGGAAGTACGAGAAACTGAAATGTCCTTGACTTAGTGTAAGCACTGCTCTGCAACAACTAAAACATTCATAAAATGTTATCAGCATTATTCTCATCCAAAATCCAAAACACAGCACCATATCAGCTGCTAGGAGGAAAACGAGCTCTATGCAAGCCAAAACCTGGACACAGCTGAAGAAAGAACTCTTCATCAACATCCTCTCCTTGATTAGGTGGCTTGTAGGAGGCACCAACCACAAAGTTTCCTTTATTGGCTTGGTCTCTAATTTTCACCCACAAGTTCTTGACCTATACATTGCTGTTCTTCAAACAGAGCTCCATGCAATCTATCCCTCCCTCTTTTTCTGCATAGAGGGCAACTCCCCAACCTTTCCTTCCTTACCTGTCCTTTCTGAATAGTTTACAGACATCAGTTGCAGCACTCCAATTATGATTCATCCCATCAAGTTTCTGTGATAGCAATCTGATCATAGTTTTCCAGCTGGGCAGTGGCTATCGGCTTCTCCTCTTTATTACCCATGCTGCGAGTGTTTGTGTAGAGCCATTTCATTTGGGCCTTTGGCTATCTAAACTTTCTGACAGAACGTTTTTGGAGAGTTGGGGGGCATTCCTCACTCCTCTGGTGGATGCACTCTTCCTCCCTCTATCTTGTGAGCATGTGAGTGTCATGGTTTAGGGCTCCACCCCCCAAGTTTGTTAGTTTAAAGCACATTGTACTAAGTCAGCTAACCTGCCAGCAAATATTCTCCTTTCTTTCCTAGACAGGTGGATCCCATCTCTCCCCAGTATCCTGTATTCATCAGAGTACCTTCCATGATCATAAAAGCCAAAGTCCTGTTGACAACACCAGCCACATAGACAGATCACAGAATCACAGAATCACGGAATGGTTGAGGTTGGAAGGGACCTCTGGAGATCATCTAGTCCAACCCCTCTGCCAAGCAGGGTCACCTACAGCACNATTCATCAGAGTACCTTCCATGATCATAAAAGCCAAAGTCCTGTTGACAACACCAGCCACATAGACAGATCACAGAATCACAGAATCACGGAATGGTTGAGGTTGGAAGGGACCTCTGGAGATCATCTAGTCCAACCCCTCTGCCAAGCAGGGTCATCTAGAGCAAGTTGCACAAGATCGCATCCAGGTGGGTTAATTTGCACGATGCATTGACTTCTGCCCATGCCCCTGTCTCTGACTGGCAAGACAGAGAAGATCACCTGGGCCCCTATCTCCTTCACTTGTGCCCCCAGAACCCTGACGTCCTGCTTGATCTTGCCCAGGCCATGCTGTGCCATATAATTACTGCCCATGTGGAGAAGAAGTAGGGGATAGTAGTCTGTGTTTTCTACCTGTTGTGGCAGTCTGTCTGTGACATCCTGGACCTTGGCTCCTGGCAAGCAGAGGACTTCCCTTGACTGCATATAGGGCTGGCAGATGGGCATGTCAGTAACTCTCAGTAGGGAGTCACCCACTACCAGCACTCACCATTTCCTTATGTTAGTTTTAACACTTGTGAAATACTTTTGCTGTTTTTTTCTGTGAGTCTTGCTCTTTGATCTCCTCTACTGCCAAAACTTCATATTTATTGCTGGTTGGTACTTGTGTGAAACGGGGGAAGTCATCATCCTGTTGCCACAAGATACCAGAGACCATGATGCCTCCTTTTCCAAAGTAGTCTCTGTGTCTTGTTGATGTTCTTTGTCTGCTGGTCCTTGGAGGTCAGTGTGATGGGGCCCTAGTAATTCTCCATGTAACGCCTCAAGTAATACTCTATTGTTCCTCTTCCCTAATGCAACATAACCTGCTGACTTCCTCCTGCAGTCCCTCCACCTGCTGCCTCAGTGACTGCACCACTGCACACCGTGCACAGGTGGAGCTCCTGCCCACCTCCACCCAGGAGCGTGGGTTGCAGATTTTACAGCCCTCCACCTGGACAGCAGCCTCCCTGAAAGGAAGCTCATTCTGAATGGCCACCTCCACTCGTCCCATGCAGGCTTGGCTAGGGAGATGTTTCCTGGCTGCTGCAGAGCACAGCACTTGCCTGGTCTCAACCACCATTATTCCAAGAATCTCAGAGCACTGCCTTGTCAGCCCTGTCATTTCCCTGGAGACTTTGAGCTACTCTGTAGGTTTGCATAGACAAAGGGCCAGAGGGACCCTCAAGGCTGCAGCCTAAGTCTTCTGGTGAGTTGAGGAGATGGCAGCCCACCTACTGGCAGAGTACGCTGCCCTTCTTGCATGTTCTTCTACATGAATGGCCACACAAACTTCCCTGTCTCTGTTTGCATTCCTCCTGGTTGCTGGCACTCCCTAAAGTTGGTGTATATGCAGCTTTCCACAGTTTGAACTGGCTGCATGGTCAGTTGACACTACCCAACTCTCACCCAGCCCTCTTGCGAGACCAGTCGCGAATTTGAAAGTACATAAGTGTTCCAGAGAACTCCCAGAAAGTCTGCTTTCATAAAGGATGGGTGGCATATTTTTATTGATGATTCAGTAGAAAAAAACTCAAAGCAAAAACTACAAAGAGAAAACTGGTGGGTACATGACTAATAATGTTTTCTGACTTAGATGCTCAATTCAACGCAAAAGTCTGGAGCTGAAGTATAGAAATTTCACTTTATCCCAGCTCTGGGTCCCATATGGATTAGTTTTGCCTACAAGGAGGTGGGCAAAACCAGACCTGGATTTGAATCAGTTGCTAATTGCACAGCATAGTATGTTTAGTGCCAGTAAAGCTATTGCTCTTCACAAAGCCTTTACAGGTATAGAATAGCTTGAAAAAAGAAGAATAGCTTGAAAAAAGATACAATAACCAGACCAATAACCTTCCTGGCCGGAGGAAGTCATAGGGTTCTTTTAATCTCTGAGATTATTTTGGAAATAAACAAATTTGCTATGAGAACAGAATTTGGCAATCCAGTCTGTCCAGTGAACCTTTTGCATCAGTGCTCACTGAAAGAGAAGGCCCTGTTCCACACATTACTTCTGACACTGTAGCAGTATTGCTATACTTATGCTTCCCAGAAGCTGGGGACTGATTTCAAAGCATACCATGTCTATAGTTAAAAGCTGAAATGCAAAAGGTCAAGAGCATAATGTGCTGGTTCTTCTGGAAACTGGCCTGGTGCTCAGGTTGTGGATTAAGCCCCTTTTCTCTCATGCTGCTGCTTTCTTGGGTTAGAGGTGTCCCAAGGACACATGTCTACGTACACGTCTGTGGTCTTCCAATGGATCATCTACGGAAACATATGTGAAGGGTGGTGCTTTCTTGTAGTGAGAGAGGATAAAGTGTTACGAAATCTCTTCCAACTTTCATGAGTAACAATCTTCTGTCTTTCTTGAGGTGCCCTATCATTTGCCTTTTCTTGCCCTTAACTTACTGTTGAGGGTGAAGGGCATTGCCATGTTGTTATTTATTTATTTTGTCTGGCAAGAAGGCTGTGGGTTATCTGGAATCCAGTTCCTACTATGACAGTCAGTTTTAATTTCTTTGAGTGAACAATCTCTCTTCTCTGACCCTTTTATTTTATTTTATTTTATTTTATTTTGAAAAAGATAAAGTAGCGTGATTGAGGAGAAGTTGTAGTTAGCCATGGCACAGCCTGGATCATTATATTTTTTTCAACTTAACACTAACTCAGCTCTCCAGTTTTCTAACCTATGCATCTTTCATCACTTATGGACAGTCACGTTGGAATAAAGTGTCCAGAAGCAAATAATTGTCTTTTTATTTTCATCCATTTGGGTTTTAAAAGGACCTTAATAACCACTTAAGTGTATACATCAATGTCTAATATATTTTTTTTCCTTTTTTTTTTTTTTTTTCTCCAACGCTCGGGCTTGCTAAATACTGGAATGGTGCAAAAGTAGTTTTGGCAGCATATTGGGTTTTCATGACAAGGTTTTGGTAGTAGAAGGAGCTGCAGGTTTGGCCTCTGTGAGAAGAGCCCAGGAGCTGCCTCATCTTGCCAAAGCTGAGCCAATGAGCAATGCTGTTTGCGCCTCTGTGATAACATATTTAAGAAAGGATAAAAACCTCTGCACAGCAGCTGTGAGAGAGAGGAGTGGGAATATGTGAGAGAAAGGAGTTGGACACGGTAATCCTTGTGGGTCCCTTTCAACTTAGGGTATTCTATGAAATAACTCTGCTGACAGCAAGGCCCGTGAAGAAGGAGAGGGAGGAGGTGTTCCAGGCACTGGAACAGATATTCCCCTGCAGTCAGTGGAGAGGATTATGGTGAAGCAGGCTGTCCCTTTGCAGCCCGTGGTGTACCACGCTGGAGCAGGTATCCATTCTGCAGCATGTGGAGGACCCCACACTGGAGCAGGTGGATATGCCCTGAAGAAAGCTGCAGCCCTTGGAGAGGATCCTACACTGGAGCAGTCTGTTCCTGAAGAAATGTACCCTGTGGAATGGACCTATATTGGAGCAGTTCTTGAAGAACTGCAGCCTGTGGAAAAGATTATAACCTGTGGGAGGGACCCCATACTGGAGCAGGAGAAGAGTGTGAGGATGAAGGGGCAGCAGAGATGAAGANGTGGATATGCCCTGAAGAAAGCTGCAGCCCTTGGAGAGGATCCTACACTGGAGCAGTCTGTTCCTGAAGAAATGTACCCTGTGGAATGGACCTATATTGGAGCAGTTCTTGAAGAACTGCAGCCTGTGGAAAAGATTATATCCTGTGGGAGGGACCCCATACTGGAGCAGGAGAAGAGTGTGAGGATGAAGGGGCAGCAGAGACAAAGATTTATGAACTGACTGCAACCCCCATTAGAAGAACTGAGAATGAAGTTGAACCTGGGAAGAAGGGATATGGGGGGAAGGTGTTTTTAGTTTGCTTTTAGTTCTCACTGTTCTACTCCATTATTAATTGGCAATAAATTACATTAATTTTCCCCTAGCTGACTCTGTTTGGCCATGATGGTAATTGGTGAGTGATCTCCCTGTCAATATCTCAACCCATGAGGCTTTTTCATCTTATTTTCTTCCTCTGTCCTGCTGAGGAGGGGGAATAAGCAAGCAGTTTGGTGGGCTAGCCAAGATCAACCCACCACAGGTAGGTATTTTTGTAGTATGACGGTCTCCTTTGTATTATGGGACAGAAAATAACTAATTTGAAACCATTCCATCCCAGAAAGCTTGGGCAATGAAATAGAGATTCAAATGAAAGATGTCATTCTATTCAATGTCTTATATCTGGGAGGCTAAAATAAGCAGTCTATCTGTTTGATCTACATGAATTTGTAGGTGGATAAACTGAGAGGAAATGAGTCACAGCGAAGGTTGCTCACTGAAAGTCACAAAGAAATAGGGGAATAAGCACCCTTTCACTAAAGACCTTCTGGATGGGTTTTCTTCGGTGCAGGCTACAACACTGTTCTTGCCCTGATAGAAAGATATGTACTGCTAGTGTTTAAAAACATGCCTCTGCAGTATGGATGAACAGGTGCACTTTGGGATGAATGCATAATAATAAACAAGAAACTTATTAGGACAAAACCATT
The DNA here is from genome assembly GCA_013399115.1 of Anseranas semipalmata. Classification (NCBI taxonomy): domain Eukaryota; kingdom Metazoa; phylum Chordata; class Aves; order Anseriformes; family Anseranatidae; genus Anseranas; species Anseranas semipalmata. Next base: position 38,607 of record VXAA01006938.1, on the reverse strand, counting down.
TTAAGGTCTCATTAATCTAGGTAAAGATTGAAGTAAGGGGAGGATGCTGAAGGGATTAATCAATAACAGTGAATAAAAATGCAAGACAATATTGCTGAAGTTGATAAAGATGGGTCTATATTTAAAGAGATCAGGATTCAGAACACGCTTTGTGACTTATTATGTAGAGAAAATTATTATAGCCCATTAAAGAATTAGCTTTAAAATGGAAAAGTTGATTAGTGCACCTCAGAGTGGCTAGGTTCTAAAATTATAAAATTAATGAAAGTATGAAATATTTAATTTCACACATAAATATCTGTGAATAGAAATTAATTACTGCATGCAATAAAAGTCATTTATTGCACATATAAGATCAAATATTAAACGTGCTGAAGTAAAAATGTGAAAAATTTCTTAGTTTGTGTGTAATTGATTTGGATTTCTGTTTAAGTTTTTTGTTACTGTATAATAAACAGACCAAACTCAGTAATAAATTTCATGTATATTTTCAGTATTGGTGGAAGGTTAATAAAGGAAATCCTTGATCCTGGAAAAGACCTTTTTTCTGAGGTTCGGTTGTGTTTTATGGCAGTGCCATGTTCAAGGATAGCTTCAAGCAGTCTGACATCCTGGTCATGTTTCTTTTTTTTTCTTTCTCCTGAGAATGGTTAATAATTATCATCCTAATACATAACCTCAGAGTGTTACATCCAGCAAAGAAGCTGCAGTGGTAGAGACTGTTGTTCTGTGTTACTTTCCTGGGCTTTTATTGAGTCTAAGAATCTCAGAATACTTTGATGGCAGACTTCTGGATAGGAGGTGGCTCACAATGCTTCTCAAACACAGTAAGAGCCGTCAGTATGGAGTGGATACTCATACTGAAAGTCATACAGACTTTCCAATTTTTTTGCCTCCTCAGAGCAGCATTGTGCTTCAAACAGTAGAGAAGTTCTGAGGACAGTTTTCAAGGACAAGTTTCAACACTGTCTCTCAGAAATTATGAATGTATTCTGGCTATAGTTTATGAGTTATTAGCCTGAATCCTTCATGCAGTGAAAGAAGAGATAGTATTGATTGCTGCCTCCTTGCAGAGATGGGGAGATTTCAGGGTACACATTGTGATAGTAACAAAGTAGGGTACCAGATAACAAGAAAATAGATGGTCTGGTGGGAGGTACATTTGTGGGATTGGAGCCAGAGGCAGCTGCTTTATTTTACTTGAAGGCAATTAGGCACTTGATAACCCACAGGTGCTGTGGTGTTTGTCAAAGTTGTCAGCAAATGTTACATGTTTAAAGATACTCCATTGTTTTACTGGGAACGACCAGGTACCCAGTGGCAGTGAAAGTTAAATGGACTCCTCTGAAGCATTTAAAAAATATATGTGTTAATTGCAGTAACTGCTCATTCTAAATATCCTGGAGTATTGTCTTTGAATTCAGCTAACTCATTAGAGAGTGGTGGTGTAAGACCTGTTTTTCTGAACTGTAGAACAGTAGAAATGAAACTTGATTCCTATCCACAGAAATATCAGTGTTTCCTAAAATAAATGCTATCAAACACCAGTTAAATGCCACATTACAAATAGTGGAAATATATATTGAGGCAATCAAGGAATTTATGCTGTGTTATTGGCAAAAAATAGCCCACAGTACACTGCAAAGTTCTAATTAGGCTATGTAAATTTAACATCAGCCCTGATATTACAACATATTATTTGAGCTTCTGAAATACACGTTAAACTGGATTCTGGTAGGGACTTTATTATAAAATAATGTGAGGAAGAGGACTTAAACCTGGAGCTGAGGTGAAATAGGAAATCATTTTTCCCTCTTGAGTGTGTGTCTGGGGGAGGGAACGAGCACAGAATTATTGCTTTCTGGAGTGCCAGAAGCCCAGGATTAACATAGTTACCTGCCTGCCTGCCTTGTTAGAAGGTTTTGTTTCAAACCACTAGTTGCTCAGACAAACCAGGCACTTGAACTCTCTGTTTTAAAACTCATTACTCTAGCACTGGCTATCCTGCAGTTGATACTTGCCTCTGATTTTTACTCCAGTATCCATCTTTAGGTTGACAATTCACTTCAACCTGAAGATATATAGAAGTGGTAGATTTTTACTAGTGCTTATCAACAATATGCATTTCTTTTTTCATTAAAGAAGTAAATTTCTCATTAATTCTGACAAGTTTGTCAAAAGGAAAAAGACCAGAGATGGCAGAAGCTAGCTTTCAAACTCCAGTTTTTCCTTTTTTTCCTCTCCACTTTTTGTTATTTATTTATTTATTTTTGAAGGGATAAAATGCAACCTTGTCTCCCCTTTTCCTCCTTTTGGATCCATTGATAGTCCTGTCCTGCCTTGATTGCTACTCTCCCAGTGAATTGACAGGTTTGTGGGGATTTCATTTAAACTACATCTATTAAAGTACTGATATCAGCAATCAGGATATAAATCCTGCTTGTTAAAAATATTACAACAGTCTGTACCACATGGGGGAGAGAGGATTGTACTGGGTCTGGCCGGGATAGAGTTAACTTTCCCTGCAGCAGCCCTTGTAGCTAGAACAGCGCTGGTATCACACCAGTGTTTTGGCTACTGCCGAGCAGTGCTGGCACAGCACCAGGACTCTCTCCAGACCCCCCAAAACCAGTAGGTGGGGGTGGGCAAGAAGTGGGGAGGGGACATCACCAGGGCAGCTGACCTAAACCGACCAAAGGGATATTCCATACCATATGATGTCACACTCAGTAATAANGTTTTTTTCTTCCTCTTCTCTAATTAAACTATCCTTTTCTCAACCTGTGAGTTTTTTTTTTTCTCCCCCTCTTCCTTTGAGGAGGGGGAGTGAGCGAGCGGTTGTGGTGGAGTTCAGCTGCCCAGCAGGGTAAAACCACCACAAGGATATATAATACACAAATGTGCTCTGACAGGTAAAGTGTTGAGCTTTACAAGGTATTATACAAGTCACTTAATTTCATGGAAAGAAATACTTTAATTACTGTATAGAGTGGGGCCAGCTCCTAAATTTTTGTAGTGGTTGTTTTTCTTCTTCCTCTTTGCCCCTTGAAAAGACAGGGTCCTGATGAACCTGGGTGTGTAACAGTCATAAAAATGACATAAAATCATAGAATCATCTAGGTGGGAAAAGACCTTCAGGATCACCAAGTCCAATACAGGTCAGCAGGTCAGTAGCTTTAGCAGCTTTAGTCCATTATACTGTGTTTAGTTCAACATAGGTCAATAGCTTTAGCAACTCTAAGAGAAATTCAGCCAGGTTAGCCTACCCAGGGCAACATCTATTTGCTCAGTTTCTTTGGGAAGTGTACAGACACAGAACAATAGAAATCCATGTGGTTCTAGGTTATTTGAAGTCATAGAATCATAGAATCATAGAATATCCCGAGTTGGAAGGGACCCATAAGGATCATCGAGTCCAGCTCCTGGCACTACACAGGTCTGCCCAAAAATTCAGACCATATGACTAAGAGCACAGTCCAAGCACTTCTTAAACTCTGATAGGTTTGGTGCCGTGACTACGTGCCTGGGGAGCCTGTTCCAGTGTGCAACCACCCTCTCAGTGAAGAACCTCTTCCTGATATCCAGCCTGAACCTCCCCTGTCGCAGCTTGACACCATTCCCTCGGGTCCTATCACTGGTCACTAAAGAGAATAGGTCGGCGCCTGCCCCTCCGCACCCCCTCGTGAGGAAGCTGTAGACTGCGATGAGGTCTGAACAGGCCAAGTGACCTCAGCTGCTCCTCGTACGTCTTCCCCTCCAGGCCCTTCACCATCTTGGTAGCCCTTCTCTGGACACTCTCCAATAGTTTCACATCCTTTTTGTACTGTGGTGCAAGTCAGTAGATAATGGCTTTGGAGTTTGAATCTGAATATCTGAGAGACATTGTGAAGACTCAAAGTACTGGTTAATGCTGAAAGGACCCCAGATGCAGTAGAGAGAGTGGGTTGCCACAAGCTTTTGAAAAGAGGTTGTGTTCTAAGAGACACTGTTGCTGTCATGCAGAAATAACTTGAAGGGCACTGAAGCATCAATATTTCCTGACTGTTTATACTCTCCATGGAAATGTAAATCCTGGAGATGGATATTGGTCCTCTCTTTGGCCTCAGGTTTGGCTGACATCATGTGGGATGACTTTCAGAGGAGAGCCACTAAATGGACTGCCCTACCTGCATAGCAAAAGTTTATACTGCAGACTGTTTCACACAATAGGAAAACAGATATGCATGCCATTATGGTTTCATGGCTGCTAACAGTCCTCTGATCTATATCCTAGCCTTTTCTCTAAATGTAGAAATAATGATCTTTGTCATATCTTGTTTGAGTGCATGAAATTATGTTTGCAAGGACTTAAGCACAGTATAATTGCACTCTGATAGTAATATGTAATGCAATGCAAATTCGCTTTCACATCTTCTCTTTATTTTTGCAGTGAAATGGTCTCACCAATGGTTCTGGAGCAAAGGGAGTATCAGCCCCTGTTTCACTTGACTTCATTGTGTGCTTCTGAAACTTAAAAAGTAACAGCCATGCATGATCTTATTAACTTCCTGCCAATACCACCCAGCAGTGGCTCTTTTCAATATTCATACTTAATCAAATCCAACATGTAGAGTAAAACTCAGCGAGGGATGGTTAAACTCATCTCTTTCTTGGAATCAGCTGCCTTGCAGTGTCCAGCACATCTCAAACATGAGAAAGTCATCTACCACAAAATAGAATTACTGTGTAAATTCTTGGGATGGATCCCATACTAATGTTGCAAATCCGTCTGGTCAGTACAGGCTGCTCTGTGTGCTCTAAATGTGTTTTGATTTTTTCAATTGCATATATGTTGGGGAATAGTCAAGGATTTAGAATGCATAAAACCAACCCAGCCACACTTTCTTCTGTGCTTATTGCTTTGATTAGCTGGTGACAAGGAGCTCTACCTGGGACTGCATCATGTAGCCAAAGTGAATAACAGGGTGGCTTGCTCACCAAGTAAGGAGTGTGTTCAGAAGGCCATGAGTTTGGTACTCTGTGTCAGGACTGACTGTGCCTTGGCCTCCACGTGGGGTTTAAGGTGTTGGTTACAGTCTCCTGTAAAACTCTCCTGGATTGTCTGTTTCCTTAGGCCTTACCTCTGCAGCAGCATTCAGAAAGAGAAGACAACATAGTGGAGTCACCTTTGGGTCCTCCTGTAGCTTCCCAGATGGACATAGATAATATGGATTTCTTGTTGTCTCCCTTCATCCTATAATTCATCTCTTTGGAAACTCAGAAGGGCTCTGGAAGTTTGGTCTGACAGATTTGAATGGGACTAATTTTTTAATCAGGTCTGAAAAATACCAATAGGAAGGGTTAAATGAGGGGCTAAAGCTTTACTTCACAGGTAGTAAAAGTGTAAGTAAACTGCGGCACATGTCATCTCAGATATTCCTGAAGAAGCCTCCATGGTGTTCTACTTAAAATGTAAAATAATACATTAATGCAGTACTAATGGGCAGGACATGGCAGGACAAATGCAGGACTAATGGCTAGACATATAAAATGATTCTTGAGGTGGGAAGGCAATTAGAACAAACTACTCTGACCTCCATAGTCACGCCTATTTTATTTTCATCCAACATTCTGCACTGAAATGATTACTTCAGATGTGTTCAATGTTGTCTCTGAAGGCAGCTCTGTCTCCATTTTTGAGTCTGTGATGTGACTTGAGGTACCTACAAGTAAAGAGCTAGAAGGCAGCATTGCAGGTTAATGGGCAGAGTACACTCTCTGTAGTTGCAGAGAAAGTGTAGAGAAATCAACATTTCAATTTAGCTTTTGTTATTTGGGCCTGTTTTTATTTAATCAGTAACCTTTCCTTTTTACAATCACATATCAGAGTGAGTGTGTTGGGATTCACTTGCTTCTACATCCCTGGTTCAAAAGGAACCTTCTCTGCAGGCTTTGGAAATGTGCTAGGAACTCAGGCTGTGTGTACCGAATCAGATGTATTGCAGATAAGTAATATCATGCGTTATGGCATCATTCAGTGTATGCTATATGTGTGCAGTAAAAGTAATGACCTCATGCATGAGCTTGTCCTGGAATTTACATGTGTGTTAAAACAACAATTTAGAGACAGGTTTAACTTTTTCCTTTCTCACTTCAAAGAGAGATGTTTTCATGAAGAATGAGCAATCTTTTAAAATAACATTTTTAATTTTTAAATATGTTGCACTTCTGAAGGTGAGGGAAGGATATGGAAAAAAAGAATCCCAGCAAAATAATATAATGCATTACAAAAGAAGCCGCATTTAACCATCAATATTATAAGAAATTTGCAATTCCTACTCCACTATTTAAACACTGACTCCAAAGTTAGCAGATAATGCTTCACAGCTTTCTCTGAACTCTTCAACATTCAGACTATGTCAGAATTGTTCAATAGTTTGTTGTTCAACATTTAGGTCCTTTGTTTTCTTGTTTTTGTTTTGTTTTGTTTTGTTTTGTTTCTTTTCTTCAAGAGTAAGATGTTAAAGGATCCCACTTTTTCAAAGATAAAAATCTTCACACAACAGCTGAAGGAACAGAAACCAAAGTCCTTTGCTCAATTGTTAAATATGTAGTAAAATTAATAAAAGATGAAGTGTTTGCTTGCCTGAGCCTCACATAATTACTGACTGTGTTTTTTCCCCTTATGACAGTTCCTTAGAGGATTTTTTTTTTTTTTTTTTTTGTTAGAAATTGTGTCATTACCTATCAATTATAGCAAATGTCAGAGTCTCAGGTTGAAGTTCAGGCTTTGGATGGGATTGAAATGCAATTTCAACTCATTACTCACATCTCAGTTTCTTGTTAGCTGTCACATGGCAAGTGTAATATTAATGACTGAAGGCAACATGACCACTGGAGCTTTCCCGAGCCTGAGTTGCTATGTCACCCCGATCTGTTGCAGAACAAGGAGTATGTTTCTGCTTACAGAGGACCTGCTGGGAATTGTGCAAGATATACAGGCATTTACTTTAGGACTGTCTCAACTCCACATTCCTAAAGTAAACTTGAAAAATAACCTGTATATATCAATGTAAATTAAGGATACATGATATTAAAACACAGGTGAAATCAGAATCTGGCCCCTGGCATGGTGTAAAATGTTACAGCTTTCATATTAGATGTGCAAGTCATTACAAAGGCTGTCCTTCAGAGAATGACCTGACCTTTGTCTTGAGCAATGCTTATTCATCGTATCACTTAAATACTAAATTATAGCTACAGCTAAACTGTTCACAGAGCTATCAATTTGGTTCAATGTCTAGTTGACACCAATAAATCGAGTTGACATCACAAGACCCTGATGATAGTCCTTGTTCACAACAGAAAGGTTCATGAGCTTCTTCATTAGTAGTAAGTCAGCTAAGTAAAGCAAGCTAAGTAAGCTGAGGAAACATTCTGTCCTGCTTTAGGTGCCTGCTTGTGTGCTGCCCAATACAAAGCCTATTCACTGAAAAGGGAAAGAAGGCAGGGTTCAGACTAAATTTTGCAAACCACTGTTGATAGCATTGGAAGTGTCCATATGTCTGTGTGCAAAACATCTCACTCTGAAGGGGTCTGTTGACTCACTTCTTTCATCAGTAAGGAGAGTAACTCAGTTTTGGTGCGATGATTTGCTTAGGCTGATTTCCCTGTTTTCTTTGACATCCTTCATTTGCACAAGAAGTTTCATGTTTTAAGACCTTTCACTGAAAATACCTCCTTATACTTCTCTGCAACCTGGCTCTTGATGTTGGTTGTGTTCATTGTCCTGAGGACACAAAGTTACTTTATGGGATAGGGATAAAGCTGGCATACTATTTTGCACAGCATCTATAAGTAATAGAGAATTATTTGAGCAATATTTTCCACTGCTGTGACTTATATTTGCTTCATCTTTTTTGTTGCTGTTGTTCTCTGTTTTGTTCAGCCAAGACTGTAAAACAGCTGGGGCATTAGACTTGCCAAAAGATTTTTTTTTCCGTTTTATTTATTTATTTATTTTTCATTCCCCACCACACTCACATGAGTGTTAGTGCAATGATTTCCTTCACTGAGATGCTGTGGCCTGTTTAGGAAAGCAGCATATAAGATAGTGCTGTTTCCCAGTTTGAGAGGACCAGGTAGCAAACCTCAATAAACAGATCTTTTAAATCATTCATCTGCCTGGTTCTGAAAGTAAGATGCACCGAATGACTAAGAAAGCACTGGCATTGGGTACCTTGTCCTACTTGTCCAATTGCCT
>VXAA01006938.1:8587-24481 GCA_013399115.1 Anseranas semipalmata | reverse complement strand
AATAAATGTGTTGTTTTAAATGAGACTGTTCTGGACATTTCTGTAAGTGTGTATATCTGTTCTGAGAATAGGAGATGCCACTACCATAATAATTCTCCATTTAAAGAAAAAAAAAAATATATATATATATATATATATATATATATGAAGGACAGTCTGGAGCAGCAGCTACATACTCTGAGGTTACCATGCCTGTTGTTTGACAGTTGCAATGAATTTCTTTAATCATCTTTGTCTCAAAGTTATGAAGCAAAGACATCAACTCAAACAATTCCATTAAATCCAGTCACAATCCAAAATCTTGGCCAAGATGATTTGGAATTATGAAGAAAAAACTGCACTGATGTCTTTGGGCTGTCTCAAAGAGGTCAAGGAACCCTTTTAGATGAAGTCCTTCAGTGAATTGACTTTGCCCATCTAACTGCAGGAAAATAAATGTGAAGGTTCCTGATGATTTAAATGGGAGGCATGCAAGGTCTATGCTAAGGTTCTATGATTCTATTCACTCAGAGGGTGGTGAGGCACTGGAACAGGTTGCCCAGAGAGGTTGTGGCTGCCCCATCCCTGGAGGCATTCAAGGCCAGGCTGGATGTGGCGCTGGGCAGCCTGCTCTAGTAGTTGGCAACACTGCCCAGAGCAGGGGGCTTGAAACTAGATGATCTTTAAGGTCCTTTTCAACCCAGGCCATTCTATGATTCTATGATAAGGTCTCTCCTGTAAAACAACTTTGCATCTTCCAGTTTATGAATTTCCAACCATGTATTGTCATCGTGGTAAACAGAAATGTAAAAGAATCTGATGTTGTCAAACTATCTACATAAAGATAAACTCTGATACAAAATTTTCAGGTTCTTCTAGAAGCCTGAAGGTACTACATACTTTTCTGAGGACACTGCCTAAGAGAGGTGAGGATACACAGTACCTTTAAGCTTGGCTGAACAAATCCTCCTCAGCCACGCAGGAAAACAGGGACATTCATCAAGTCACAACATGGTGTTATACTTGGTGTTATACTTCAGAGAAGTAGGCAAACGAGACTTTCAATTGCAGTAGGGTGAATATAGTAACCCCTGTTAGATGTAAGAGAGATTGGGACTGTTAAATGATACAGAGAAAGTTGCCTCAACATACCCTCTGGGAAAGAAGGAACAAAACCAGCAATGGGGCTTCGTTTCTTCCAGCTCTTTATTTTGTGAGGCATGAGAAGAGCTGGATGATGTCTTCAATGTATGATATTTTAGATGCTGAATTGCATTGTCTCCTTACATACACATACTGCTGGGTCTGATCGAAAGCCTGCTATGGTGTGTAGAAGAGAAACCCTTCAGGCAAAAAGAGCCTTTCACAAGGAAGTATGTGCTTTGCATATTGAGCTGACCTGCCTCTGCATGCTGAATTCTTGGTTTATTATGTTCATTCCCTTCTCTCAGGGTCTGAATTGTTAGTTGAAGTGATCCATTTGCCTTAACAGAGCAATATCTGCTGCTCCTCTAATTGACCAGAGTGAGGACAGAACATGATTTGTCCTGAATTTCTGTATCATACAGCCAGAGTGTTGGCTGTGCAGAAATGTGCCAGTCTATTTACTTATGTATTCCTTGCTTAGATCAGATGGGCAGGAAATAGTATACTATATGTCAGTAATTGATAATTTCAGTTGTCCCTGCATTAGATAGGTTCTTCAGCCCATTGACATGGTCTTTTTGGTAAGTCTGACCGTTAGTGACAACCGCATGTCTGGAGCTGGTTGTTGCAGAATGCTCTGCAGAAGCCTTGAGCATCAGCTGCGTTGAGGTTGGTCCCAGCCAGGCCTCTTGCTGTTCATAGTAGTAGTTTCTTCCCTAGCTAAGTTTCAACAAAGCAAGATGTGGCAGAGAAGAATGATGTGTATGTGAAATACTGTAAAAGCGGGTATTTCAGAGTAAATGAACGTTGGAGAGTCAGAGGAAAAAAACTCACCAACCCAAATCAATGCTTTCAACACACATGTACAGTGGTAGTACTGACCAATAATAAAGTCCTGCACAAAAAAATAAATAAATAAATAAATAAAATAATGGCTTCTAAGAAAAGTCTGGCGTGAGCTAGATTTTAAAATACAACTACAAAAATAATTAAAATTTCTGAAAGCCTTGGGCAATGATAGTCAACGGCCTCATAGGACTGGAAATATCAACACTCTATCACTTTTTTAAATGGGCAGAGGTGGGTGAATATAAAGTGCCATCCATACTTCATGTTCTTTCTATGGAGGTTTAATGAAGCTCCACATTCTGGTGTATGCAGTCATTGACACTCACATGAATTATTTAGAGAGCAACTTGTTGAACCATCTGTAAAGAGGGCCAATAGGTTTCTTCCGTGCTTGATGGAAGAATGGGAGTTGAATTGCCATGTCAGTAGCTGTGCAAATTAGTCTAAGCTGACTTCACTCCCTGAATGGGAAAGTAAAAGAGAGGCTGGTGATTTATGGGTGTAGTTTACTATCCAGACATGAAGTGATTTTGACCATTCATTAATGGTGACACTTTCAAGGATGTCACTGTTGTGAATTGGAGGGGAAAAAAAAAGACACGGTTTCTTTATAAACATTTCAGCCCAAGCACTGAGAGCTTTGAATAAAATGTGCCCCGGGTTCTAGGAAGAGCAAAAGGCTTTATACAATTAAACATTATATGTATTTGCTAAGTATAACTAATGGATGCAAAACTACAGAAACTGCGACTAATTGTAAAAGTGACTTGCCCTAGATGTACAATCCTTTAGGTTTCCTTTCCATTATGCCAACAAGTAATAGTGTGCATACTCTGTTATTCCACAGGCAGAGGAGACTCCATTAAATTCAAAGCAGATATGCATGCTTGTCTTGCGCACAAGATTTAAGCATTTATATGCAGATTTATTGATTGTTCTTAATTAAGAAAATATTCAATGCAATTTGTTAATGTTGATGATGGAATAGAGGGCACCCTCAGCAAGTTTGCAGATGACACAAAACTGGGAGGAGTGGCTGATACCCCAGAGGTCTATGCTCCCATTCAGAGGGACCTGGACAGGCTGGAGTATTGGACAGTGAGGAACCCCATGAAGTTCAACAAAGGCAAGTGCAGGGTCCTGCACCTTGGGCAGAATAATCCCATGCGCCAGTACAGCTTGGGAGCTGACCTGCTGGAAAGCAGCCCTGCAGAGAAGGACCCAGGAGTCCTGGTGGACAGCAGGTTAACCATGAGCCAGCATTGTGCCCTTGTCGCCAAGAAGGCCAATGGTATCCTGAGGTTCATTAGGAGGANGGAGAGAGTCCAGTGGAGGGCTACAAAGATGATTAGGGGACTGGAGAATCTCTCACACAAGGAGAGACTGAGAGAACGGGGCCTGTTTAGCTTGGAGAAGAGAAGGCTGAGAGGGGATCTTGTCAATGTGTACAAATACCTGAAGGGAGGGTGCCAAGAGGATGGGGCCAGACTCTTTTCAGTGGTGCCCAGTGACAGGACAAGAGGCAACAGGCATAAACTGAAACACAGGAAATTCCGGCTGAATATGAGAAAGGACTTCTTTACTGTGAGGGTGACAGAGCACTGGACCAGGCTGCCCAGAGAGGCTGTGGAGTCTCCTTCTCTGGAGATATTCAAAACCCACCTGGATGCGATCCCGTGCAACATACTCTAGGTGACCCTGCTTGTTAGGGGGGTTGGACTAGATGATCTCCAGAGGTCCCTTGCAACCTCAACCATTCTGTGTGATTCTGTGTGTAATATGCTTTACATTGGTAGACATTTTAAAAACATACTGCTTGCATATATAAGACTACTGTATATGATAACAGAAAACAGAATTGTATTACTGTGTTCTTCCACTTGTCAAGATATGTTAAAATTTACTGATAGCCAAAGAATTAAGGAGTAGACTTTATTTTACTGTTATTTCCCACAAAAGAAACAAGTTTCAGATAAGCTTCATGGCTAGACATTGATGAAGAAGAATTGGCCAGTTCATTTATAAATTAAAAGAACAATTTCACTCTCCTAATTTGACTCGTGTCATTTAAGGATACAGTCTTCCTTAAGCTGAACTACATGAATAACATGGCAATATGTTCTGAATTAATGAAAAAATATGACATTGTCTGAGTACTGCTGGAGCGGAATTAAAATGTAAAAGAGCACTTGACTTTGGATTACTGGAATACCTAAAAGTCTTTTTTTTTTTTTTATAAACAACAACTTTCAAGATGTTCACATAATACCTAAAATACAGAAAATACATATATGCAGATCTACCCTGTTAGTTATATTTAAGCAGTTTAGGGAATGCATTTGAGCACTGAAAAAATATCCTGACTAGTTGTGTTGGACATCTCATTGCTAAAAAGCATGTGTTTTGTTTTTTTTTTTTTTTTTTCAAAATAAACAGAGATGTAATTTATTTATCTGATTAAATTGTCGTTGAAATATTTGACCTACTTCATCCATACTAACCAGTCTCAAAAAAAATCTTGTCAACAGCCTGCTACTTCGCTGTCTGAAGTCAGTGATGACTATACTTGCTTGAGTCTTGCATTTGATCACAAAGTATGAAGAAAGAGAACTCTAGTAAAGTTTCAAATAGTCTGTGCTAAATGATCAATTAATAGTTTCTTTCAAAGTCTGAGATTTGAAACACATCCCCAGTTTCCAAGAAATGAGAATGAATATGCAATGAGTAGATTTTGTTCACAATAAGTTAATTGGTGAACATCTTTCTTATGTATTCTGTCTGGTAAGAAAAACTGACAGCTTTTTTTGCTTCATTTGTTCCAATACAGCTGTACTTAGATGTGTTTTTTTTTTTTCTTTTTTTCCATTTAATTTGGACAAAAATGTTAAAAGAAATCTTCAATTAATATTTGTGAAAAGTACTCTGGTGAAAAAAAAAAAAAAAAAAGAGAGAGAGATTTGAGGCAAGCTTTGTGTTTTGTATCAGAATGTAATCTGAGCAAAGACTTTGTTTATAACCTGAAAAATTTTCTGGTTCTTTACAAAACTTTTAGTACTGCTGACTTCAGTAGCTGAACTTCCCTTCCCCCTTCTCTCCCCTTAAGCCTGACCGTTTTGGATGTAGGCACAGAAAAACATGGCCTGAAAAACCTCAGGCTCCATCAAAACAAAACACTTGAGCATGCCACCTCATATGCCATCCCATATTGCACTCTCACACCTTTCTCCAGGATGACCCAGGTTGCTGTTAACCCAGGGCTTAGTGGGATTGAAAAGACTTGAGGGGCTTGGCAGTCTTATGACTGTCTAATCTGTGCCTATTTTGAGCAAACATCTGTGCTTACTAGATACATGTTTGGACTTTGCTGTAGCTGCTCTTTGAAAAAAAAAAAAAAAAAAGTAAAGCATTAAAAAAAAATCAAATATCCTATCAAAACACTTATATGTATTCAAAGCTTGAGCCTTTGAAAGCATTGTGTGCATACTAAAACAAATGTAACTCATTTACTGTAAGCATTATTATTGGATATTGATGTAGCAGAGTAAACAGACATGATGTTTGCAAGGTTAGATTTTCGAGTGACTTCAGAAGGAAACTTAGAAACCTAATTTGCACATTCAGTGTTCTAGTGTGGTTGGAAGGGACCTCTAGAGATCATCTAGTCCAAAATATAAAGTTTAAGCCTCAGAGAGTGCTATGTCCTCAAAGAGCCTTAGGATCTAAAATTTCCACATACTACCTCCAAGAGTCAAGCTATTGCTATTCTAAAATTTGCAAAGGTTTAAATAACTATATCTTTTTTTCTTTCATGTATGTTTTCTTCATTTTGCTGATGGCACAGAAGAACTGACAGGCCTCTGAAGAAATTGTGTGTGGGGGGGATGTTATATTTGTTTTCCAAGCTAATGAACCTCAATCTTAAGCTATTCCTGTTATTGAGGCCTTTGGTCATCTTCTCTCCCCTTTTTGTGGTTCTACTGTGTCTTTTCTGAAAATAGCAGAGCTCTATACAATGCTGAAGATGCACATGCTGCATTGATTTAATGTCATAATCTACTCCTTGTTACTTTCTTAATAATTCTGACCTTTTTTTTTTTTTTCCAGTCACTGCTGAGCATTGAGCTGATATTTTCATGCAATTAGGTGTTATTGTCTTGCAGTTCCTTCCTGAGCTGTAACAGTCAACTCAGAAGCTGACTTTGTATACTTATGTTGGGACTGTTTTTTCTTGTTTCACTTTACAAGGAATGTTATCTGCAATTTTATTGCCCACTCAGTGTCCTTCCTCCATTCATTCGTTCCTCAATGTATTAGATTTGCAAGCTATTGGCTGCACCAATCTGCTTCCCACAGAAATGAATGTTGAATGCAGCCTGGCTTCCTTAGATAAAAGCTATGCACCTCTAGATAGACTCAGGAGTTTTCCTCTGGGTCAGGTTGACAAATGCAGCTGAGCTGTTTCCTTCTCATCAGTACTGGACATGACTGACTCCCTAGGAGAAGGTGGGCAGTTTCAGGTAACAAGTCCCTCACTAAGGCAAAATTTCAGTTGTTTTTTTTTTTTTTTTTCACCCTTAATTTCTTCTGCTCCCTTTCTTAGACACAAGATCATTTCTGAGCATTGTGTTTGTGGGGAGAATAGGGGATAAGTTTGGAAAAGACAAAGTAGATGTTCCAACACATCCTTCTGGATTTCATGTTTTGATATAGCTTACTGGGAATTTGAGCTGTGTAGAGGATTTTTCTTAAGTCTCATTGTCCCTAGTGATTTGCCACAAACTCACCTATTCCCAGCTTATTCTGTCATCTCATGTGGCCTTTGCTTCTTTCTGTCTCAAAATGCAAGTTGCAGTGGATGGGCTGCAGCCTTCACAAAGAGTGTTTGTAGTGCATTGTTGTTGATCTGTCCGAAGTCTTGATTTGGTCCATCACATTCAAAGATTAGCAGATCATCTAGACCTGGATGCAGTACTCCAGGTGGGGCCTCACAATGGCAGAGTAGAGGGGGACAATCACCTCTCTCGATCTGCTGGCCACAACTCTGTTGATGCAGCCCAGGATGCAGTTGGCCATCTGGGCTGCAAACACACACTGCTGGCTCGTGTCAAGCTTTTCATTCACCAGAAGCACCAAGTCCCTCTCTGCAGGGCTGCTCTCAATGAGTTCTTCTCCCAGCCTGTTCTCATGACTGGGATTGTCCTGACCCCAGTGCAGCACCTTGCACTTGGACTTGCTGAACCTCATTTAGTTCACATTGGCCCACTTCTCAAGCTTATCCAGGTCCTTTTGGATGGCATCCTTTCCTTCTGTTGTATCAAACTGCACCACTCAGCTTGGTGTCATCTGCAAAGTTTCTGAGGGTGCACTCAATCCCACTGTCCGTCATTGATAAATATATAAAATAGCACCTGTCCCAAGACAGAACCCTGAGGGACACCGCTTGTCACCCGCCTCCACCTGGACATAGAGCGGTTGACCGCAACATTCTGGCTGCAGCATCCAGCCAATTTCTTATCCATCAAATAGTCCACCCTTTAAATCCATATCTCTCCAATTTAGAGGTGAGGATGTTGTATAGTTCCATGTCAANCCACCCTTTAAATCCATATCTCTCCAATTTAGAGGTGAGGATGTTGTATAGGACCATGTCAAAGGCCTTACAGAAGTCCAGGCAGATGACATTGGTCAGTCTTCCCTTGTCAACCAATGCAGTCAGTCCATCACAGAAGTCCACCAGATTGGTCAGGCATGATTTGCCCTTGGTGAAGCTATGCTGGTTGTCTCAGATCACTTCCTTGTCTTGCATGTGCCTTAACATTGCCTCCAGGAGGAGCTGTTCTATGATCTTCCCAGGCACAGAGGTGAGGCTCACTAGTCTGTAGTTCCCCATGTCTTCCTTTCTACCCTTTTTAGAAATGGGAGTGATGTTTCCCTTTTTCCAGTCACCAGGGACTTCACCTGACTGCCATGACTTTTCAAATACGATGGAGACTGGCCTGAAAACTACATCAGCTAGTTCTCTCAGGACCCTGGGATGCATGTCATCAGGACCCATAGACTTGTAGCTGTTCAGTTTCATCAGGAGGTCTTGAACCTGCTCTTCACTTACAGTGGGAGGGACTTTGCTCCCTCAGCCCCTTCTTAGAGGTTCAGTGACTTGAGAGATGTGGGAAGCCTGACTGTCAGTGAAGACGGAGGCATGCCATGTGTTCTCCTAATGAGAAAATCACCTAAAAGCCATCACTCAAAAAAGCCTCACCCAGGCTCATGAAGAGCTATTCATTATGCAGAGGGAGGCAGTTGGATGTTTTTCATTCCTAATTTGGATTTGCACTTAAGCTTTCATATTTTCCATATTAGCCTACAGCCATTTCCTCTTGCCTGCAAGCAGTAAAGAAAGGGCACAGGCAGAGCTGGAGTAAGTTGCTTCAGTGTCTATAGCTTTCTCCCTGACTCAAGAACATCCTTTTTCCCCCAGGATCCTTCTAGCTGCTGGCTCCTGCTCACCCAATCACTACTGACACATTGGCTTTTTACTGAGTAGCAATAGCAGCTGGAGAATCATGGACACACTTGCTCTCACATGGGAGCATATGATGAACAACATTCTTGCTCTGTCCTTGTCACAGGCCTTGCAATAGAGTATCTAAAAGGAGAGTTCAGGCTGACATGCTGCTAACTGAGGAAAATGTGTGAAATGATGGTATAAGGTGGTCTTCGTTGTTTCACAGACTTCTGTGAGCTTTCCTTGTGAAGGCTGAAGGTCTCTTTAGATCTCCAGATGCACTTTAGACTACTGGAGTACATCTTTGGATTACAAAAAAAAACCTTTTGCACGCAGTTGGGCTATAAGAAGATGTTGGAAATTTACAGAATCACAGAATGTTTGAGGTTGGAAGAGACCTCTAGAGATCGTCTAGTCCAACCCCCCTGCCAAGCAGGGTCACCTACAGCACGTAGCACAGGATGGCATCCAGGTGGGTTTTGAATATCTCCAGAGAAGGAGACTCCACAGCCTCTCTGAGCAGCCTGTTCCAGTGCTCTGTCATCCTCACAGTAAAGAAGTGCTTTCTCATATTCAGCCGGAATTTCCTGTGTCTCAGTTTGTGCCCGTTGCCTCTTGTCCTGTCACTGAGCACCACTGAAAAGAGTCTGGCCCCATCCTCTTGGCACCCTCCCTTCAGGTATTTGTACACATTGACAAGATCCCCTCTCAGCCTTCTCTTCTCCAAGCTAAACAGGCCCCGTTCTCTCAGTCTCTCCTTGTGTGAGAGATGCTCCAGTCCCCTAATCATCTTTGTACCCCTCCGCTGTACCCTCTCCAGGAGCTCCATGTACCTCTTTTCCTGGGGAGCTCAGAACTGGACTCAATACTCCAGGTGTGGCCTCACCAGGGCTGAGTAGAGGGGGAGGATCACCTCCCCTGGCAACACTCTTCCTAATGCACCCCAGGATACCACTGGCCTTCTTGGCGACAAGGGCACAATGCTGGCTCATGGTTAACCTGCTGTCCACCAGGACTCCTGGGTCCTTCTCCACAGAGCTGCTTTCCAGCAGGTCAGTTCATTTTTTTATTATTATTATTATTATTATTTTTTTTTCAGTTAGAAAAACAACAACATTTAAACAAATGGTTGGTTGGCTCAATTCTGAACATGACCTGTTTCTGGTGGTTGCTCATGCCTGGCACCATGCCTGAGAGCATGAGGACAGGTTTTACATTTGCTCTACAAGAGAACAATTAGTGCTGAATTCTTATGAGGAAGAGACATCCCAGTAGCTAAAGTTTGGTAAAACCTCTGTGAATGCTCCTGCACCTCTAATAAAAGTACCTTCTCTGCTGTCAAACCTGATGGTATGCTCTATGGCTGGGCATGCTGTGGAAATGCTTCATTGTTCTCCACTGAAGAGGTAGTTTCTGTAGAGGAGATGGAAGCTGTTGGCGTTGTGCTAGCTGCTTGTCTACGTTGCCTTGATACCTAAGCCCTAGGACAAGCTTGTAAGCTGGCACAGCACTATCTCAGCAGATGGGCGTTGGGTGTTAGCAGCCTGGAAGTATGTGCCCGAGGTAGGGATAATAAGGTCAGGATCACCAATGGGGAAATTCAAGTGGGCTGTTTGGTCTGGAGTTCAAGTGGTGATAGTGAGAGAAGGCATAGTGTTGATCTTCCAGAAGGAAGCTTTTGCTTCGAAGGAATAAATAAATGGTTACTTTGCTTGTGAGTGTAGAACTGAGAGAGTACTGAATTTCTAGATTTTGAGGAAATGTCAAAGGAATGCTGATTTCTTAATGTATTTCATTGGTTGGTCAGTTCTACGTGCTAAATCTTTGATCAAGTTTTATTTTTTCTTTGTTTTCTAAGGCCAAGCATAACACAGCATGCCATCCCAATGCTAAAACCGGGCTGTAACAAAGGCCAGGTGCAAGAGAACAGAAATATTTTCCAGCTGAACTAAATATGTGAAAGAGCTGCTAAGGCTGAGACCAAAGGAGACTGGCTGCTTCAGAGGGAAGGAAGTGTATGAAGGAAGCAGCAGGATAGTGTGATCATCCAGAAAAGAAGCCAACCCCATTAGAACTGAGTAGGGGACAAAATGAAAAACCTAGAAGTCAGGATTGATTTAAACATAATGAATGTTGAGTACAAAGAAGAGGTAGTCTTTTACTTTGTCACCTGCAGGTTAGCATTTTGAGGGTTTCTGTTGTGAGGTTTTCTTCCCTGCGATCAATAGCACTAAAAATACTTTTAAAGTTCTTGATGAATTGTGAAAAGCGAGCAATGCTGCAGCATCTGCTTGTG
The DNA here is from genome assembly GCA_013399115.1 of Anseranas semipalmata. Classification (NCBI taxonomy): domain Eukaryota; kingdom Metazoa; phylum Chordata; class Aves; order Anseriformes; family Anseranatidae; genus Anseranas; species Anseranas semipalmata. The sequence goes on along the minus strand of VXAA01006938.1, from coordinate 13,706 downwards.
GGTGGGCAGGGGATTTGCATAAGGAGAGAAAAGCTATTTGAAAGACAAGATTTCAAAAGATGTGTGCATGCGCATTTTGATGGGGAATACAAATTTATATCAAGAGAGTATATGCCCACAAATTTAAAACAAATGTCTGATGTTATAATGCATACGAGGAATCTGTTTTATTATATTAGGAGAAGAGCAGCTAGACAAAATTGTAGAAGATTAAACAAATACATTATGTAACCTGGTGAATAATCAACAGTATAAAGTTTGTTTATGTGCCTTTAGCTCTGGTTTGTACCCAAATATTATGCAAATTTATCTCCTAACACTGTGCCTAGCATAACAATGTGTTTTTATTTCAGTGTTTTGCTTCTTTGTATACAGCTTTTGCTGTTCATGCTGTCACAAAACAGTTCTGATTGCAGCATGCACTGTAATTTAAGCCTTGATTAAAAAAAGCACATTCTAATGGATCCTTAATGGAGTTCTTCTTTAATGAGGGAAGTAGAAGTGATAATTAATATTGAACACAGGAAAGTCTGATCCTTATTGATACTGAACAATTTTGCACCTGTCCAGCATTGTAGGGATTTCATAGTATATGACAAGCATTTCCCAGCCATGCTAAGATATACTTGAACTAATAGAGTAGGGACAGAGGCTTGGGTATTAAAGAGTCTCAAACTTTTTTTATTCTAGGGCTTGTTTCATGTGAAAAGTCAGAGGCGATACCTCTTTGTGGTTTAGTAATATGTGAGAAGAAAGTAGCTAAATAAGAATTCCATACTGCCTCCTGCAGGATATATTCACAATTACACAAATACATGGAAGTGTACTCTGACAGACTGATGAGCTCCTGAGCTGGTCAGGAAGTGATACTTGTTGCAACGAAATGCTTCTGTAAAATCTAATGTTGCATTTTTTTGTCACACCCACAGCTTCCCCTGCCAAATTATATTTTAAGACCAACTTTTAAAAGACATTTTTATTTTAACAATATATTTTAAATTGAAAAAAATGTTACAGAGGAAAATGTTAATCAACTGTTGCTTGTTCATCCAGCATGTGGAAGCCCAGGCACTACCGTGAGGGACTCCTTCTCTGCTCACCCCCACACCTCATGCCTGGCATTTCAGACATTGTGCACAGATTTCCCAGCAGTTTCCTGCTTTAAGTTGCTGTCTGTTGTAAGTCAAAGCATTGTACACTGCTCAGAGTAGCACTAGTGAAGGTGAGGATCTCTCTCTGTTTTTTATGTAGGTCTTTGACAGAGAAATATTAAAGACAAAACTTATGACTGTAACAAAGAATAGCACTCAGCTGTGAAGATGAATTCAATTTCACTTCTGTGCCAGCACTAAAGAACTGATCCTACCTCCTATCATGTCAGTCTCTTGCTATTTTTCCCTCTTCTCTTGTTTCTTGCATTAAAAACAATGATCATGACTGTGATTTCACAGCTGGACTAAATACATTCATTCAGGTATATGGTAGTGCAGGTGCACTGCTGTCACTTTTTGTCTTATGCATCTGTAGCAAGTAGGCCAAAAGTTTAAAATTTCGGACATCTAAGTGTGTCTATACTTCTGTGCAGGAGCATCCTGAGCCTGTTTCAGGGCAAACACATACAATCTGTGTTATTTTACCCCAGACTTACCATGCTTTGGTGGCATCTGGGGACACATGTTCTCACAGATCCTTCAAAAATCTGAGCTTATGATATTTGCAAATTATCATTGATTTGATTTGATACTATGTATACTTACTTATATATATATATATAAATCTTTTAAATTGTGCTTCCCTCCTTTCTGTTAATCCTTTCTGTATCTGGACATATCCAGCCAGAGTATTAGGATAGCTTTAATCCTGTTTCATGTGTTCTGTGGTTGGACAGCAACCATGCAGTGAATGATCCAGACCTTTTTCTATTGCCAAGCCCTCTGGTCTCACTCACTGTTCTCTATTGTTATTGCCTGTCTATTATTTGTCATGTTGTGAACAAGAAAACTTCCTTACCCTTTTTCCTTCCCACTGAAAAATGACAGAAGATTTTGCATGACATCTCATAATTTGCTAGAGTTCCACAGGAACTAATACTCTCTCTAGCTGGTTTGAGCAACAGTGTCTGGATACAATTATCACAATTATTTTCCTCTGTGCTGCAGACATCCTCTGAAGATAGAGAGTGAATAGATTTATTTACTACTGCCATCACAATCCTTCCTATTGATTGTCTTCCTGTGTTGAGTCCTATTGAGTCCTTCCTGTGGTTGTCTTCCTTGTTTGAGTCTGTGCACTCTTCCCCCGTCCTGCTTCTCTAAAAACATAGAAGAGAAGTTGTCTATCTGAACACCCCCTCCTTTCATAACTGAGACCTTCAGCAGCATGTGAACATCCACAACTAAATTGAAGACCTATACTTCAGGGAACAGACCTAATCAGGACTAATGAGCACTGCCTAACTAAGCAGCCCTAGTGGGGAAGACTTGTGGATTCTGATTTGTGCAAAAAGGTTTCAGCATAACATAAGGGTACAGTAGCAATTTAGCATACCTCAATTATCACAAATGTTTGCTCTCTTTAATTTTGGGCCAACAGTAAAGACAGTAAAGAAAAACAGTAAATCAGTGAGATGCTCAGCTCCTGAAAATCATCTTTAGCACTGATTTTGCATTGTAAAGGATCTGGCTTTTACTTGATTTACTCCACATTTTTATACTTTATAGGGTATATGTGGTTACACTGCAAATATAAGTAGGCTCATGGAGGCCATGTTAAATATTAATAAGCTGAGCCTGTGAGAAACCCAGTCCTGTATGACTGCATTGAATCTTACTGACACTATAAAAGGGTTGGTGCACAGAAAACTTCAGGACCTCATTTTGCTATTTTTATGTCAACATTTGTCAACTATCTAAGTAAGCCTCTTAAGCCAAGGTCACCTACCTGTGACCACCTGTCTTGCAGATGTGAAATAGAAACTGGGGAGTCATTCTTCAGAGAATTCATTCAAGGCAACTTTTGCCTTGGTTTTGCTATTATAATATGACTATGTACAATTTTTATGTTCTCATTTGGTTATAATTCTTTAAAAAAGTTTGTGTATACTTGTGTGCATGTATAAAAGGAGAACACAGACAGTAGTGGTAAAGCTCCTGAGGTTTCATTTGATATTTTTCTCTTTATTACTCTGCTTTATTGCTCTGCCTTATTTTTTATTTTTTTTTTTTTTTTTTTTTTCCTCCCTGTACCTAGCCCCCATTTTACAGAGCTGCTTTCACATTTTATTTGGTATGTGAGCGGGGGAATTGCAGTCCCTGGTAGCTTGTCCAGTTTGTTGGTGTTCTGGAAGTGAGAGGCCAAGGCATGACTGATGCATATTTCCTATATAAGGAATAAGAATAATTAAAAAAATAATCAGGTATGTTAATGTCAGATGCGTTTTTAAATCACCTCAGCCTGGGACTTTGTTATAGGGAATCTCACTTGCAAAGACAAGCTTATATACATCCTTCAAACAACCATGACAGGAGCACTAAGTGGATTTTGCAATTTTTAAAATTATTTTACCATACTTGTGGCTTACCTTTGTTTTCTCTTTGCTATCAATGACAAGTTTCTAGAGCTAAAATATTCACAGAAGGACTAGTAAATGTATTTATTGCAAAATGAATGTCAGATGAATTCATAAATCTGTAACAATGTGATAGCAAATACAGCTGCAGACAAGTTTGTTAGTGGGATATAGGTGCCCAGGTCTTATCTCACTTGTAAACCCCAGCCCTGAATGAGAATAATAAAGTCTGAGGCCTGGTTGATTATTTCCATTGTGATGGGTGATTCTTTCATCAATATGTCATTTTGCATTCTCTTATTGGATGAGTGATTCTCTAATTAGTGGTCATAATTAGAAACTAGAAGAATGGCATAGGACAAGTCATTACAGCAAATAGTGAATTTTACTCTTCTGGCATCACATTGCACCTTGAAGAACCTCTGGAGTAGTCTTAGCTTGTGATCATTGTTTTAAGACCCTATCAGTCATGTAGGCTTTTCTGAGCAACACCTACTAGGATAAGTGTGGGAAACAGGGCAGTCTCATTGTTTTGTCTTGTGGGTGCTATTTACAGGGTGCTTTGTGTAGTAGTAACCTGCTTAATGGATTACAAAAAGCCATGAGAAGTGTGGTTTGCACTTTGTGAACTCCCCCGTGGTTGTTGGTAGCTCTCCTTAATATGGCTGAGAACTTCAGCTAAATGGTCTGCCTGTCTCTTGTCTGCCTCTCATTCTCTGCTGGTTAGTTAGCAGAGTATCTTAGCATCTAAGAAGGTGTTTGCCAGGGTAGTGTTCATCTTCTTTGGCAGCAATACTTCCTCCTTTTCCTTCTTTCTCCAAAGGGAATTTCTTTTCTGCTGCCCCAAATCCTTAAATAACTTCCCCGTGCATGTATTGACATATGTTGTCATCTTGGTAATTGCACTCAGATTTTTCCAGTATTTATTTTTTTTCTTTTCAACCTTATATTCAGAGTTGGTTATATTTTAGAGCTAGCAAAAATAAAGACACTCCCCCCACCCACACAGATGCTGTTTTTCTATTTTAATGACAGAATATTTCTGAGCAGTTTAGGGATAATTAGAGCCATTGTTACCAGGTCCATTACCCCTTTCAAGAAATTTATGTTACGGGCTTCAGAAGAATTCAGCATACAAAACAGGTAGGCTTTGGTCAAACCAAAGGACACACACACACACAAAAGAAATCAGCTTGAACTTTTTTTGAAAGCTTTATTTTTCATGCCTACAGAATAGGAGATGACTCCTGACTTTTCTGTAGAATTTAATAGAGGCAGGGAGTCTAGAATCTCCACAGGGCAATTGTGATCACTGTACAATTAGATTTGCTATCACAAGTGTAGGTGGCTCCCTTAGGGAAAGTGCAATGGCATTGAACTTTGAAAAGACATATTTATATGTTAGCAATATGAAAGAAATGGTTAAGAGCATTATGAAAGGCAAAGTGAATACAGAAAAGGCAAGACTGCAGGAAACTTTAAGAGCATCCTAATGGATGGTACAAGGAGAGTTGCATTTATATGGCTTAAAAAAAAAAAAAAAAAAAAAAA
>VXAA01006937.1:189902-202412 GCA_013399115.1 Anseranas semipalmata | reverse complement strand
GGGGTGCTGCACGTCAGTTGATGCGCATCGGGTGCTGCACGTTGGGTGCTGCATATTGGATGCTGCATGTTGGGTGCTGCACGCCAGTTGATGCACCTTGGGTGCTGCACCTTGGGTGCTGCATCTTGGTTGCTGCACTTTGGGTGCTGCATATTGGGTGCTACACATCGGTTGATGCATGTTGGGCACTGAACATCAGGTGCTGCACTTTGGGTGTTGCATGTGGGGTGCTGCACGTCAGTTGATGTGCATCGGGTGCTGCATGTTGGGTGCTGCACTTTGGGTGCTGCATATTGGATGCTGCACATTGGGTGCTGCACGTCAGTTGATGCACATTGGGCACTGCACATCGGGTGCTGCATATGGGGTGCTGCTCATCAGTTGATGCACACCGGGTGCTGCACGTGGGGTGCTGCGTGCTGGGTGCTGCGCGCCAGTTGCTGCACGCTGGGTGCTCGGCGCTGCCCGCCCATGGGAGGGCCATGCCTGGCCCGGCTCGCCCAGGCACGGGACGTCTGCGTGTCCCGCTGAGTCACTGCACCGCGGTCCTTCACGCCATTCCCTGTACGGCCCTGTTTGGCACAGGGACGTGCAGGCAGGCTCCCTGAAGCAGGTGCTGGCATTGGGTGCTGCTGATGTGTCCCTTCATGGGTGATGTAGAAAATGTGGGCACCTCAGTGTCCCTGTGCCACCATGCTGCAGATGCCGTGGTCCAAGGGGACATCCTGGCTAGGAGAGCTCCGAAACCTTTGAGGGCAGTGAGCCATTCCCACCGTGCATCCTCCTCCATCCTGCTTCAGTGCACACCAAGGATTTTGGGGCCAGGGTTGTACCCTGGATCATGGGGTGCTCCGAGGTGCTGCTGTAAGAAATGGAAAGGAATTGTGGATCTGGGCCATGCGGTTGCAGTGGCGATCGGTCCGTGTCACAGCCAGACCAGGGCTCAGGGTGTAAGGGACACGGTGCTCAGCAGTACCCAGGCACACCTCGGTCCTCAGGATGGTGGCACTGGCCTGGGGACCCACTGTGTGCAGAGATGGCATCCACCGTGACATGGGCATGGCACCCACCACGGCCATGGATGTGGCATCTGCCGTGGGCGTGGAGGTGACATCAGCGACAAGCACAGATGCAGCCACCACCGTGGCCACATGCGTGGCATCGCTGCACCCTCCCAGGCCACCCCTGGCACTTGTCCCCTGCACCGGTGAGGGCAGGTGGCAGCGGTGGCACTTTGTGGAGGGGCCACGGCCAGGGAGGGGGATGCAGGCGGCGGGGCGGGGGCCAAGCTGCCGGCTGCGCTCCAGTGTGGCTGCCTGACGTGATCGCGCTGATGGCGGCTGGGAGCGGGTTCGCTGCTCTCGCCGCTCCGATTCACTCCTTCCTCCTGGCTCCGTCCCTCCTCCCCGCCGCGTTCCGCATGGCTGGGCGCGCAGACGGGACGCGGGGTGACGGGCGGCCTCGGCGCTCGCAGCCCCCGCTTCCAGCAGGGCTCTGTGAGCGCACCCCCTGCAAATCCCACCCCAGCAAGCGTCTCCTCCGTGCCGGCACAAGGCTGCTGCCGTCCCTTGGAGGTCACGGGTGCTGCCCGAAGGAGGTCACCATCATTAGCCCCATTTCACAGATGGGGAAACTGAGACTCAGAGCAATGCCCAGGGCATGTGGGTCCAGCCCTGGCGTGCTCCCCCTCTTGGCAGGCGCTCGCCACTCGCCGAGATTGCCGCTGTTGTGACAGTTGCCGCCGAACCTCGCAGGAGCGAGAGCGAAAATATCCCCCAGGTGCCCGGCGCAACCCAAAACTATGAGGTTGCATAAGCGCGCACCACGCCTTGCGGTGAGCAACGCTGGACCCACGCACGCCGGACCCACGCATGCCGCTTGCACCTCGTGCCCCACGGGTCCTTAACCCTTCGTGCTCGGCGCTGACCTCTGTGCCGGGCTGGCAAAGGCGGAGGTTGTGCCGTGTCCCTCCCAGCCGGGTGGAGGCGTACGCGGAGCTGCACCAGGGTGGGACCCATTTTATCCTGACCAGAGCCCTCGATAGCCCAGGACAAGGGTCCCATGGGTGCCCTGCGGACTTGACTGGGTTTAAATCATCTGATGAGCGAGTTCTGGTCCTGGCAAAACCCTGGCTGGGCTCGCTGGGTGATTTTGCATTGGAGATGCTGCCCTCTCCCCTCACCCTTGCACTGTTTTGCACCTGGTGACAGTGGAAGGCACCAAACATCCCCCCAAACCTCTTCCCCCTCCATGCACTCAGGATCGGTGCAATGCCAAGCCCCACTCATGGGCGGCTCGAGCAGCCCGTGCATGCAGAGATGGTAACTGCAGCATCCCGAAGCGGCAGCTGCCGGCATAGCTCCACCACCAGGATCTGCCCCTTACACCCCTGGCTGGCCTGAAGGTGAGCAGGAATTTGGGATTACACCACCTCTCCTTAATCACTGTTTGCTCTCGCTTGCGCCGCACCCAGTGGGAGGCGAACCCCTCCGCCCCCCCCGTGAGCATCACCCCTCCTGCACCCTCAGCCCCTCACCCTGGCCTCAGGGAGTAGCCCCACGCGCAGAGCCCCATGTCGGGGCCGTGCCGAGCACCCCGAGCTCACCCAGCCCTGGCACGGTGCTGGCCACCGTGGGCACCGCCGGGTCGCTTCGCCTCCCCGTGACTCAGTTTCAAGCCCCGGGAGCCGGTTGGATCCTGCACGGTGCTGGGCACGTGTCCCCGTCGAAGCAGCGTGAGTCACTGCCCCATGGCATTCATTAGGCAAAGGCTGGCGGGGGGGGCCATGGCACGGGATGGGGTCCGCTTGGGTGCTATGGGGTGGGCAGCACTTTGTCCTCCCAGAGACCCCATTGCACAGAGACCTGAGCCCGGGGTTGTCCCCTGGACCCGGCCACCGCAGCCAGGCAAAGCGTGGGCCAGGCAAAGGGGGAAACTGAGGCAGCAGCGGGGTCCCCGCCATGTCCCAAGAGGCCCCATCCCTGTCCCCATCGCTGTCCCCATCCGGGGCCAGGGCTTCATGGGGGGAGGCAGCGGGGCCGGGTGTAACTGGAGCCCCCAGGCTGGCCTGACCCGCTCACGTAACGCCCGCCGCTTATGCAATACCCACACCGGCGAGGCTATAAGGGACATCCAACACCGGAGCAATTACCCGGCCCTTAATCAGCAGCGACGCAGCATAATGAGGCTAATTGGATGGCAGAGCCACCAGCGGGCCAGGGAAGGGGCGGCCGGCCTCCCCCTGCACCCCAAGGGGGTCCCTGGGCGATTGGTGCCCGCTGAGCCTTCGGCAGGGGCTCACCCCGCTGCTCGGCCGAGCCAGGTCCCCACGTGTCCCCATGCTGGGGGCCGAGGTGTGGGATGCTGCAGCCCCTCGCCGGTCCCCGTCCCTGTCCCCGTCCCCACGGCGCGGCGGTGCCCAAAGTAGGTTAGTGGGCCGAGGCGCCGGGAGATGGCTGCGGCGCCGCTTTGTTTTCACTCCGGAGGAGCCGGCGCTGGCTCCCGGCAGCCCTCGCCACCGCTGATGTTATCACCTCCGGTCCTCCCGGCCGCAGCTTCCCTGGGTGACGTTTCCCGCGCCCGGGCATCGCTCGGAGCATCGCTCCCGGTGGGATGCTGCGCCAAGCCCCGCAGAGCCCCGATGCAGCTCGCGGCAGGAGTGATGCTGCTCCCCTACTCTTCCCGCTGGCCCCCGGGGGGGGGAACACGGTGCCAGGGTGCCCCCCCCCACCCCGGGCTCTCGCCCCCGGCTCAGGCGGCGCAGCCCCCGCCCGGCACCGCCGAATCTCCAGCGTCATAATTAGGAGATAAACAGGAAAGAGAAAAGGGGCAGATTGCATATTCCGCCCCGATCCTCCCGAGACAGATAAAAGAGGAGAGGGGGGATACGAGGGGGCTTTTTTCCCACTTGTTTCTGCTGAATCAAACATTTTTCCTCTCGCTTAGAAGATTTCCCTGGCCCCCCCCAGCCCCCTCCTGCTCTCGCAGTTAATGAGGTTTTGCTGTAAAAGTCTCCGTGCCTCCGTCTTGGCCTTGAGTTAATCTCCAGATACCTTCAAAGCAGTTTTGTTCCTGCTCCCCCCCCCACCTCCGTCTTTTTGAACTTCCGAGCACCAGCCACAAAATTTCCAGGTTTCACGTGATGCTGCGGCGAGCGAGAGGGGACCTGGGGACCTGCCACCGCAGGCGCAGGAGGCACACGTGGGGACAGGCAGTGAGGGGACGCGGGATGGGGACACCCTGGGGGCATCCCCCGAGGCGGACAGCCTGCGTTTGGGAGAATTTCTATACTGGCCCCAAATTAGCAAATTTTGGCCAAGAGCTCCTTCCTGGCCACCTGAGCTGCGTCCTGGTCATGGGAACTGGCTGGTTTTGGGGGAAAAGGCTCCGGAGCTGCCATAGCTCTGCTTGCAGCCGGAACGGCCCCGTGCAGCCCAGCCCCTCCATCCCATCCCTGCTGCAGGGCCGGCACACCGTGCTGGGTGCCGTGGGTGGGTGCTGTGGGGGCAGCAACCCCAAAATCCCAGGGAGGGGAGGAAAAAGGGCCAGTGGGGCTGGGGGTGGCTGTGCACGGGCGCTGCTTTGCGGCATCGGCCACCTCTCGGCTTTCTCCTCCCGGCTCGGAGCTGCCTGCTATGTTGGTACCCACGCGTCCCGCACCAGAGCCGATCGGGAGGCTTTAGCGCAAGTTAATCCCAGCAATCCCTTAATTCCAGGGACCGAAATAGGAAAGATCAGTAGGTCAGTGGGAAAAGCTCCTGGCCAAAGTTAACGCGTTAATGCGGAGAGAGGGAGAATGAAAGAGCCGGGCAAGGCAGAGAGGAAAGTGCGGGCGGATCGTGCCTGGCTCATCCCATTTTCAGCCCCCCCAGCCTTCTTCTCCCTATACAAGGTGTGGGATGATGGGGCTGGGGGAGGATCTCGGGGCCCTGCTTCATGGTTTTGGGGTGATTTGGGGGATATTGAGCACCAACCATTTGGGGAGTGCCAGCAGCCCCCAGTTTGCAATGTTTCCCTACCCTGGCCAGACCCAGCAGCAATTTGGGGAGGGAAGGGACGTTTTTACCCTCTTGTACAAACAACCCCAGCCCTCACATCCCTTTTGCTGCGGTTTAAATCCCGGCCTCCAGAGGCGAAAGGTTGCGTATTAGCACAGTGCACTGCTGAGCGCCTCTAATTAGGGCTTGGCAGCCTCCGTCCTCGGCCCCGTAAGCACCTTTTTGGCCGCTGCTCTGGAAAAAGCCGTGCCCGGGGACTTAGCCCTTAATAGCGCCGGAGCCCAGGTGAGCCACCCGTCGCCTCCAGCATCGGCCCCGCAAGCAAACGGGCTCAGGCCCAGGCCTGGGTGAGCCCCCGGCCCCGCTCCCGGACCAGGCAGGGACCAGGGCTGATCCCAGTCCCCCCGCTGGGGACCAGCCTGGGGCCATCCCTGCTCCCTGCCTGCATCCCCTGGATGCTTCCCCCTGTCTGGGTGCATTTCGGCAATAATATTGCTATGGGAGCAGTTTCCTTAAATCCATCTCCGTTACCGCAAGCAGCTTATCACGAGAAACTCTTTTCCTCTCTGTTCTTTTAATACGATCCCGGCTTAGCAAAGCCCAGGGCTTAGCCGCTGCCCCTGAAGTGCAAGTGAGGAGAGGAGAATTAAATAATACGAAAGCGCAAAACAAAGGGCTGAGCTTCGAGCAGCTCGTCTTCCGGGGTGGGGGGCACCGGGGGGGCCCGGCCTGGCCGGTGACCACTGGGGCTGCCCATGGGGGTGATGCTCAGTGGGGGGATGTGGGGCTCAGCACCTCGCTCGGCCCCTCTGGAAGGGCTCGGTTTTGTGGGTCAGTGGGTCAGGGATGCTCGGGCGCTTTCAGACATTGCTTCTTATACTGGGGAGCAGGGGGAACCCGGAATGGGCTCCTACTTGCCCTAAAGATGCCCCAAATAGGCAGGGACCATGGGTGCCGCCCTACCCGTGACTGCCAAGGAGCCCAGCTGGGGAAGCATTTCACCCTGGGTTGATTAAAACATCCCATCACGAAGCAGCTCGTTGAGGGCTTTCACCAGTTTTGAGGCATTGTGTTTGGCTTGGTGAAATATTGCAATTTCCCAGACTTTTCCCATCTCAGTCTCCACCTGAACCAGCGAGCGGCTTTGGGGAGCACAGCACCCTCTGCAGAGGCAGCATTGCACCCAGAAACGGGTCTCAAACCCCTCCAACCGTGCTGCTGCCCGGCGCTGGGTGCCGGCACGGAGGGCTGCGGGTGCTGGGGTGGCCGCGGGGACTCCTGGCTGTGGTGCAGACCCCAATCCCCGCTCCGCACCGAAGGCCCCGGGGTTTTTGCCGTGCGATTGTCCCTGCTCATCCGCTCGGTCCCGGCTGGCTGGGCTCGCCTTGGACTCCGCTCCCGGCGCAGAGCGGCGGCCGGGTTGCTGGGGAGACCGGCTGGTTTATTTACCATCAGGGCTGCGATAAGGAGTGTGAACGGGCAGGCGAAGCACATGGTGTCCAATGTGCCTGACCCACTTTCTGCCACCCGGGCGCTGCTATTGGATTGCAGCGGCGAGCAGCGCGCCGAACTGCGGAGAGAGATGCCGAGATGGCCCCCGGGGCCGCCAGGGTTTGCGGTTTCCTTTCCTGTGAACCCCGTTTTCTCCAGGCTGGAAGGAAGAGAGGAAAACCAGCCCTGGTCTCTGCGGGGACGTTGTGATTCGGTGTGCTGGGGAGGGCTGGGTGCTGGGGAGGGCTGGGTGCTGCATAAGGATGGGTGCTGCAGAAGGATGGGTGCTGCAGAAAGATGTGTGCTACAGAGGGATGGGTGCTGCAGCAGGATGGGTGCTGCAGAAGGATGGGTGCTGCAGAAAGATGTGTGCTACAGAGGGATGGGTGCTGCGGAAGGATGGGTGCTATAGAGGGATGGGTGCTGCGGAAGGATGGGTGCTACAGAGGGATGGGTGCTGCGGAAGGATGGGTGCTACAGAGGGATGGGTGCTGCAGCAGGATGGATGCTGCAGAAAGATGTGGGGCAGCAGCAACCAAATCCGGGAGCGAAATGGGGAACAAAAGCTCGCCCAAGCCCCGCACCAGCGCAGCCGGCTGGGGGAGGGATGCAGGAGGAGCGGGAGGTCCCCGCCGCAGCGCGTCCCCGCCGGCGCTGGCACAGTGGCCCAGATCTGCCATTCCGCATGGCTTCCCCGGCCTCTCCCCGGTCCGGCTGCGGCAAGCAAGGCGCTCGTGCAGCGCCTCGCCCGCCGCCCGCTAATCCGACATGACTCTTCCATTAGAACCGAGATGCCGGCAAAGAGCTTTTCGGTGTAGGAATTAACTCCTTCTCCCACCCTGCACTGCAGGGGAGGGCGAGCGCTGGCTCTGTCCCCGTCACTCGGCTCTGCCCTTGCAGGTGCGTCCCCATCCTCCTCCTCGGAGGCTGCGGGATGAAGGCAGGCACCGGGTGCTGGCCCGCACCTTCACGTCCTGACTATGGGATGGGGACGCAGGGGACAGCGGTGCCGAAGGGGTGCTCCTGGAGAGCCAACGTGACCCCAAATGGGGAGTATGGGGAGGGGCTTGGGGTGAGCATCCCGGCCGGGGGTGCTGCTCCCCAAGTGGGGGGATCCAGGATGTGGTGGGGATCGATCGGCTGCGGACGTGCCCACGATGTCATGGGTGTCACAGCCCGGAGGTGTCAGCCTCTCGCATCCAATGTGACACCGCAGCGGGGGGGTGGCGGTGGCAGCGCTGCGGTGGCAGCTGGGTCCGCAGCCTGTGGGGTGCAAGCGCGGTGCAGGATCCGCTCTCTGGGAGCAGGAATGCCCCTGTCACCCCCTGCACCCAAGCTGTCCCTCATGTCCCTGGAGGTGACAGCAGTCCTTGGGAACCAGCAGCCTTCCAGAGAAGGGGGCAGAGCAGGCGGACGCAGCTCCTGCAGCGTGCTCAGGGCTCGGGGGCTGTCCCTGCATGGGGATCAGGGTCCCACCCGTGCCCTGTCCTCCCAAACTGGCCGGAGCAGCGTGTCCTCGCTGCCCCCCATCACTGCGGGCTCTGGGGACCTCGGGTGACCTGGGCGATGCGGTTGGGAGCGGGTATTGGGTGACGCGGGCTGGGAGCTCCCAGGCTCACGGAGGCGATGGAGATCTGACCTGGATCCCAGCTACCCACACCGGCTCCACCTGCGGTCACCTCCCGGGCCACCACGTGTCCCCAGGTGAGGGTCGGGGCCAGCTGCGCCCACCAGCATTGGGACGGGGGGGTTGTGAAGGCTTCACTGGGGGGGGCAAAGCGTGTCCGGGCTGCAGTCCTCCAAGGGAGGTGACAACTTCCAGCATGGGACACAGCCCTGCCATGGCCATGGAGGGGTGGGGACAGACCACGGGTGTCCCCTGTGGAGGAACCCTCCCAGCATCCCGGTGCGGAGTCACCCATGAAATATTCAGGCCATTTAGTGCGATTTCTGTGTCGGCGTTGAAAGCTCCATGAATATTTCAGGCTGCATTAAAGTTTCATGGCTGCCGCGCTTCGGCACAGCCCCACGGACACCATTACCGTGGGAAGCCCCTCTGCCGGGATGCTCAGACTCCGATGACCCGTTTCCCCCTGTTTTACCCCCAAAACATGCAGCAGTGATGCAGTGGGAGCTGTGGCTCCCTGTACTGCCCCAGGAGCAGCCTCACTCCTCCATAGCCCTGAGCAATGCCCACGCTGGGCATGAGAAGTCACTCGCAGCTCCCTGAGCATCTCGGAGGGTCTCATTCTCCATGTCACAAGTTTTCCAGGTCAGCCCCCACCAGAAGAGACCGTTCCCTGCTCCTCCACCCACCCTCGTAACTCCGCTCTTCCCGTGTTTATATAACGGCGACGTCTCCTGTGGACCGGGGAGAGAATTGGCTGGGGAGAAATAATGAGGATAATTCGAGTCATTTGGGAAGATGAGGTTTGCGAGGTGCCCAGCATCTTCCACCTTTTACATGTTGTCTCTAATCATCCGCAATCTCGGATGGCCATTGATGGAGCTCGTTGCTGTGGCGACGGATGAATAGCCCTGGGATTGTAACATGCCAAAAAAGTGCCGTCCTTCCATCAAAACAACAACAACAACAAAAATATCATTCTGTTCAGGAAATTAAGCAGTTTGCAACCAAATAGCAGAGTCTGAAAGGGCTCCTGCGTCTGCTCTTTCCTCCCGGCTCCTGCGGCTGCGTTGGGTTTGTCAGGAACATGCCCGGCGCCCCGGCGAGTTCTTTGTGCGCACCGGACAAGGGGAAGGTGGTAATTGCAAGGGGGTTTCTAACCCACTGAGCCTATTAAAAGGATTTTTATGCCCCCCACACCTTTCTTCTTCCCCAGATGTGTGTGTCATGCCGTCAGGGAGTGCGGGACGTTGCGGTGAGGGGCTGGCGCAGCTCTGGGTTAATGTGTTAGCTGTGCGAGATCAGAGCCCAAGCAGCGGGGCTGCGGAGGAGGCAGTGGCGGTGGCCGGGGCAGGGGCGAGGGCTCAGGTCCTGCTCCTCACTTGGGGAAGCAGCAGGGCCAGAAAGCAACATGCAGCATCCCTGCTAGGTCTCCAGGCAGACGCTGCATGTATTGTGCAATACACGCTGCTGCACCGGTCCGTTGCATGCATTTTGAGCCAGGGTCTGGTCCCCCAGCATATTTGGTGCTCCCAAACACTGCCCGCCACCAACAGGATGCGACCAGCATAATTCAGAGCTCTGTTACCCCCATGATCATCCTGCCAGGGGATGAGAAACCAAACCCCTGCAGGGCAAGCATTCAGCTGACAGCCTGCGAGAGCCCCGGGGTGCAGCAGGGCTGGACCCAGTTGTGGGCAGTGGGGAGGAGGAAGGAGAAAACTGCGCAGAGCAGCCTGGAGATGAGAAAGGGCCACGGTCCCACGGCCCTGGCTCCTCTCGGGGCAGAGCTTTGCCACCATCCCCAGAGCCCTTGCCTTCCCCGGGCTCAGCGGGAGCCAGATGGAGGCACATCTTGGCTGCATGGAAAGCCGAGGCAGCGGAGCAGGCTGGGGAGATTAACTCTGCTGGGAAAACAAGCTCAGCAGACGCTGCTGAGCAGAGGATGCATGCGCAAGTGTGTGTGTGTGTGTGTGCACATGCGTGTGCTACAAGCACACACTTGTGCAGACGTAAGCGCTTGCGTGCGTGCTTATGTGTGTGCAGAGCCGAGCTGGCAAACCAGCTTCTGGCCTCGGAGAGGCAGGCTGGGAAATTTGTCCTCATCCTTTAATTGTGCTGCTTTGATAACAGTGATAATTGGCCAGAAATCAATACTGTTTTGTTCCTTGGTTCTGCCACCACGTCTCTCCCAGCCCTCCCCTCCCTGGATGCCTTGCTCCCTTAGGTGGAGTGACATTTATATGCTCTGCGACAGTCATTAGATAACCCAGGCAGAAACTGGCCTTGGAGGGGGCTGCTGCAGCCCGACAGCGGGCAGAGATGGCAGCAGTGCCAGGCGAGGGGCGATGATGCTCCAACAGCGTGTCCCTGTGCTGTGGGAGCCACAGCGGTGACCACAGCGTCTCTGGGGATGAGGGGAGAGTGGGGCAGGGAGGGGACAGATCCAGGCTGGGTCAGCCAGGAGCCCCCTGCAGCCTCGAATATGAAAATAGCATCATGGGGAGATATATAACAGCTCTGTTCACCATGCCTCTTGCTCCTTGCCCTCGTCCCTCTGGCTAGGTGCCCCTACACTCTCCTTGGGGTCCCCAGCTCCCGCCCCAGGCTGGAAGCAGGGTGGCGGGTAGGCTGGTTGAGAGCAGGAAGGGGAGATAGAGAGGGGTACAAGGGTGAGGGGTGCATGGGTGCCCATCTTTCCGTGGGAGCCTGGTGCCACCTGGTGGCCACCGCGTCATGGCTTTGGCCTCTGCTGAGGCTGCTTCCCGGGGTCCCCCAGCAGCTGGGTGGGCTCTGGCTGCTGCCCTGGGTGCCCCCCACCCTCACCTGTCCCAGGAGGAGGGGGGCGGCTGCTAGGGCTGCTGCTCGCCCCAGCATCTTCCAGCAGCCCCAGCCGGGATGCAGGGACCTGTGCACCCAGGGACGTGGCTGGGGATGGTTGCACTGGCAGGGGAAAGGGCCAGGGATTGACTTAGCCTCTCAGCCTGAGCCATGCCAGCAAATAAATCAAAGTGCACCAACAGATGCCTTTGCAGCGCTGGAAACAGCCCCATAAGGTCTCCCTTGGAGCTCAAAGCCCCGTGAGTGTACTCAGGGAAAAGCTTGGCTTTGGTGAACCAAAGAGATGCAGTAACCCTGCACCAGCACCCTGGTTAGGGCTAACCCACAAACATTTTAGTAGCCCCTGGGACAGGGGAGACAACCAGCACTTTGGGCAGCAGCTGAGCTTAGCGGTGGCTTCTCAGGGGTTTTGCACTCCGCTGCTTGCCCGAACCCCCTGCCAGGCACTTTTTCCAGGTCCAGGCACCTGCAGGAGGCACCCACAAAGTCACGGACTCGAGAGCATGGCCAGGGAGGAGGCTGCACCTTGGGCACCAGCTTGCAGATGAACCAGCCTTGTAATGAGATGTCGTGACGATACCCAAGCATGGTTTGGAAAAAATACTGGTTCAGAGAAGAGCAGCAGGGATGATCTGCAGCCTGTACAGCCTGCCTTCCAGCTGGAGAGCTCCAGAACTCGGCTCTACATAGCTCATTAAGGAGCGGCTCGACTGCCATTGCCCAGTGCCTGCAGAGGGAAGAGCTCTCCTGCTCTGCTGCTCTTTCATCCCGCTGACAAAGCAGAACAAGACCTGGGAGCTGGTGCCTGACAAATTTAGAGGGGTTGATTGCAGCTGCTGCTGGGGCTGGCGGGTCTTTGGCCCGTGCCTCCTTGTGCAATGGAAGCACAGCTCTGCAGCATTGTGCCGGGCCTCGGAGTGCCCCGACATCCCTTTCTGTCCATGACGCAGCAGTGACACGGCCTGTTTGAAACTAAATGATCTCTGAATTAACTTTGCATTACAGCATAAATGTGCAGCGGGCACCCCAGTCCTGGCTCTCCCCCTATAGCTGGGGCACCGCGAGCTGTGCCCTGCCTGGCCCCTATAGCTTCAATGGGGGCAGAGTATCACCAGCCCTCTCCTCCAGCTGGTATAGTTGGGGTGATCCCCACTCCCCTCCCCTATA
Source organism: Anseranas semipalmata (assembly GCA_013399115.1). Lineage (NCBI taxonomy): Eukaryota > Metazoa > Chordata > Aves > Anseriformes > Anseranatidae > Anseranas > Anseranas semipalmata. The sequence goes on along the minus strand of VXAA01006937.1, from coordinate 190,289 downwards.
GCTGGGGCCCAGCCAATGCCCCAGCCCCTATAGCTGGGGAGGGAGGTCCCAACCCCTCCCCTATAGCCAAGGAATATCTATGTCCCAGCACCTATAGCTCTGGGGGACAGGGTCCCACTCCCTTCTCCTATAGCCTAGATCCAACTGTGTCCCAGCCCCTATAATGGGGCGTCCCAGATCCCGTCTCTATAGGTCTGGCTGTGTCACAGCCCTTATAGCCAGGGCGGGGAGGGGGGGTCCCCAGGGCCCTTCCCGAGCCCCTATAGCCGGGGGTGTCCCCAGGCTTCCCCCGTAGCGGGCACACCTATGCCCATCCCCTACGGCCGGGGGTCCCGAGCCCTCCCCTCCCGCCCCGTCTCCCCGTCCCGCCCGGGCGGGCCCTCCCCG
>VXAA01006937.1:179219-189897 GCA_013399115.1 Anseranas semipalmata | reverse complement strand
CGGCCCGGCCCGGCGGCCGCCCGCCTCCGCCGGTGAGTGCGGCCTGGCCCGGCCCGGCGGCGGCCCTGCCCGCCACCTCCGCGTAGGCCCCAAAGCCTCGGCCTCGATTTCTACAGCGAGCGGGGAGCTGGAGCCCGGCCGCGGCGGGGGGTGAGGCAGGGGGAGAGCCCCCCGCCGTGCCCACCCCCGGGGCCAGCGAGGCCGCGGGGGCTCAGGGCGTGCTCTCCACCACCCTGTGAGGCCTCCCTGCTGCAAGCCCCCCGGGCCCCGTGCTGCTGGCAGCCCCATAGGGCTTCCGAGCACCGTGGCCTTGACTTGGGTTTGGGGCTTCTCTTTCAGGTGGGGGTCTCAGCCCCTGCACCGGCCTCCTTGGCCACGGGCAGCTCGGGCAGCCTTGGCCTTCGAACAGGGAGCGGCTCGGCTGCGGGGCGGCTTCCTCGGGCTGCCACGCCGCTGCCCTGACCGCGGACACCTCGCTGAGCGGAGCGGCGGACAGAAGGCCCATTTGGTGAGTGGATGGCGGCTTTGAGTGACTGAGAAGTGGTGTTAGGCAGCTTCCGACAGCCCTGCTCTGGTGCCGCCTCCAGGCTGCCTCTGCTCGGAGGAGCTGGCTCACAGACGGAGCAGCAAAAGGGGAAGAGGTCAGATCTCCCCTCAGGTTCTGTATTTTGTCGGGTTTTGCAGTAAGGCTACGTGCTGTTTGGCTCTTGTGAACATCTGTGGGCTGCCCGTGGACTGCTAGCTGAGTCAGCTTGCTGAGGGATAGCTAAACTTGTCAAATATATCAGCAGTCCTCTATTTCCGTCTCTAGGGTCACTCAAAATTAGAAACAACTTCTGAAAGTCAGTCTGTGAGTAGCAGTGGTTGCCACCTGGTTGCAGTGACGGGGTTTCGGTCTTTCAGGTCTGCTCTGTGCTAACCACAGCCTTTGTACAACCTGGCCAAGGGAGCTGAGCGCAGAGGAGGCTCCTGCGGCTGCTAGTGCAGAAGGAGAGGTTGGTCTGGATGGAGGAACTCCAGGTCTGGTAACGGGAACACTGGTCCAAGCTCTGCAAGAGAAACCCCAATTGCAGAGCTGAGATTCCTATCACTCAGCTGAGGACAAGGAGGAACAAACCAGAGCTGATTCACTTCCTTCCCACAGGAGAGCTCCTGGGGGATATTATTTCATGTTCCCATCACCTTATTCCCTTTGCAGAACAAGTTTTGTGGGTGCGTGAAAGAAAGTGGCAGAGTTAGTTGTGAAGCCGTGGATGCTTTGTGCATCTGCCATGCTGGGAGAAGGAGGCATGCTGCTGGGGACTCCCCGGAGCAATCCCTCGTGTTTGCTAGGATGCTTCCAAGCCAGAGCCACCTGTGAACATCCGTGTCCCTCGTCCTCTGCCAAAGCTGGACAGGCCAAGGCCACGTTGTTCACACAAAGGGACCGGGACAGGGGAGCTGGCTCTGCTCTGCTTCCTGAGGAAATGTGGATGAAGGAAGTGGGAAATCCTTGCTGCACAGCTCCTGTCACACAGCTGAAAGGGCTCGTCCTGCTGTTCGGGGCTGGGCGCTGTGCTCCTTTTTGTCTGGTGTAAATCTGTAGTGCTGGTGCACTGGTCGATGCTACCCTGGAAGCAGGCTCTTGCCCGCAGAATAGTGCATAATTCCAGTTATGGATGGTATTTCATGTTTTATATCTCTTTGTTGCATCTGAATTTTGTTGTCGGGAGGTACTGCTTATGGTTTAAAGGGTGCAGTGCAGTCTCGCCATGTAAATACTATGCCACATGTGGCTGGAAGGGGTCAGCTCCAGGGTTTGTAGGCAGCACCGTGTAATCCAGAGAGTAAGATTCATTTTGAAAGTAGGTTTGCTGTTTCTACTGTTCCTCTTGGGAAGGTGTTACAGAACGGCACCTTAGTGATGGAAAGAAGCCTTATTCTTATTTTGAGCCTAAATATAGTAACGTCTGGTTCCCCTTATCCAGCAGCATATGTCAGGAAACACTTTAATATGTCAGAACTGAGAGTCAGTAGGTTCCTTTTGAATCACTTGCATCATCTTCCTGAGAACTAAAAAATTAAAACTGTCTTGTAATGAAAACAAACACGGCTGAGTGCAGATTGTAACTAATTAACCTGGATGCTGGCCGTTTGACCTGTATTTGTTGCTTCAGTGTTTGCAGGAGTCATTAGTCATGCTGTGATGGCACTCGTTACATTTGAGAGCTGATCATTCAGGTCTTATGTGCATATCTTACAGTGAGTTTAGCAAGCCCTGTGGTAGGGGGGGAGTCCCGAGAGCCAGGTCCTGTTGACTTTTCAGGCTTTGTGGCAGCCGAGTTGTGGATTCTGTCACTGCTTACAAGCCCTGTGTATCTTTACCTCAAGGGACTCAGATTGCATTGTTGCGTGCGTGCAGGAACCGGCCTCTCGGGATCCTTTGTGCTCCTTCCTGATCAGCTGCAGTATACAATGAACTAGTTCTTTGACTGTAACAGCTGTCTCATTTTTATTCCTGTTTTTAGCTTGGTGTCTTGGAGGAGAAAGGATGGCTCAGGAGACGAATCAAACCCAGGTGCCTCTACTGTGTACCACTGGCTGTGGATTTTATGGCAGCCCCCGGACCAATGGGATGTGCTCCATTTGCTATAAGGAATTTCTCCAGAGGCAACAGAGCAGTGACCGGATAAGCCCCTCAGGTAGAGGATTTTTGTCCAAGAAATCTATCTTAAATAAGTGCCTGGATGCAAAATGGGTTAGAGCACGGTACTGGTATTGACCACCAGCAGATTTACTCCCCCCGGGAAAACTCTGCTCCCTGTAAGAGGGTCGGTTGTATTCTTCCCGGTCCCAGCTGTTTGTGAAGCCCTGTCCTAGTCAGCACCTTCCAGTAAACTGTAAAGCTTCACTTGCTCTAACAGGGACCCAGACTTTTAGGTATAACGTGCTTCCTGAGCTCTGTGGCGACTGCTGGAAACCATGACAGATCGCTCCAAACAAACAGAATTTTATTTGGCAAGATTTGGGCCTTTTGGGTTTGCATAATTTTCTCAACAGGGTTGACAGGCAGAAGCAATGAAATAAAAGGTTTGTTTCTTGCAGCTAAGCATAGCTGACATATCAGTGAGTTGGGAAGCCACTAGGCGCGCAGAAAGGGTGCTCTTTCCATCATTAGCAGGATTTTCTATTGCTGAGAGTTTGTGCAGATGCCTGATGTACTGACTTTGCAACACCAGTAAGAAATGCCTTCTAGAGATCTTCTATAGTTTTGTTCCTGAGCGTAATAATGGCTTTGCTTGAATTACCCTCTCAAAATGTATATCAGGAACACAGCTCTTCCTGACAAAGGATTAATCACAAAGGGTTTTTCTAAATACCCTAATTTAGATCCTTGACTGACATAAAGCAACATGTTTCTATTGAAGCAAGTTCCTTTCAGCAAATGGGGATCTGGTTTTTATAATTCAGAGAAGTTGCAAAGTAACATTGAATTCAAGGTGTGTTGGTAGCTACAGCTCTTCTGTTTGTACTGATAGGAGAATATTTCTGCTGATGCGGAGTTTGCTTTGCAATGCTGAGGAAAAGAAGGGAAATCAAAGAGTGACAGAGGTGTCATGGGTTGCTGAAGTCAGATTTTACCAGATGTTAAAAAACACACAGTAGTGGAAGGTACTCAGCACGTAACTGCCGTGAACTGCTGTGCTATGATCTAGTGTAAGAATACCTGCACTGGGTCATGGTGAGGTCTGTTCAGTCTGATGTTTTGTCCTCACAGGGACCTATACACAAATTTGGAGGAGAGAATGTAAGAATAGGGGAGCTGGGAGCAATCCCAATCTGGGTGTGCCCTCCTAACTCCTGGTAGGGAGCAGGAGGTTTAAGCCTGCTGGAAGTGCTCCATCCTGCTTTCTCCTTGCACCCGAGGAACTTGCTAACGTTTCTAAGACTTTACTGAGACTGTGATCTTGTTTCTTAGCAGCCAGTGGTCCCAACAGCAGCCCCATGGCGTCAGACTCGATTGCAGGGCAGCATGCAGAGGGAGACTCCACGCCTGAGGATGTGAAAGCCAGGTAGGGGCATAGAGGGGCATGGAGGTATCTACAGCCATGCTACAAACTAGCCCTGGGACACAAGGGGTAAGCTCTCATCCTTTGCATGGCCAAGGGAATCTGTAAAACAGGCTGGATCAAGCACAGTTCACTGTGACCCTGGTTTAACTGGAAGGTTGAGATGTCCCTGATGATGGTGACTGATTCAGAGTCAGATACCAGAGGTCGGTAGTAAATTAAAACCTGCCAGTAAACTGGTTCTCCTACAGCCTGGTTCTCTTACAGCCAGTGCACCTTGTCTGTCACTAGCTGTGTTAAACTGCTCGGTTTCAATTCAGTCCTAGGTGAAAGCACCTGGTGATGATCCAGTCTGGAAGCTCCGAGAGCAGAATTAGGGACCTCAGTCATGTTTGATAGGAAGGAAGACGCTACTTTGTTGAGCTCTCCCTTTACATTACAGTCATGACTCATAACTGTTTCCCTGGCCCTGGACTTGTTTGGTTGGGCTGCTGCCTTGGCTTTGAGATATAGAAGGGTAGAAAAGGAAACTGAGATCATCATGCATTCATCCCATTTGTGTCTGTAAAGAACTTTGATCCCAAGTCTCAAGGGAAATTGGCCTTCTGTACTCCTGAGCTCCCTCCGAGTGTAATGAAACTAACTTTACGGGCTGAAGATCTCTCCCACATAACTGTTCATCAAAGGAAAATATTTGTGTTTGCTCTTTGCTTTGTTTGTTTGTTGCAAATGCTCCCAGTGCTCAGACTCCTGTGACCCATCAGATGACAGCCATGAGCATATCCAGAGAGGAAAACAGCAGTGAGACGGAAGGGTTCATCAAGACAGAAGAAGCCACGTCAGCATCTTCCTCATCAGGTAGACTGATAGGTTTGGCCTTTGCACAAGTCTAGATGACACCAATCTAGCAAGTCAGTTTCAGCAGCAGGTACAGTACTGGCCAGTAAGTCCAGGGGACAGTTGTTAGCCACCGGCAGTGAAGGTAACAGGGAGAAACGGGGAGAGAAAATACTGTGCCTGAGGGCAGGCCGATAGAGATTGCTTCATGGGCTGAGGGCTGAGTAGCTGCCAGCCCTCGACTCGCTGGCAGGAGGATAATCTTCCATGACGCCTGTCTTAGTGAATGGCAGGAAGCCCAGAGCGTCCCACAGCCTGCTGCATGGCTGTTGTCAGCTGCGTGCTGCTGGTCTGTGCCATCTCTCTCGAGGGAGGAATGGAGATGGATCCAGTGTAGTCCTGGGAGAGGAGCTGGGACCCTGGAGTAGTGTTTGTGATGGTGGCCAAGGGCAGCTGCTGGCCCAGGTGTTGTCCTGTGTAATCGGAGGGATGTAACACTGTCAGTTTGTTTGCAGAGAGGATACGGTGAAGTGATAGAGGAGTATGGGTGTCACTGCCCAGCAAGGCACATTCTCTGGTTGATCTGTTACAGGGCAAGACTTCATGTTGCAGCAGAGCTGTGATTGAGTGGCATTGCATTGGAGGCACCCACCTTTAGCTAAAACTGACAGTTTGCTTGTGTACAAAGCTAAGAAAAACAGGATTGTTGGTTGTTTAAAAAGAAAGAAAAAACAGGCTGCATGTGATTGTGCATTTTGTGTTTGCTAATCCCTTCCTTGCAAACCCAGGAGACAATTTACAACAGGCAGGTGAGGGACTGTTCAGTGAAAGAGAGACTTGAAAGAGCCTGCCCCTCTCTTCTGATTGTGGGGTTACTAGAAAATTGAGGGTCAGATCCACAAAGCTGTCTCTGCCTCTAATTGTTCGTCTCCTTAGCCTGATTTTGAGCGTGGTGTGCACTGCAGGTGTGTTATCTTCTAGCAGTTGGAGCTCCTCCCTCCTGTTGACTCTAACCTGCTTAGGTGCTGTAGGAAATCCTGCTAAGCATCAGTGACCTTTAACAATCTGGCTTTCAGAGCTCAGTTTTCCTTTTGGTAGATTAGAGACAGTGATGAGTATCTGTGCAAAGCATTCTGAGACCTACATATGAGGAACACTTACATAAGAGTCAACAAAAATAATTACCAGTACTTACAAGGGGTTAATTTTTTTTTTTTAAACAAAGATTAACTCCAGGCTCAGATGTGCACTTGTGTTACTGTACATCAGCTAAGCTGACTATCCCTATGCATTCTTAACCTATGTCAAGCACCAGGTAATTCTACTTAGCATTACCTTTTCTCAGCATGAGCTAAACAGCTTCACGTTACCTTACATATGCCTTAGCTAAACCTTAATATCTTGGTGTTTCTGAGTCTTGGACTTAGGGAACTGAAACAGAGAGAAAACATGAAGCTGTGTGAGGCGTAGATCTCTGTTTGTGGAAGAAGACAAATCTCAGTTTGGGGTACGACGTCTGCGGGCTATTAACTCTAGAGGCCAGAGTGTGCTTGCAGAGGTGTTTGTCTGGCACAGACCCAGAATCAGGCAGCTACAGGAATAAAATGAATGTGTTGCTTAGTTTATCAAGACGGGTAACAAAACTCTAGTCTCTGTTTCAGGTACCCTCCTTGAAATATCCCAGAACACAGCTGAGAGCAAGACATCTTCAGAAAAACCGAAACAGAAAAAGAATCGCTGCTTCACATGCCGGAAGAAGATAGGGCTGACAGGTAAGACCCTGACTGTGGGGAAACCTGCCTGCAGCCTCAGCAGTCTGGTTTCATAGCCCTGCAAACAGATCACCTCACGCCTGGGTTCAGAAGGTCAGCCTGGGTCAGTGCTTGCAGGTACCCCTCCGAAAAGTACGTCACAGTCACATCTGTGAGACTGGTGTCGCAGGGGAGGTGGGAAGGTGACAAAGAGCTGCAAACAGCGCTGTCCCAGGCAGTAGCGTGGGGAATCTGACGCTCATCACAGTTTCCCTGCCAGCCCTTGAATTCCGGGTTGCAGAACTGGATGGAGCAGCGTCTCTCGGGTTATTTCTGCTGCTTGGCAAAAGCTGTTTGCAGAAGCAAAGGCAGTGTTCACGGTCGATCTAATTCTGCTCCTGTTCAAATCAGCAGTAAAACCTTGGTAATACTGATACGAAGTGAGTTAGACTCAAACTGAAAATCCCACTCCAGGACTTATCCTATTTGTTAAAGTTGCTTGACTTCTGCCTTTAGCTTTCTGAGAGCAGGATGACGCTCAGTGTTGAGCCCTGTAAAGCCAAATAGTGAGAGGCGCTGCAGTGGTGTCGGGTGACTGGTATCAGTGGGAAAACTGGCCCTGGAAAGGAAATGCGTGAAGCAATTAACTTGCCTGCAGTTTGTTAATAAAAACATCATTCCCCTAAATTGACTCTTGGCATTTAGATTTCCCTGGAAAAAGTTAACCCAAGCGCCGTTCAGGTCACGCTGTTCCAGCAGAGCGCTCTCCTCTTTAGCCTCCTTAGTGTGTTCAGCAGCTCTACTCGCACTTCTGCTTTCATTGATGTAAGCTGCTTTGGCAGAGTCTGGCCCAGAAGGTTTGTCCAGCACCTGGCACTGTGGAGCCTGAGCTTGCCTGCAGATTTGAGGGCACTGTCGTAGAATAAATGCAGGTTTATAAGGCTGGGACTGCAGAGAAGGCAGGGAACTCTGCTCCCAGCCTTCAGATCTGCAGGGAGGATAGTTTTCCTGGATGGCTGTTTCCTTAAGAGCTTCAAACTCAGAAATCACCTCTCTTGTAGGAATCAACTTGCAGGGAAGTCCTGAGAATTCAAGACACTTAGGATAAAATGGGTTTTCTCAAATAGGTGTAAACTGGCACCTCACAGCATTGTGTTTGGGATCTTCACAGCCTGTAGTTGCTACAGGGAAGAGTGTGATTCAGTGCCAGTGCGATGGGGATCCACTGTGCTGCAGCAAATCCCTTCCCTTCTCCATGCCTCAGTTTCCCTGTGTACTGCGATAATGGTAGCACTTCTGAACAGCACTGTCTCTAAGTGAAGTGACTAAATTACAAACTTTTAAGGCCTAAATAGCTCGAAAGTGATGCTCATGAGCTGAAGGTTTTGCTGCTCGCTGCTGGTCAGTCCAGGTGCTGTGATGCCCCGGAGGACTCTGCTCCAGCTCAGGCTGCCTGCTCACTGCCTGGATTAGAAATCTGGCTCTCCGCAGTCCCCGGCATGTCCCTTGTCCCTGGGGAATGAGGAGAGCAGCTGCGTGGGGAGCTTTTCCCATCACTGTGACAGCTGGCCCTGCCCGGAGCACGCAGCAGCCTCGAGAGCGGCTCAGCCAGAGGAGACCAAAACTGCTGCTCAGGATCATGCCCCACACCAACTCCCTTCCTCCCAGTGAGGACACAGACCCCCCCTCACTGGTTTGACCTCCTCTTTCTGCATTAGTGGAGCTTCACGATGTATAAGGAGAGGGCTGGGGCTCTGCCACCTTCTTGTCCTGCTGGATGGTGACTAACGTGGTTTTGTCTCTGCTCTTCTTCCCTGCAGGCTTCGACTGTCGCTGCGGGAACCTGTTCTGTGCCATTCACCGGTACTCGGACATGCACGCCTGCCCTTACGACTACAAGGCAGAAGCTGCTGAGAAGATCCGGAAGGAGAACCCCGTCGTCATAGCTGAGAAGATCCAGAAGCTGTGAACGGGGCTGAGCGGCTCGAACTACAGCCTGGTGGCCTGGTGCTCCTCCCCGTCCTCCCAGCCTCCCTGCTCCTCCCAGCCCCATCAGTGGACATGGGGATCCAGCAGCACACACAAACCAGCACCCGGACAGGGTGACTCCTTGCACCTCCTAGGCAGAAGCATGGTGTTCCTCCTCTCCCTACAGTCCTACAGGGCTCAGCTGTTCCATTTCTGTCCAACTTCCACGAGGATAAGGGCTCAACGCTGCCTCACCTGCTCCAGTGCTGAGACCTGGGCACTTGTCTTCTGCTGGTGCTGTGTGCGGGTGAGGGCAGCGGTGCTCAGCCAGCCAGCCCGTCCCTTCATCCTGCAGCTCCAGGTCCTACAAGCTGCCTGGGACTCATGGCTGGAGCCCCTGAGCTGCCTCCGGACTCCCTTCCCTCTGCCCCACGTTCTCCTCGTGATGGACACAAAATGGGGAGCTGAGGAGTCCCAGCAGCAATTCCACCCTTGCCTGCTGAGCGGTGTTTGGTCTCAGATGCAGAAAAGCGGATTCTGTAGTTTTAACGCCCCCTAAACCTCTCCCTTCCCTTTGAGAAGCTGTTGTTGAAGCAACTGCATCGTTAAGCTGCAGAGTATGGCACAGTAAAGTTATTTTGTGGCTTGCCGTGACACAGACACACTCCAGCCACAGGTCAGGACCTCGAAGCAGGCACCGCTCCGTGTGGGGAAGGGCATGCGGAGGGCTCTAGGGCAGGCAGAAAGTCACGAGGAGGGTTCTGGGGTGCCCAGAAGCGCACGCAGAGGCTTTGTGGCTTTCCAGAAAGCACGTGGAGAGCCCTGGGGAACACGGAAAGGCACCTGGGGGGCTCAGAACCACATGTGACAGGCTCTGGGGAACACCAAAATGCACACAGAGGCACAGGGACGGGGCAGGGGGGACGCGGGGGCTCTGCTCCTGAGGAAAGCAGGGCTGGGGCTGCCGGCTTCTGGCCGTCTCACCAGCACAGAGATCCCAGGGGACAACGGCAGGCTCTGCCCCTCTTCAGCTGGCCTTCGCCAGCCTTTTCCTCGGGTTTTACTTTTGGGCGGTATCATCCAGGGCACGTTTTAGTGCCGGGATGCGCCGGGGCTGCCGGCACGGCTCCGTGTGCTGCACGTGGGGGCTTGGCCGGGTTTGGTGCCGCGCTGGCTGGGAATGAGCCCTTTATTGAGTGATCCCTGCAGGAGTCCTGCTTTATTTGTGAGTTAGGTGTGCGTATTTCCGAAGGGCCTTGCAGCGGGGAAGCGCAGCTTGCTCCCTTGCCTGCACCAAGCACGAGATGTTGCCACCACCTCTTGTGTCCCATTTGCACAACGTTTGTGAGCCCCTGGGGAGGGGAAGCGGCTGCGGAGGGGACAGGAAAGGCCCCGTGGCAGCGGGGCAACCACCTGCTCCCCCACCATCTCCTTTTTCTCTTTTATTTCCTTCCTTGTAGAAAGCACGAGCCTGGATATGTGAATACGAATACGGCCTCGTTTGCTTGGATGCTGTGTGCGGTTCACTGTGGGCAGGGTGTTCCACATGGGATCAGTTTGGGGTTCTTTGGGGTGGTGGTGGGGCACTGGGGCTGTGCCCTGCCTTTGGACACTCCGTGCCTCAGTTTCCCCACCTCTAGCAGCAAATGGTGGTGCAAACAGAAGCCCCATTGGAAGCAGGGGGGGTTGTGGAGGCCTTGCACTGCAGGGCTTGGAGACAGGGTCCTGGGCAATGCTGCAGCCTGGGGACAAGGCCACGCGCTGGGAGGGAACCCCCAGAGTCGGTTTTCTTGCCCCAAAACCCCACCTTGCACCTCATTTCCCAGGTACCCGGGAAAGGCAGAACCCCTCACTGCATAACCCGGGATTGCAACCCCACCTTCCGGTACCCCCCCCACAGGGTCAGGAGGCTGCAGCAGCCCGGGTGCCCCTGCAACCGCTGCAGGGAAGCAACCGTGCAGCGCTGGGAAGGTGCCAGGCCCTGCAGGGAGGAACGCAGCAGCTGCACCGCAGCCCGGTTGCACCGCAGCCCGGTTGCACCGCAACGGCGCCCGCGCGCGCGCGCGCCGGTAT
>VXAA01006937.1:164741-177806 GCA_013399115.1 Anseranas semipalmata | reverse complement strand
GGTGTCACAAGTGGTTGTGCGTTCACCGGCGCGGGGAAAGGTTTGTGGCACGTGCCCCGACATCACCCTCGCGACAGGCGCCGCGACGTGCGACACGAGCGCGACGCGTGCCCCTCACTGCTGTCCGACCCCCCCCACAGGCTGCCCGTGGCCAGACAGATGGCGGCCGCCCCGACCGGCGCTACGGCCCCCGAGGGACTGCCGGCTGCACCGCGTCGCCGGCAGCCGTGACGAGGACGGGGCCTCTCCGGGCCGTCGTTGCTGCCGGCCTCCGTCCGATTGGGATCCTCCCTCGCTCGCCGCGCGCCCGCGTTCGGCCTCGAAGCCGCCGTCATGAACGGGCTGTCGATCAGCCAGCTCTGCTGCCTCTTCTGCTGCCCCCCCTGCCCCAGCCGCATCGCCGCCAAGCTGGCCTTCCTGCCCCCGGAGCCCACCTACGCCGTGGTCCCCGAGCCAGAGCCCGTCGGCAGCACCAGCACCGGTTCCCTGCGAGGCGGCGCTGCGGGTCGGTGGAAGCTGCATTTGAAGGACCGGGCGGATTTCCAGTATTCCCAGCGGGAACTGGACAACATCGAGGTGTTTGTCACCAAGAGCAGCCGAGGGAACCGCATCGGCTGCATGTACGTCCGCTGCGTGCCAGGCGCCAGGTGAGTGGCGGGCGGACGTGCCGGCCTGGCGCTGCCATCGGTTTGACCCCAGCTTGATGAACGTGGGGCCGGGGAGGTGCTGGCGGGCTCAGGACCATCCTGTGTCCTGTTCCCCTTCGGCTGGCTGCTGGCCGCCGCCTCCCTGCCCCGGTCTGACCCGGCGCCTTGCCGAAGGAGCTGGCCCCGCCGTGGGGGTTTGGAGGCATCCCGCGGCGCGAGTGAGCTCAGCTCTCAGAACCTGTTTGGCTTGTGGCTGGAACTGGGAATGGGACTAAACAGGTCGAGGGAGGGAGACGAGGCGCAGCTGAAGGCTACAGGGACCTTGGCGTCCCCTCCTGGACGCCGGGGTTCCCTAGGCCGTCCTAGAGGTGCCCTTCTGACGTCATGCTGGTGACATAATGTTCTGGTGGCGTGCCCAGCATCTGTGTGAGGCTTCCGCTGAGCGCAGGGGAGTCTGCAAGCCCCTCGCTCTGCATTCCCCAGCCCTGCAGTGACCACGTGGATGGGCCGGAGCCCCTGCCGGCCAGGAGATGCCTGCGGCCCCGGGGTGAGCTGCGTTTGCACGTTTGGTCTAATTTGCTGGGCACGTTTAATTTCGCAAGGAGGAGAGCAATAGGAGTGAAAGCCGGGAGGGATTTAGGCACAACCTGCCCCGGGTCCGTAAGCTGGGAAGAGCTTGATTTGCAGTTGTTCCAGCGGGGAAGAAGGATGCGGCTGCGCCCGTGATGCCCCTGCTGCTGGGCCCAGGGGCAGCCCCCACACCTGCCCCTCCCAGAGCTGCCGAGGGGCTGGGGCTGGCTCCTTGTGGGGGAACGCGTCCCACCGCGGGCAGCGGAGCGGGACGCCTTGCCCAAAGCCTCCAGGAATTCACGGCAGCTTCCTGGGATCTGCTTGGACAGCTGGCGAGGGGCAGCGCGGCTGTGGGATGGAGACCCCCCTGCCGGGCTGGGCGCTGGGAGGGAGCGTGGCGGCTGCTCCCCGGGGCTGGCAGCACACACGGGGTGCTGGAGCCTCGCGAGCCTGGGCCGGCCCCGCTGTGGCTGTGCCGTCATCAGGAGGTCCGGGCGTGGAGGGAGGTCAGAGCGGAGCAAGGTTTGGATTTTCCAAATCCTGCGCGCCCTGGCTGGCCCCACGGGGCATCGAAGGCGCCGGGCGGATGGACAGCTGCCTCGCAGGGGTCCGCGGGGCTGGGATGCTGCAGGCGTCCGCACGCTGCCTGGTGTAGGGATGTCTGCTCCCGCCCCGTCGTGTCACAGGTCCCCGGAGGGAGGAAACCGGCGGCGGGACTGCTGTGCCTGCACATCCGCCTGCCCGCGTCCTGTGGCCGCGAGGTTCGGCGCTGGCCCCCTCCCAGGCTGCAGGGAAGCGCCCGGGTCCGTGTCCCTGCCACCGCCTTGTCCCCGCGATGGGGCCGCTCCTTCAGCGTCCAGTGGCTTGGGGCTGAGTGGCGTGACCGGTCCCCGGGGCTCCCCGAGCCCTCTGTCACCGTGGTTTAGCCCCGCTGAATTTCAAGCATTTCTTTTGAACTTTCAGCTCCTGGATGGAGGGGTTGGATTCCCCGGGGAGCCTTGGCTGCTGGCACGGCGATGCTGAGGGGTGCCCCCCCTCGCCCCCCGAGATGAGGCCATTAAGTCTAAGCGCTGCTGGCCCGGTCTGGAGGGTGCAAAGCCAAACTGGAGCTCGTTGTTGCTGGTTTATCAAAAAGCAGAAGAGAGGCCTTGGGACCCTCTGCCCTCACTCTCCTTTCCTTCCTGCCATCATGCTGTTTGTCCCGCCAGCCATCGGGAGGCCGTCGCTCAAAGGAGCCGAAGCCGGGGCTTCCAGGCTGGGATGTGAGGGCTCGACCTGGCTGCAGGCTTCTCCCACCGACCGCAGGGGCTCAGCAAGGAGTCTCCCCCCAGCAGAAGAGAGCCAGAGCTTCCATCAGCACGCTATTAGTGTTAATTTTTATGATTAACATTGTTTTTCCCCTTATGGTGGAAATTTCTTGTGTCTTGTCACTCCCACAATTCACTTCTCTCCCAAGGTCTGGTATCTTGCCAGCCTCAGGAGAGAAAAAAAGCCGCTGTCAGAATTCTTACTTAAAATCCCCATTGGGCAAATGGCCCCAAATCCTGAGCTTTTTACCAAAAATAGACTCAGAAACTTCAACAGAAGCATCCTGCCTTTGGGCTGCATGTTTCCGCGGGTAGGGAGCCCCAGGCAGCGAGGAAGGTCGGGGCACCTCTGGGCTTGGGCCGGGGCTGTCACAGGGACCTCCTTGTGCATTGGCCCTTTGTGTGCTGGGCTTTGGCTTTCAGTCTCCAAAATGGATGCCATGGGCTGCCCGTGCACCCTCGGTTAACCCTCGGTGCACATCTCACCCCGGCGCTGCAGGTATACGGTGCTCTTCTCGCACGGCAACGCCGTGGACCTGGGGCAGATGAGCAGCTTCTACATCGGGCTGGGCACCCGCATCAACTGCAACATCTTCTCCTACGACTACTCGGGCTACGGCGCGAGCACGGGCAAGCCCTCGGAGAGGAACCTCTACTCCGACATCGATGCCGCGTGGCAGGCGCTGCGGACGCGGTGAGCGGGGCCGGGGAGGGTGGCGATGAAGCGGGCTCGGGGTGGGAGGCAGCGCGGGGCGGTGGGTTTTAGCGCGGCGCTTGGCGCTGCTCGCCGTGTCTCCAGCCTCCTGGGTGCGCGTGGGCGGCGTGCGAACGCTGTCTGTCACCGCGTTGCGGTGACGAGCGCTGAGGTGTCCCCGGCGCGGGCGCAGCTGCGCGGGGACGGGAGGCTGCGCGCACCCGCAGCCAGGAAAACCCTGCGGGCCAGCGCTCTGGAAAACAGGAAATCTGCCAGAGAGGGGCCCAGGCTGCGCGTAACGGGAAGGGGTGGCCGGAAAACCTTTGTGAGGGGAGCGGGCGGGGGGGACCCGGAGGTGTGGGGATGCTGCGGGGTATGGCCTTGCTCAGGGCGGCTGGTTTGAGGGTCATGGGGACGCCGTGGTCCCCACCGCTGGCACGAGCTGTGTTCCATCTTGCCTGTGCCGAGCTCTGGGTGCAGCCCCGTGCCCACTGCAGGTGGGGGCTCTTGCCCGAGGTCTGGCTGCTGCCCTGCAGGGCTGTGCCCCCCCCTGTAGCCCTGCTGCCAGCCGGGCTGAGCCCTGACACCCCCCAACTCATCCAGCAGCCCAGCACAGGCGGCTCCGGGTCCTGCAGGCCATGGTGGGGGCAGCCCCTCCATCTCCCAGACATGGTTATCCCAGGGTCAACGCTATGGCTGGGGAAGCCGTGTGCCGCTCTTAATTAGCACTAATTGCTACAGTGTTAGCAGGCAGCTGGGGATGCAGGGCAGCTGCTTTGGGCCCAGCCTGGAGAAGCAGAGGGGAACGCAGTGGGGACAGCCCCATTTTCCACCCTGCAGAGTGCTGGGGCCAGAGCAGGTGACCCCTGGGCTGCATCTCCTGGCGATGTGACTCTGCTGCCCGATGCTTGGACGCTGACCTGCCCTCTCCTCTCCTCTCCCAGGTACGGGATCAGCCCGGAGAACATCATTTTGTATGGACAAAGCATCGGCACGGTGCCCACGGTCGATCTGGCTTCCCGCTACGAGTGCGCTGCCATCGTGCTCCACTCTCCGCTCACCTCTGGCATGAGAGTTGCCTTCCCCGAGACCAAGAAGACCTACTGGTTCGATGCCTTCCCCAAGTAAGTGGCCTGAGGAGAAGGTACTGGGGACAGGGTCACCTCTGGAGGGACAGTGCCCACACCAGCTCTGTCCCTGGCCGCAAAGAGGGGTTATGGGGAAAATGGGGGACCTGTTTCCTACGGTAGCCTTAAACATGCCCCTCAGGATCCTCCTGCCTTGCATTTAGCCCCCTCAGGGGGGATCTGTAACCCTTCCTGCAGTCACTGTGCCACCTCCTGAGGGCCATGCCACGTGTCCACCCCACATCCCCTGGTGGCATCACGTCCCAGCCACCCTGTCCCAGTATCTTTGCCTGTCAGCCTTGGGGCCATCCCCCTGGCCCCTCATTGAGTATCACAAGCCCTGGGGGTCCCTGGGACCTTTCTCTCCCTCAGGGGCAGTATTTTGGGCTTCTTCCCCCCTCTGAGGAGGGCTGGGGTGGTGTCTCCAGGCAGTGACATGGGAAGGCTGAGGTAGGACGAGCTCTTGCTTTGCCTCTCCCTTGCAGCCAGGCCTTCGGGGACTCAGGGACGGTCCCCGAGCCGGAAACTGTGGCTGGGAGCCACCAGCCCACGCTCTGCGTCCCGATGGCCTCGCTCGGCCTTTGTGTCCCAGGCCTCGGGGGCCGGGCTGGGAACAGCCGTGCTTCCCCGCCTCAAAGCCAGGCACGGTTGATCCCGACGCAGGATCACGCTGTCCTGGAGTGGTTTCCTTTGGCCCTGCCTAGGTCCCATGGGGCTCTTGTCACTGCTGTCTGGTCCTCGTCCGTCACGCTGGTGGGGATCTTGTCCTGGAGCTCAGCATTGGCAGAAGCTCCGCATCCCCGAGCTCTGCTGTGCTCAAAGAGCATTTCCTGGTGCCTTTCCCTGAGGGGCTGTTTCGGGGGGCAGAAGGAACAGGGGTGCCTCGATCCTTGCTCTTACCCCCTCTCTCGTCTCTTCCCCACCCACCTTCTTGGCAGCATTGAGAAGATCTCCAAAATCACCTCTCCCGTCCTTATCATCCACGGCACGGAGGACGAAGTCATCGACTTCTCCCATGGCCTGGCACTCTTTGAACGCTGCCCCAAGGCCGTGGAGCCGCTGTGGGTGGATGGGGCCGGGCACAATGACATTGAACTGTACAGCCAGTACCTCGAGCGCCTTCGGAAATTCATCTCCCAGGAGCTGGCCAGCCAACGCAACTAGCTGCAGGGCGGGGGACGGGGCGGGATGGGGATTTCTACGTGTTTCTCTGCCCCCGGTCCCTTCTGCTGGAGGTACAGTGAGTTTGTACAGCCTCAGCCTCGGGAGAAGGCAGGAGGCCCTTGAGCAGACGGCGCGTTTCCTCTGGGACACGGGCACAGCTCTCCTCTCTCCCTGCATCAGCCCCGGCACTGCTGGCACCACCGGCCGGGCTGGCAAGAGGCGGCAGCTCTCTCCTTCCCCCCCTTTCCCCGGACAGACGAGAGCTCACCCTCCTGATGGCGAATCCTCGGCTTCGGACACGTCCTTGTCCCCTCTCCTTAAACAACGAACTCTCAAATTCCTCCTGGCTGCTCTGCTGCTCTGACTTATAGCAATAAGGCGAGTTGGAGAGGGGCTGGGCTGGGGGCAGCAGCAGGGTGGGAGCCTGTCCCCCTCCCCGGCGTCACTGCGTGACATGCCCCGCTGCAGGACGGAGGAGGTGGCAGCTCCTGCTCCCAAGGGAGCTTTCCTGGGACTGGCGCTGGTGATGGCAGCAGGGCACCTGGTGCTTGGCCCTGGCTGGGGCAGAGCCACGTCCCTGAGGGGAGGTTGGGGACATGTGGAGGGGGTGCCCCCCTGCCCCACACCCCCTCCGCTCTTGGCCCTGCTCTGCCTTCTCAGAGCACTCCCCGTGTTCAGGTCTCCCCCTCTGACACCTCTTCCCTGTCACTTGCTCTCGGTTCCCTCGGGGAGTGGGGCGAGGAAACCGGGCACCAAATAAAGAGCTGAGGTTTAACGTTTTACCCGCGTGCACCCTTCTGCTGGGGGCGCCAGGGGCTGCTCCCTCTCCCCCAGCCCCGGGGCTC
Source organism: Anseranas semipalmata (assembly GCA_013399115.1). Lineage (NCBI taxonomy): Eukaryota > Metazoa > Chordata > Aves > Anseriformes > Anseranatidae > Anseranas > Anseranas semipalmata. The sequence continues at coordinate 171,452 of VXAA01006937.1, read as the reverse complement.
CGGCCCCTCTCCTTCCCCCAGCAGCCGATGCCTCGGCCGGATTGTGCCTGACTGGGCCCTGGGCTTGTCCCCATCCAGGGCATGAGCAGCCCCGAGGTGCCAGCAGGCAAGGAAGGAGCTGTTGTGCCCCCCCAGGACCACCCTACAAAAGTCTGGAACCAGGCTGTGGGGAAGGGGGGACAGGTCTTATTTTTGGTCTGCTCTGCTCCCAGCTGTGCCCCTGGCTGCACAGGGACCCCTGCAATTCCAGGCACGGCAAGGGGTTGTGGTGGTGTGTGCGGGCCGTGGGGACAGGCACATGGGACGTCCCCCTGTGCCCTCCCGCCAGCGGACGGGGCTGTGTTCCCCCATGCAAGGGCAAAACACTCCGATTTGTGTTTTTGGGGTGCGTGCCTGCTCTGATGTCACCCCAGAATGAGCTGCTCAAAGTGGCCGTGCGTGTTCCTGCGCATCCCTTGCCCTGGCTCAAACTGCAAAGCGCTGCTCTTGGTCTCCCGCTGCCAGTGGGGACCCTCCCGGGCGCCGTTTCCCCCCCTGTGCCCTTGTCACCCTCCTGTCCCCTCCTCCCCCATGCGAGGCTGCGGGCTCATGTGAGCAGCGATAATCTCCTTAAGCCGCACTCGGAGGGGCCCCGTGGTGGGGCCTTGCCATGGCCCCACGCTCAGAGCACTCAAATGTGCCTAATGTTTGGGGCTGGGGGCTGAGGTGGGGGGCACAGGGGTCCCTGCTCCCCACACACCCCTCAGCCACCCCCAGGACCCTTGTGACATCCGAAGCCCTGTCCCCTCTGCCATGCGATGCAGCTGGGGGGGACCCTCCCTTGGCAGCGGGACTCTGCAGGGGCTAGAGGAGGATTTGAGTGGGGGGGCTTTGAGTTGTCTCCCCGCTTCTCCAGGGGGATTTTGGCAGCTGGGATGCCCGGGTTCTCCCTGAGCGTCCCCCAGCCTTCCCTTCCCTGCCTCACCACGAAAGCCTTGGGCTCACACGTGTGCTGGAAGCTGCTGCGGTCACCCAGCCCCGTTCCCCCCCAGCCCCCAGCAGTGCCGCCAGCCCCGACCCCGATTAGCGGGGCTGGAGCAGCCCGCAGCGCCCTAATCCCGACACAGAGGCGTTTTGTTTGCACCAAGTGTATTTTTATCCTCTTACCGCTGCCTGTTTCCTGTTGAGCTGCGGATGCTTTGGAGCGGCTCTGCATCGCCGGCGGGACGTCCCGGGGCTGGCGGTTGGGTTCGGGGGGACGTCAGGGCAGCTTGTGGTTGTATTTACTGCGTCTCAGCTAACAGAGAAAAAAAAAAAAGCCAAAAGGCAGAAAAGTTCAGCCCAATCCATAAAGTGGATGCTCAGTGTGGGTACATGGGCTCCCCTGTGGTTAGAGATTGGGGCTTTTCTGGACCCTTCGCTGCTCCTGGTCCGAGAGGGCTCGGCCCTTACGCGGGCACAAGGAGGGAGCTGCGGAGCCCCCGAAATGCCTGAGCCAGGCCCACCTCGGGGGTCTTGGGCTCAGCGTCCCCCACCGGTGGGGCCAGAGCGGGTCGGGAACCACCTGGATGTCCCTTCTGTCCCTGCTGCTGCCATTTGGGAACACCGGGAGGGGAGGGAAAAGGGCTGTGTGGGAGGGGGTTTGGTGCCCAGAGGGCGCAGCTGGGGGACCCAGCCAAAACCGCGGTCTTGGCAGGGCGTGGAGGAGGCGAAAGGCAGAGTCAGGCCTCGGAGCGTGCCCAGATTCCCTCCCGCAGCCACGGCACAGAAGAGGGGACAGCACGGATGTCCCCTTGGGCCACCTTGAAGCCCCCAGCCTGGAAGAAGAGGGGCACACGTGGCTCCTGCTCCCATCGCTGCGGAGCCGCAGGCACGTGGCGGGGCTGGGGAGCGTGTGCATGGGTGTGTGTGTGCACGTGTGTGTGCGCACAGGTGTGTGCATGGGTGTGTGCATGTGTGTGTACGTGTACATGTGCGTGTAGTGGCTGTGGGAGGGGACGCCCTGGACATCTCGGAGCTCCCCCAGGGAAAGGACAGGCCACCCGCCCGGACACGATGCCGGTGCAGATGGGGCCGTGGCCCAGGCAGGGCCCAGGGGACCTGGGGCTCACGGAGTGACCGGCCAAGAGGGGTTTAAGTCCTCGGGGGCATAAAGGAGCCTTTTGATGGCCGGGGCCTGCGTGCCACAGTCATGAGACCCCGCTCACAGGCCGAGCTCAGTCATGGGATCCAGGAAACTGAATTCAAGCGTCTTAAGGAGCTTTTTTCCAAGCTCTTGCTCTGGTTTTTCACGTGCTTGTCATATGAACAAAGACGGTATAAAAGGGCAGCGGGGAAGGGTCCCATCCGCGCTTGGGCTGGGGACTGAGGAGGGCGCCGGAGGAGGGAAGCCAGGGCGAGGGCTCTGCATGGCGCCGGCTAAGATGGAGGGAAGGGGAAAGGAAAGGAAAGGACGAGGAGAGGAGAGGAGAGGATGCGGTGCTCTGGCAGCAGCGCCTGGCTCTGCCCCACCAGGTGAGTGAGGCAGCGAACTGGGGCTGGTGGGGACAGCAGGGGACGGGGACAGCGGTGGCTCTGGGGGAGCAGGGCCCACCACCGCGAGCATCCTGGTGCTCCCGTGGCTGCGCCCAGAGGCCAGCCCTGGGGAGAGACATCGGCGGCGGCAGCACCGCACCCTGGGCAGGAGGGAGCACGGGGCGCAGCCGGGGCACCCCTACCCCATGCTGCAGGGGGCAGGGGACGCCCTGCACGTGGGTGCACACACACATGTGCACAGCCGTGCACACGCGGCCACGCACACCTGCACACGCACGCGCTCCCCACCCTGCCTTTTCAATGCCACGCTCCTCACCCCCTCCGGTTTGCACACGCAAGCGCACACGTTTGTGCAAACCCACACGTTCATGCAAACCCATGCGTTCACGTACGTGCCCCCTGCAGAAGCCAACGCTGCCCGTGTGCGCGTTCCCCTGCCCACCCTCTGCATCCCAAACCATCCCCTGAGCAGAAGCAGTGCCAGGGCTGGTGGCTGGCACTGGGGAGAGCCATGGGCCGGTTTCCACCTCCCACGGATGCAGGTTTGGGGACCCCTCGGCTCCCCCAGGCTCCTGCCCCCTTTCCTCCCCTCCCAGCTCACTTCTCTCCTCCCTCTGCAGGAGCGTGTCCTGTCCCCGGAGGAGTGCGGGGCCGGCGGCCCCTCGCCCCCTGTGAGCTTCCCTTTGTCATCCTATGCCTGAGCGATGCCTGGAGGCTGGGACGGTGAAGGGAGGCCCACGGGGTGCCACAGCCCTGCCGCGACGACGCCCGGACACGGCGCATGTGGGACCGGGGACTGGCAGGGCTGGGAGCACCCTGGGGGCTGGACGCATCCCCTTTGGGGCTGGACGCATCCTTGGGGGGCTGGAGCACCCCTGGGGTTGGGGGGATGCAGGGCGAGGGGTACCAGGATGGGGGGACCGGGACAGGTATCACCCCATGCACCGAATAGCTAGTCCCTGCGAAGAGACGAGCCTGCGGGAGGAAGTTTTAGCAGTGCTGAGAAATTGCCTTTTCTTTTTCTTTTTTTTTTTTTTCTTTTTTTAACTTTGCAAACTCTTTGGTGGCACCTTTCGCTGGGTATCGGGGCCTGTGCCAGGACAACAGGAAATTTTCCATGTGGATGTGGAGAAAAGCTGATAAACTTGCTGTGCGGAGCAGAAACCTGCCCTGGGAGGTGCATTTTTATGGTGACACACAATAACAAACAACAAATGGAGATTTGCAACGTAAGAAGCTTTCAGTGACCAAAACATGAAGATTTCTGTTTGATTTCTTTTTTTGGATCTTTTCCCCTGAAAAACTTGATAAAATTCACTCTGCTCCTGAAAGTGAGATTATTGCGGGTGGGAAATAGGGGAGAAATGAGGAACCAAATGCCTGCTGGGGCCTCAGAGACCCTCTCCCCCAGGAGGCATTTTGGGTGCTGGCACCCACGGGTCCAGCATTCATGGGCACCCCGCGCACCCCATGTATTTTCCCTGGAGGTGGCATGGCTGTGGAGGCTGCCCCGGTGCCTTGGCCTCCCCTGCAAATCCCCTGGGCCAAGCCAGGGAGATAGATAAGGGAGGATCTGGGGGGGACAGGGATGGCTTTTGGGCAGCTTTTTCCTCTGCTGGACAAGTCTTACAGGGCTCACAGCTCTGTAGCACACCGGTTTTTAAAAGAGGGTTGAAACGGGTTGGGGAAAACACAAGCAGCAAGCTTTCTTGAGAAACAGGGTGGAGAAAAGGTGTGAAACCCCTTCCCGTGTCATTCTGAAGCCAGCACTTCTAGTTTTGCAGCAAGGCTTTCGGTTTAAAAGCTGGCACACGTGGAGGTCTGCCTGTTCCCTATTTAAATTAAATTGGGGCATTTTGCGAGGAGTCGGGAGCTTTTTGGGGGAGATGGGGTCAGTCTTGGGGACCCAGTAGTTGATCTGGGGGTGCCTTGGCAGGGCTGCAGGGACTCATCTGGGGTGCTGAGCCCCCCCAAAAGGTGCTTGCCCCCCTCACCCTCTGCCCTGAAGGCGAGCGCCCGTTTCCCTGTACCTGGCTGACTGCAGCAACTCTGCGGGCTCAGAGGAGCTGAGCCGGCCCCACCACGTACACCCGAGTGAGGGAAGGAACAGCCTGAATCGATTTGGGGTAGTTTTTCCACATGGGACCCTCCAGCTCTGGGCAGAAATGGTTTCTATTATAATATTTTATGTTATTTTGACAGCATCTGAGTTGAGTAAGCTTGGGGCAAGAATTATAAGGAAGGGAAATAACATTATTCAGTGTGCCTGCATGTGCGATGTCTCTACAGTCTTCTCTATTAGAGCTGAAGTTATGTAAAATAAATTTCTCTCTCATAAAAATAAAAATTCTGTCTTTATTTTGGGGGGGAAGAACAGCTTTCTTTTCTAGTGCTCGTGGGAGGCAGGGAGCTGGCTGGCAGGAGCGTGCGTGGGGATGCTCAGTGGGAGCGCTGCCTGGTACCTCGTAAAGCACCTCATGTCGGTGGCATGCTTCTGCCAGGGGAAAGCTGTTGATCCCCTGCTGTTTCCATCCTCCTGGTTTAAAAAATATATATATATCCAGTTGTTGTGGGTGTCTCTGAAGCGGTGCTGAGAGGAGCCCTCAGCCCCACATGCGCTTATGTGACTTTCCCTAATGGGTGCCGCGTGCTCCAGCAGAAGAGGGATGTGGGTTATCAGAAAGGGTTCCTCGCCGGCAGGAATAACCAGGTTTGGGGGGCAGAAATCATTTTCTAAATGAAATGTCTGTGTTAAACTTTTGGAAAATCTCACTCCTGCATTTTTTGGACTATAATTGAAGAGTCTGAAAGGGAATGAGGTGTGTGGTGGTGCACGCACGCTTCCTTCTGCTGGGAGGAGCTTTAGCGTCGCTTTTTATTGATCATTCAGGTTTTCCAAACCTCGGGGAGTGCTGGCGCATCGCTATCTGCTCCCTGTGCTTTGGCCAGGAGCAGGTGGTGGGTTCCTCTCACCTTCAGCTGCTGGGTTTGCTCTGCTGGGATACTGTGGGGAGATGACATGCAGGAAGGATCATTGAAAATAAAGTTTTTTGTTGTTGTTTTAAGATGGCTATGAAACATGACTTCTGGGATCTTTCTCTTCTCCTTCCTTGGGGCCACGGATTCCTCCTCCCACCAGCTGTGTACCTTTCTCAAGTCATCCAGCTGGCTCCCTGCACCAACCCCGCTGCTTTCCACCCTCTCTCCCACCTTCACTTTCATGTGGGATGAGGCTTTCCTGGATCATCCCTTGTCTCTGAACTGTGGCTTCTGCCTGCACTTAACAGGATTTCTCCTGGAAGGGCTTGGTTTCTCACTGTTGTCCCAGCCTGGCCTCCTTTGCTGGGGATGGACTGGTAAGAGCCACTTGCCTGGGTCCCATGGTGGGATGAGGGCAGGCTCCCTCCTCCAAAACCTCAAGGTAGGGGCTGTGCTGGATGACTCCCAGGCGCTGCGGGTGCCCCTCACGTCTGCAAGCCCCTCAGGACCAGCTCCGAGTCCCTACTCTGGTGCTGACAAATCACACGTGCCTCAGTTTCCCCACTGGTATACACAGGTGTGACAACTGTTTGCTAGGGGAAAGAAGGGAGGCCCAGGTCTTCATAGAATCATAGAATATCCCGAGTTGGAAGGGACCCACAAGGACCACCGAGTCCAACTCCCTGGCTCCACGCAGCACCACCCAAAAATCAGACCATGTGTCTGAGAGCACACAAACATTTCTTGACTCAGTGCCGTGACCACTGCCCTGGGGATGTGTCCCACTGCCCGACCACCCTCTCAGTGAAGAACCTTTTCCTAATGCCCAGCCTGACCCTCCCCTGTCGCAGCTCCATGCTGTTCCCTCGGGTCCTGTCGCTGTCCCCAGAGAGCACAGCTCAGCGCCTGTCCCTGTGCCCCCCCCGTGAGGAAGCTGCAGGCTGCCATGAGGCCTCTCCTCATCTCCTCTGCTCTGGGCTGAACAAACCAAGGGACCTCAGGTGTTCCTCATAACAGACCCTTCCCCATCTTCGTAGCCCTCCTTTGGGCACTCCTGATAGCTTTATGTACTTCTGACATTGTGGCGCCCAACCCTGCACACAGTGCTCGAAGCGAGGCCGCACCAGAGCAGAGCGGGACAACCCCTTCCCTCGCCCGGCTGGCAGTGCCGTGCCTCAGGCACCCCAGGGCACGCTGCTGGCTCAGACCCAGCTTGCC
>VXAA01006937.1:90123-158745 GCA_013399115.1 Anseranas semipalmata | reverse complement strand
GCGGGCAAAAGAGGGGGGAGGGGGGGAACACGATGCCAAAAAGTCCCCAAGATGGTAGTAATGGTGCCAGGGAAGAAAGAAAGAGTCAAAAAGCCCCTGCAAAAACTTGTAGTTTTTACTCGAAGAGTAAAAACCAATCTGGCTTTGGAGTAAATGAGGGTGAAGGCGGGACTTTGGGGTGGGAAGTCCTGCCCTAATTATCTCTGCAGCCCAGAAAGTGCTGTGTCAGCACATGGTCAGCGTGGTGTGCCATAAGCCTGTGCCGGAGTCTTAGCTGTGCCAAGCAGATATTCAAAGCCTCAAGTCCAGCATGAACAAATATCTGCAGTATTTATTAACCGCGGGGAGCTCAGGTAATTCTTTGAACTTTTGGACGTACTGGGGAGTGAACTTGGGGTTTCGTGTGGGTTGCAGGATGTGGAGCAGCTGCGGGAGAGGTGCCTTCTCCCTAGAGGCTTCACATGTTAACCATTCATTTAACACGAGAGCTGGGTCCTCAGAGTTTCATCTGTGTTTAAAATACACAGACTACGCAAAAACTCGGCTCTGCTCTGGAAGGTTTGGTTGCACAAGGATTTTCATTTCTCGGTGAGATCTCGCCTTTGTATTAAGAGGGGATCCACGCTGAGAACCAGGGAGCGCGGTGGCTAAAGGAGGCTGCGGAGCCGCAGGTGGCTGAGTCGTAAAGGAGCTGCAAAGTTTTAATTTGGGCTTTGGAGTTAACTAAAGCTGGACGGGTTTTAAAACCAGTTTAAATTCCGGTGTTAGTCCTTTGTAGGTCACAGCTGAAGCTTTTAAGTGTAATATAGCCTAAAAGATGCTTTTCTTTAGTTTATAACTTTGTTTTTCAGTGTCCAGTTGCGACTGTATTGAAATACTGTTGCTTTTTTTTTTTTTTTTTCTTAAATGGAAGTTCTTCCCTGGAAATAGTTAAAGAAGTAAGACAGGTGCTGAGAAGATAACTTATCTTGAGCAAGCCAGAGAAAGGCTGGAAAATTAAGGGAATGGGGGGCCAGGGGTAGAATTACTGCTTGTGACCATGCTGGTCAAAGTAAGTTTTTCAACGCAGAATTAAATAGGGAGAAAAGACAACACCAGAATACTTGAAGTATTTCTTTTATTTTTCTCCATTCTTTGAAAACAAGAGTTGCTCTGCTATTTAAATTTTGAAGTAGATCCTGATTTTTAACCTAGCGCTTGTACAAGAGAGGCGGAAATGTTTTCTGATCTGTCTCTTTCTCGGAAGCAGAAAAAGTCTCTGTTATTTTTTCTTTTCCAAACAGAATTTCAGCTTTTCTTATATATCGAAGACTAACTTTAAAGCTAAAAAGAAAGAGGGAGTGGAAAGATCTCCAAGAATCCAAACATTGGCTATCTAGACTAATGTATTAATGGTTTTAAAAGGGTGAGGTGCCTTCTAGCCAGCATGACGACAGGCTGCGGGGTCGGGGTACCAGCCCGTGGAACAATCACGATACTTTGGGTGCCAGCCTTGGCTTTCTGCCACTCTCCCGGTAAATACACCAGTTATTTCTCCTGTTCTTTCCTAGGCTATGGGAGAAGTGTACTGATGTGCTGTTACCCTTCGGAAAACATTGCATCTAGCACAGATGTTGACGTGCCTCTGATGCTCTTTGCCTACCGCTGTTGTAGCACCAGAGCGGATGGGGCTGTAAATCTCTGCGGCAATAGAGGAATGTAAATGATGGCTTTTGCATGGGCCAGGCCGTCTTGTTCTGGCTTCTGTGCCCTGGGATTCAGCTGGTGTTGCAGGGGGAAGCGGTGGAGGTCCCAGGCTTCCTCCAGGACTGCCTGTGAGGCTGCCAGGAGGGTGCAGCCACCGCGTGCAGTTGGCTCGAGGACCTTCTAGAGGCTTCTTCTGCTGCACCAGAGGCAAACCCACGCAGTTGCGTTTTCTTGAACGAAAGCAGGAGCTGCGTGCCATTTCCCTGGGCGTTCCTTCGTGAGCTGCTGCGTGGGGTGCACCCCAGCGCGTTCCCACCGACACGAGCGCGCAGCCGGAGCGAGTCGCTGCCGCCGGCTCGGGTTTGCTCCTCGATGAGCCAAGCTCGGGCAGGTCCGAGCCCTCCTCTCCGGTCAGCAGCCGCGGGAGCAGCGCCCTGCTCGCGCTCCCGTCCCTTGGCATGACCAACCCATCCTTCCGCTGGTTGCGGTGCCCTCCGGCCGCTTCCACGCGCCGAGGTGGTCCTTCGGTGGCGGCGAGCCCCTGCGTTGGCTGGCCACATCTGGTGAAACCATCCCCAGGCGTTGTCACAGCCGGTTTAAAAATACCACAGCGTGATGGATGACTGTTCAACCTTTTTTCGGCCTTGCTAATATAAGACTTTCTTTTCTCATATTTGCTTCCTTTTTTTCTACTAAAGAAATGATCGCGTTGGTTCATAATGTACTTTCAAGGTCTGGCATCAAATACCTCTTAAGGAGTAACAAATGCAAGGAGTGGGGTGCGTGGGGAGAGGCCAACTTTGACTAGACTGGCAATAATACCTCCTAAACCTTGCTCTCCTTTGACCGGTACAAACTTATCTATACTTCTATTCTTTAATTTTAATAATTAAAGCTGGCATTGAGAGAGAAGGTGCGAGAAATCATGAGGACTGTGGTTATATTGAAAGTGGAAGAGACATTTCTCTTAGCTCCTCTCACCTGCCCTCCTAGCCCATTTACTCTGAATAACTGTTCGAAATGTACTATTTTAAACCTCAGCGTTAATTATTTCCAAGTAGCTGGATATTGTTAATTGTGGAAAATTTGCTTTGGGTGCTCACAAATGAGGTCTGAGCCCAAAACTGCCATTTCTTTTGCACTGCTTAATAGTGAAGAGTAGCCAAAGCTCAGCCTGCTGGTAAAGCCTTTTTGAAACATTTTGTTCCCGTGAAACCACTGTCTTTTCTGTGCAGCTTTAGATGAAAAGCTTTAAATAATTTTCCAATGGTGATAATTTTTCTGTAATCGCAAAGGTTGTCCGTTTGCAAAGTACTGGCACGGTAAACATAGGCAAGCTGTTAAGCTAACAAAGCTGTTCTGACAACATTAAAATAAAAAAGGCTTTTTTTTTTTTTTCCCCCAAAGAGGTCTCCCAACAGCTTCCACCTTCCCCGCGTCCTGTTGAATGCACCTTTTGTCACCAGCTCCAAGTGACTCAGGAAAATGGGCGATTTTGGCAGTAGCGGGGCATGACAGTGTTTGCTGCCTGGCCTGTGCAGGTCTCTCTGCAGTTTGACCAGCAAACTCGTGCGTTTTGAGGTCTGAATTGTCATAAATTTGAAAGTTTCTAATTTTTGTCTCCCTTCTGTTTAGCAGCTGCTGCTGCTTAGTGATTCTGGCTGGCATTCTACCTGGAGGGAAGGCGGTTGTCATCCTTGTCCCGTTGTCATCCTTGTCCCGTTGTCATCCTTGTCCCGTTGTCATCCTTGTCCCACGTGCGTGCAGAGCTTCACTCCTCTTCCCAAACCTTCAGGCCCGCAGTGACCGGTACCCGTCATGCGTTCGGGCTCTTGTGTATTTAAAGCATCTGAAGTATGTGTTCTGCTAGGCTGCTTGGTAAAAAAAGACATCTTTTTCTGCAGAATGATTCACTGTAAAGTAAGTTTTAACATCAAACAGGTGACCTGGTACCGAGCGCCTCCCATCATTCCTTTAACGTCAGCCTGTGTTTACTGCCTTTGCCTCTTGCACAATCCAGAAGGGCCAGGACGCAGCGAGGAGTCGCTAGCTTAGAGCTCTGTAATAAAACAGCTCCACCTCAGAACGGAGGCCTCATTTTCCAGACCCAAAATGACCATAACCAGGAAAACAACTGACCTTGGGTTTGTAGAAGAATCTTTTTTTTTTTTTAACGCTTCCGTGCGCTCTTTGCCAAACCAGCTGATTTTAATATGATTCATTTTGGTGTCTTCTAAAGCTGTCTTCTACTTTAAATAAGTTGTTCCCCGAGGTACTATGTAAATTCTTAACAACTTGGTTTTTATAGTGTTGATGTTAACTTCACCTTTTTGTGTCTCAGAGGGACTATTCCATATTTCTGAAGTACGTGAATTTATTAAAATAGTTTGCATTTTAGAATGTTCCGATCACAGTTCAGTTCCCGCTCCTATAAGGAGTCGTCATCTCAAGGCTCATTATCTCGTGATTCTCAAAGGAGAGCGCGGAGTCTCAATTTTACACCAATCCAGGAAGAGTCATTTTGCAAAATGCCTCTCACTTACTCATTTTGCTTTAGCAGAAATACTGCGGGCATCTTGTATATCAGAACAGCAAGGACAACACAGTTCATTTTTTAGTAATCTTTCTTTACCATGAGGATCTTCATATTAGTGACTGAAATGGAAAGCAATAAATACAAAATCTGGTGAAGACTTTTGAATTGTGCACCAGGCTGTCAGAAGGGGTGCGTGTGTACGCGGGTGATGCCCGCGCGGCGCGAGGCTCCGTCCTCCAAGCAGCCCTTTCCTCTCCTAGGTTCCCAGGAGCATAATTAAGCATCTGAAAAGGTGGCCTGATTTCAGCTGGCGTATTTAATTTCTCCGACTTTGGGGACCTGCGTGTATGTCTATATGGCTCTCCGTATATATAAGACTTCCTTCTGCATGCGTTTCCGCTACATTATCTGCAAATGCATCATGGCCAAAGGTGACAGTCCTGATTAGTGTCGTGGGGCCCACTTATACGAGTGTCTTTCATGGAAAAGGTAGCCTTTGATCAGCGTCGCTTGGGTAATCCATCAGGCCTCCTACACACCTACAAAAGAGCTCTTTCATGCCGGTATCTCAAAGCCTGCTGGCATTCTCAGTCTGTAATGTATTTTTACACCTGGTCGTTCCACTGAAAGAGGAAGTGCAAGTTTTATACCGCAGAATCAGCCAATTTGCATGGAAAACCTGATGTAGGGATATATCCTGATGTATATAGGGATACAGCAGGAAAGCAATTGCAACTGACTTCTCTAGGGGTTAGTTTTGTTGGTGCAGTTGCTGGCAGGGATGCAGTTATGCTGGTGTTGTTTGTTCTCATTTACGTACAGAGCTGTTCTGCTGGGCGTGTTTTGCTGTTAGGACACTGGAGTCTGTGATCAGGTTGTCTTCTACTTTCTCTGTATTCTGATATATTTAAAACAGTTTTTCCTTTCTGCGTGGACAAGATGCTGTTGGTGTAGTTTTGCTTTTCCAGAGATCAGAGATCAGAGATCCAGGCTCTCTGTTCTCACCTTTGTTTACAGGCCACCAAACACTTAACGCTGACCAAATGGCCAGGCTTTCAGTTGCTCCTCTACCAATTCTTTTGCTAGACTTTAGGTCTCCATCTTGAGCGAGAGGGTGATGGCTGCTCCTCCAGACGTCACTGCCCTGCTCTTCTCTCCCACTGCAGAGCTGATGTTTCACAAAGTGGTGAGAAATGAAGTGGGTCTGGAGGGCTCTCGGTTCTTTATCAGCCATTAGGCTAATAGTTATACCTAACTATTCTGATGTTCTGTTTATATACGCTTGCCTTGATGGCGATGCTGTTTGCATCTACTTTTGTTCCTGTTTTTCCCTCGTTGTCCACATTTCTTCATGGTTTCTTCTTCTAACCAGGCTCTGGGTATCTGGTGCATGTCATCCGCTGAGATGTTCAGGGTTGCCGCCTTCTCCCTCCCTTTCTCTCCCGGGCAGTGAGTGCATTCCTGTGGGATTTGTGCTGGTTGTTGCAATGGGGAGAGCAGACAGCAGTTCCTCCTCTGCAGAGCAGGTGGAGATGGGGATGCGGTGGAGATGGCGGCTTTAGATCCCTGCGCAACTGAGTCAGGAAGAAAGAAAGAGTTCAGTCCATGTGTTGCCTGTGAGGACTGTGTTTTGGGAATCCTCTTTGTGTCTTGGTTGTAAAACACTTTGCAGTAGGTGGAGGGGGAGCTAGTTATACAAATATACGACCTTGTTCCTTTTCCCCACCTTTCTGGTCCTGAGCCCAGCTCTGTCTGTCATCTGGAAGATGGTGACATCGTGCTGTGTTTGCCCAGGGTCCCTGCTCAATCAGGAGCTAATTGGTTTGCGAAAACAAACTTTGCAAACCCAATGGGGTAAAAAGTGTTTTATGAAACCAGTGCCTTTATTTTTAACCCAGTCTCTGCTATTCTCTTTGCTTGGAGGCGAGTTCTGCCAACTGCTAGACAGGGTCGGTTCTTACCGAGCCAGAGGGAGCTGAGCATTCATGGATCCTCTTCCCCCGCCAAAAAAAGAAATCAAGAAAAACCTCGGTCTTGTGAGAACGGTAGAAATGGCTCCTGTAAACACTGTTCACTTCTGGCTGTTACAAGAAATTCTTTCATCCTGGTTAGACCTAAGAGCTTTTTTCTATCTGTTATCACTCTGCTTATTGTTCAGTTCTTTTACATATTCATGTTGGTAAGCCAGTTTTACTACCGTCCTTCTAGCCAGGAACACGAAGTTCCTCTGATATGGTAGCATTCAGACACTATGATAAAACAAGCATTGAAAACTGTTCAAAGTCAAAAAGCAGTAGTTAATTTACCTGTAGCTTCTGATAACTTGCTAAATGCAGTCGTCTTTATTGCTAGGTTCCTCCATGACTATTGTAGTCTTTCAAGGTGAAGTTACTTCCCTGCCCGATATTCGGCAGGTGGGATTCCAGCTGCTCTGCACATTCACATGAATGACTTCAGCCCTTCCTTTTCACCACGAGTTGGAAAGGTAGGTGGGAGAGTTTGGGACAACGTGGTAGAGAGTGGAGAGCATTTATACTTGTGACAGCTGCTTCCATGTCCTTTTCAAGAAGAACATTGCAAGATGAGCTTTAACAGACTCTCCGGGTGTAAGTCATCCCATGGATAGGTTGCTTTAGTGTTTTCATCCTGGTTCTGTAGGGTGGGCTCTTGCCTGCCAAAAACTCTGCTGTGGAGCCGTGGTTGGAAGAGCCATGCAGCATGGCCAGAGCGTGTCTTGTCCTCTGGGGCTTCAGGGGAACCCCCCCCTTCAGTATTTTCTTTGCTTTCTTCATAGTCCTCAGTCAGCCAGCAGCAAGCCAGAACAGAAGTAGCTAAAGCTGCTAGCTTAGGGTGACAGCTTTAGCTTTTAGAGCTTCTCACCATGGGGTAGTCTCTATTTTGTGTTTTACTGATGGTTGTGAGCAATAAACATGTGCTATAAAAATAGAACATACTGCAGCCCAATTTTTAGCCTGTAACAGAGAAGAAGCTTATATGACTGGCGCACACCCCAATTCCTGGTTTATTTTTTTTCCCTGCCTTGATTTGGTGTCCTTGCAGAGCCAGCAACATGCATACAGAATGGTTTCATCCTGCGGAGCCCTAGGCTTTGCCTGCAAGGTTTCTGAATATGAGCAAGCTCTTCTTTCTTTTTTTCTTCTAGAATACACTTTGCTTTTACTATAAAACATCAAGTATTTCAGATGACTATCACTGTGACTCATTGTGATACAGAGCTTTTATTTGTTTCTTAGAAACACATGTGGGTAAGCAGCTTGTACCATATTCTTGAAGCAAGTGGTAATTGGGAATTCCTGCGAAAGTTTCTGTTACAACCACTCTAATACCCCTCAGTAGTTGCTTGCTGATCACCTAATTGCTATGGAAATATATGCCCTGGGTGCAGTGCTGGGCCCAGCTGACAGCTCAGCTTTCTCGCGAGGAGTTGCGACATTAGCCACGAGGCACAGAGTGGAGCCCAGTTCATTGTGAGGTTAGCCAGGCCGCGTGCCATGGGGGAGAGGGACGGAGGCTGCAGGAGAGAAGGGGAGGGCAGCAAAACCACAGGAGCAAGGAGACAATGGCAAGGGGAAAAGGAGAAGGGTGATCAGTGGCCGGCAGGGCGGAGAAGAGGGGAGCACAGTTTGCTCTGAAGGCATTGGGATCTCATGAAACTGTGCAGGGAGTTTGTGATCTGCTGGGTTTGGCTGCTCTCCCCTTTCTTTGAAGGCGAACTCACTGCCGCTTCGGTAAATGAGTTTGCACGAGACACCAAAACGCTGCGGGTGGATCCCTTCTCAGCAGCTCTTCTCTGCTCAGCAGTAAAAGAGAAAACGGAGCAGGGGCATTGCAGGCCTGGTGGTGGCTGCTTAGACGGGGTGTGCGCTCTGGTATTCCACTGCTTGGAGCCCTGGAAGTGCCTGTGTAAGGCAGGCGACCTACGGGGCTTGCGTGGAAAGAGAAACGTCAGGCAGGAGGGTTCAATGCGCGTGCCTTGGTGGTGGTTCTTTGCAGGTGAGTTCTGGTGTCACCTTTGTACCTGTGTTTTTTTTTCTTACCAGCAGCACTCAATTTGTCGGTCCGAATGAGACTCATTTTCCTGCTGCTGCTGTGAGAAACGCTGAGCTTTGAGGAATATCGGAGGCTTTTCAGTGGGCTTTGGGCATTGGCATCGATAAATGAGAACCTAATCCCCAGTTCTTGTCCTGGAATCCTCTGTCCTTCCTTGTTCACTTCATTGAATTAAGCAGATAATTCTGCGCATACTCAACTCCTCTTGGTCCTAATACAGTGATTATTCTTGAATGCCCCAAAGAATATTTCACTTACAGAGCTTTTCCATGAGTAATAAAAGCACTTTGTTAACAGATCCGTAGTCCTTAAGGCCCAGGAATAGTTTGGAAAATCTAGTCTAGCCACGTACCTGCCGCCAGCCAGAGAATGTCACTGGTGGCTTTCAGTATCAAATGTGTAGTCTGCAGTGACGGGAGCACGGCTTTCTGCGTCTGTCAGTATTGGGTTTTGATGAGAATAGAGCTTAGAAAAGACCTTTTTAAAATTTTACTCCAAAGAAAAATTTACCTAAATTGTTGGCAGTAAATTATTCTTCCCTCCTCTTTTACAGAACGGGGCTATGATCCCTACAACCCAGAGCTTCCGAGGCCCTCGCTGGAGGCGGAGGATGGTGCCCTGGCTGACATTACAGACATGACGCCCGGCATTCTGGAGCTGGAACTGGTCAACAAGGCCATCGAGGCAGTCAAAAATGAAGTTGAGAGAGAGCAGAAAAAGTATGAGGAGCTGTTGGAAACGACGAAGGAGCTCAGTGCTTCAGAAGCCTCGCTCATTTCCCAAACACCTGTGTCAGCTGCTGTGACACAAAATGATTCATTTACCTCTTTAGAGTATAATCCAGCTAGCTACAACTTTAATAATAACCCAGACTACAACCCTACTCCTCTCGCTGCTGCTAGCCAGTCAAGTAAATACACTTTGGATTCTTCCCGGTCTAAAGGTAGCTCACTGGAATATGTTCCCAAGGCTGTAGCACAGACTAAAAAATACAGTAGCACTGTCACTAACAATAAATATGTGATTGATGACTCTAAGCCTTCTACAGACTTGGAATATGACCCACTTTCAAATTACTCAGCCAGGCTTCTGAGCAAAGCTACGACAAAGGAGTCAAAGGGATCTAAAAGAGGTAGGGTCTCTAGTTACGAGGAATCTTACTCTCCTTCACGAAAGAAGCTCTGTGAAGTACCTGATGAGTATGAAGTCTATGCCAGGTTCTCCTCCTCTGAAGATGAGGCTGATGCGGAATATAAGCCAACTTCTGTTAGTTCACAGTCAAAAGCTGGTTCTGAAAGTGAATCAAGCGATGGATTATCCAGCAAAGAGCGGAGCACCAGACTGGATGATTTTGCTTCTCAGGATAGCAAAGAAATGGCAGCACAGTATGGCATGGAGGACCTTCCAAGTTCACAGAAAAACCTTGCCAAAAACTTACTGGACAAGAATGCAAAAGCAGCAAAATCGTGTTCTGGTAAGAATGACCAGGAAACTGAAAATAAAACCAAAGACTTGAAAGACAAAACAAAGAGGAAGAAATCAGATGTTAGTAAAACGCCTGGCCTCAGTGAGGTTGGTAAGAAAGAGAAAAGTAAAAATATGGAAAAAGACAAAATACTCAAGAAAGAAGAAAAATTAAAAACAAAGAACGAGGAGAAAAACTGCAAAGATAAAAGTGTCAAAGTGAAAACTGATGGGAATTTAAAGAAACCTGAAAAACAAAAGTCAGAAAAAGTGGATGGGCTTAAGAAAGAAAAATCCAAGTCTGCCAGCAGTAGTTCAGGGAAAAGCAAGAGTGAGGGTGTCATCAAAGGCTCTAGCACGGAGAAGTTGGGCAGCAGCAAGAAAGATTCCAAACTGAAAACAGTCGATGTGAAAAATGGCAAGGAAACCTCCAGTCGTAAAAACAAAGACAAAGGGACCAAGACCCCATCACAGGAACGAAAGAAAGAGAAGGTCAGTTCTGCAGAAAAAGGAGATCCGAAGAAGAGTCGGAAGCAGCAGAGCTTGAGTCACGTTGACCTGTTTGGAGATGAGAGCGGGGATGACGATGACAAAGGCAAACCTATGCCATCCACATTACTTGACGTGAGCTCAGACTCTGATGGTGACGACTGTGGGTCAGGCTCTCAGAGTGAAAGTGAAGAGACAAAGAAAGTGAAGCGTTCTAAATTGTCAAAGTCGTCATCTTCTTCCTCAACATCTGATGACATTGATTATTCCATCCTTGAGAAAGACTTGGACTTTGAGTCAGACCCCATGGAAGAGTGTCTCAGGATTTTTAATGAATCTACAGATGTGAAAACTGAAGACAAGGGGAGGCTGGGGAAGCAGGTAATGCTTGTTTGAGTTGGTTGGTTGTCTCAAATCTAAATGTGAATGGATTCTGGTTTAGTTTAGTGGTGTTGCTTATTTCAAGTAGCTGAAGAGGGCTACGGAGGGAGACTCCATATGTTGGACGAATCTCATCCTTGTCATGACTGAGTGCTTTGAAGAGTTTGCACCTGAATTTACCTGCTGGATTGAAAGCCACTGGGAAATGTAAGGATTCAACTGCCCTTTGTGTGGAAGGCCTTTACCTTTCAGGGTTATCAGGTACTTCTGTCTCATTTGGCCTAGGATGTATTGATGGCTGGAGAATAGGCTTTGGGGAGTATTTTGTGGGCATTTCAAAGCTCATCTAGGTTTGGTAATCCGAGTAATACCTCCTTGTTGCAGGATTGTTTTGGGGAACGTGATGGCAGGTAGAACCAGGACGATGTGTTGGTGCAAGTAAGTCGTCGTAGTCAGCACCGGGCACTTCAGACTCCCCAAATTGCTGTTTTTCCATTTTAAATGCATACTGCAGTTATTTTATTAGGATCTCTGGATACCTTTTAGGGGTGTAAGTAAGAAACGAAGTATAAAACTGCTTCAAAACATACAGGGGGTTTTGGAATAAGGAGGTAAAAAGACGGCATTTACCCAAAAATGTTTCTGTCATTGTGAGGTGGTCCCCAGAGGATGGGAGACCCTCATTTGCCAAGGTTTAAAACAGAACTGAGTGAGTGAAAAAGGCTAGAAAGCAGCTGCTGGCAGTGATCCTCTGACAGCCTCGGAGAAATGGAATTAGGGGCAGACAGAACTCATCCTTCATCTTCTGACACCCGAGTTCAGCCGGGCAGCAAGAGCAAACCCTCAGTTCTGGGAGCGCCTGCGGGTGAACGGGCAGGCCTGTTTGACTCGCTGTTGAACCCAGCACGCTCGGGTTTTCGGGTTGGGATGATTTTGCTTGCACACAGAGCAGGTGTTCATGGAATTGGTTCGAAAACAACTTTAAAAAAAGAAAACGGTGACAAATTTGGCTATGTTGAGAAAACACCCCAGATGTTATCCATCTGGCACGTTGTGGAGGCACCAAGGCAGCCAAGTCAGCTGTTTCCTCTGGGAGGCCTAATGGGGCGAGCTGACAAAATCAGGTGTCCTCTGAGTGCTGGGGCACACGGGGTACCGAAGGATGAGTGCTTCCAAGCATCCAAGGAATTGCTGAGCGGCTTCAGCCGCAGCTATTCTGCATCCAAAAGATAGTGGAGGTACTGGGACTCCATCACAGCTTCCAGTGTGTTCCAGTTTAAACCCCTTCAAACACAGCAAGGCTCCCTTTGGGATTATTGATCCGAAAGGGGCAGGATGAGTGTGGCAGGAGCCACGCAACTGCATGGTTGAAAGCCAATTTCTCCTGGTGTGATTGTTCGTTGAGTTTTACTCTCTCTAAAAACTACCTCAGAAATTGTTGCTGGTTTTGAGGCTTGTGTTGGGTGGGTGGGTGAAGGGGCTGCGAACAAAATTCTCCCAGCCACGACCGTATGTGACGAAGTAGGATGGGATCTGCGGCATGGGGAGGAGAGTAGCTGGAGCGTTAAAGCTTTTTGCTGAATGCTCTGTTGGGGTAACAGCACTGATCTGTTCGGAGAAGTCTGTCCTGCTGACTGCTAAAGACCTTTTTTGCACTAATACGGAGTGCCTTAGTAGAAAGCAGTTCTCAGTATAAAGATTTTCTTCTGAACTATTAAGCATTACTTGATTTTGCTTGTTTAAAATTCAGCTGTTCTGTCTTCAGCTTAGTGTAATTCTCAACTAGGAAAGAGAGCTTAATTTTTGACTTTGTTTCTTCAAATTGCCCAATTTAAGTGAACATATTTGAAGGGCATGCAATCTATAGTGGGGAAACACTTATTCATTTCAAGCTTTCCAAATGTGAGAAGACTCGAAATGGGCTGAATTCAGAAAGCACCAACTTGGGCTGCTGCACTCTTCGAACAGTTATTCCGGGCGTGCGGTGGCAGTGCCCAGCTGTCAGCAGCCACCTGCGTTTCCCATTGAAACTGCCCTTTCCACATCTGTTACCTTATATTCCTGCACTAAAGTTTAATTCTGTGCTATTCCGGAAAGGGAGGAAGACGCGGTGCAGGGGAGAGGTGCTGCTCTGAGACAGGGGTGCTTGTCGGCAGCTCCCTGCTTCCCCGCTGCTTTTCGGGAGGGTGGCATCGGTACTGGGAATTCGCTTTTGTCCGTGGAATAATTTGTAGCTGGAGCCCCCGTGGTCTGATCTCAGCAATGTGCTGGTCTGGAGGGAAGGTTCACAGGAGCAGCGCGGTACTTTTCCACTTGGAAGGATAACTTTGTGAGAGAGTTTATTAGGGATGTAACCGAATTAACAGGCTTAGCAAGTTCCTCGAGAGCTAAGTGATTCAGTGCGAAGCGCTCCTCCAGAATGCCCTCGTGGTGACGAACACAGCTCTGCTGAAGCAGAGCCTGAGCTCATCCCCAGACCTGGCCCTCAGCTCCGTCTCCGAATTTCCAAAAGGCTGCCAGCCTTGCCTCTGTTCAGAGCCTTGCCAGAGGCTGCGCTGGAAAACGGGAGGCAAGATTGAGTGGAGAGCAGCTAGAGTTTCGAGAAATAAACCCGTGAAGCGTGCTTTGTATAAATGAACAGCCAAGTCAAATCCAAAGAAGATTTTAAAGGTTTTTGGTTGGTTGGTTGGTTTTTGTTTGTTCTCTTTCTTCCCCTCTGGGAGTAAGCCTGAGACGTTAGCTCAGAAGTAGCTTTAGCTAGAGGTGCTGTTTCTCCTGGGTTTCTGGCCATTCGGACGTATTACCTGGGGACTTGTCACTGCAGTCGTTCTGTAGATAAAACTGCAGAGAAATAGTTCCCCAGAAGTGGCACGAGAGCACAGTGGTTTGGTGTTGGGCACACTTTCAGGACCTGCTCTAGAAGCACGTTATACCACGGGAAAATGAGTCAGCTCCTAGGTCCTTACAAAAAAAAAAAACAAACCAACCCCCAAAACCAAACAACAAACCATCCTGGATTTTAAGAATGCCATGAAAGGTGAGGTGTGCGAGCGGCTGGCAGGCGAAGGGCATTCACGTCTCCTGTGGCAGGTAGGGGCTGAACTGAATCATGCCAAAGCTGCCTGCCGCACAGCTCCTGGTCGGCTGCTGGGTGGGAACGGTGGTGCTGCTCTTCATTGGCTTCGCTGGTGGCTCTGGGGATCCAAACAAGTCTTATTTCAGTAGTTTAGCGGCTGACCACGTGTTGTTTTCACATGCCACCTGCAAGGACTTTCTGTTAACCCCAAAGGAGGCTTTTCAGCTCTTTTTGGGAGGGATCTTCAAGTCTGTTCAATTTTGGGAGCTTGTTCTTTTGTTTTCCAGCTATCGAAAGAGGAAGTAAACGAAGAAAAGACAGAAGATAATTTAACTACCTTATTTCCTGGCCAAAAAAGAAGGATCTCTCATCTTGTCAAACAAGGAAATGTAAGTGCAGCTCTCAGGAGCAAAAGTTTAGATGTCTAAAGTGAGGATTTTCTGTCCTGTTCTGACACTGGAAAATGGTGCAGTCTCAGGTGAAGGCAGTAGCGTATGAACTGTTTGCACTGGAATCCTTTTACGTCAGATTTCTTTCTTCCCCTTTCTGATTTCTGAAAAATGTGGTTAGGCATCTGTTAGAAATGGCAGCAGAACTTCTTAATAAACTTTCATAAAACCAAGAATATGCTGTGGAAGAGTAAGTGCACCTTGTAACTCATTGGGATAGCGTAGGGAGTTCATTTTTCTGTAGTATAGCTTTATTCAATCACTAAGATTAAAAAAAGTTAGGTCTACACAAGGTCAGTCCGTGTCTGATGGTACTGTTCTTTATCTTGTGGAACTAAAAGATAGCTGTAAGAATCCTGTCAGATGCTGAAAACCTTTACTACTACATTTATAACTGTTCTGATTCAACAGATACCAACAGTATCTTGTTTGATACTGTTCTTTTGCAATTGGGAAAATACTTTAAATACAGAGGAGAATAAAAAAAAAAAATGCAAGGAAGGCATTCTGATTTTTTTCTTTCTTTCTCACCGGGATTTTAATTCATGTTTTCTCCGAGGGTTTAATGTGTTTCCCTCCAGGTGCTGAGTACAGATTAGTCAGTTTTATGCTCCAGCAGGATAAGAGTGGAGGCTTGAGCACTGATTTGAGCTGGGAAGCCCAAATTAATTGTTCTTCCTTTCTGCTCTGCCTAGAAAAGGTTTCTTTGCTTTTAATAATTTGAAGCCCTGAGGTCAATACAATGCTGTTTATTTAACTACATATCTTCAGCCAGTTCATGTGCTTTGATAAGGACCCTTTCTTCCAAAGTGAAGAGATAAGAGACTGAAACAAATGGGTTGGAAATTCATTAACTCAAATATTTATTGCAAATAGGTGCCTTTTAGACACGTACAAATCTTTACATACATTCTCTTAATGTGACAACTGATCCCCAAAATGCTTTCCAAAGATGTGAGCACCAGTGCAGCCACTGCATGGGCAAACAGAGCTGATCTGGTGTGCTCAGCAGCAGCTGCCGTGCACACACACCGGGACGTGCCTGCCCTGGAGTATCTCAGCTCGGCGTTGTTGCCGCTGCCAAGTCTGTTCAGAAGGTGCTGTAAGGCTTGAGCTGCTGCTTTTGTGTGCAGAGTTGAGGCTCGTGCTTTGCCACGTCCCTCCGCGTTGAATATTTGCTCAGCCTTGCTTGTGATTTGTAGCTCAAAAACTGAGCAACGTGAAGGGGAGGGAGCCAAGTTTTAGTGTAGTTTTCCGGGGGGAATGGTGGGTCAAAGGAATTGAAGGTGAGGCAGCAAATGAGTGTCCTGTCCTGCTAGGAAGTCTGTAATTATCATATAATGGTTGGCTGCGCTCAGTTTGGTTTCCAGAAGCTGGTGTCAGCATCAGAGACCAGGAATGCAGGAGGAGCCAGCTTGCCCCCAGTTTGCGGTCTCAGAAATGCTGGGTTACGCACGGGCTGTGCAAGCGCGCTGTTCCCTGCAGACGGTTCAGGAGGGAAGGCCTATTTCTCAAATTTCAGAGGTTATTAAGTAATGTGGGGAAGCTCGTACTTCTGCTGTTTCTCTTGTATTTCTGCTAGTAGAAAACTTCTCTCTTCGCCAACATAATTTTTGGCACCTCTCCTGCAACCTGAATTTGGACATCAAAGAAAACGCATGTGTAACGTGGTTGTGTCAGTAACGGCTGAACGGTGAAATGCCTCCACAAGTAGGCAGGGGCAGAGCCTGTTCAAAATTCAGAGCTCAGTTTATGTAATGCTCTAATCCCATAAATACACGTATGTGCAACTTTTAACTAGTTCTAGGAGCTGGAGTGTTGAACCAAAGCTGTTGGGAGGTGGGGAACTGCTGTAATGCAAGGGTAGGTGACAGCGGTAACTCAGCATGGGAAAGACAGCGAAGGAGAGAGGGAGCGAGCTGCAAAACTCCCCATCATGTAGCAAAGAGGAGAGGACAACAGTTGGTTGCTTTTTCATCACAATATGAACTAAAGAAGCATGCAGTGATGTTCAGGAGCACGGCGCCAGATTCATTTTCTAGTGCAAGATGTAGAGCTGAGAGTGTTGATGGAGCCCAGAAGTGGGCTAGGCACGCTGATGGAGAACAGACACCCCGGCCATTAAACAAGCAATTCAAATGCCACCTACCAATTTAGGAAGATCCCAGAGCGATGAGAGGTCTTGCCAGAGGGCGAGTCATTAACGCCGCGCTTTTTGGTGGGTGACTAAGCATTTTGTTCTGGAAGAGGGTTGGGATCTTCTGTCAAAAATCTCTATTTGGTAAGGTAGAGGGGTCAGGGAAGAGAGACCTTTCTCAGATGGATTAAAGGTGAAGGGTGGGGACTGGTGGCTCTAGAAACCTTTTTGTCTGTGCAGGCAGAGGTCCCGAGCAAGCCCGTAGTCCGGCCGTACCGTCCGCCCACCGCTCAGGAGGTCTGCTACCAGAGGATCCAGCTGGCTCAGCAGCAGGCAGCACAGCTGGCTGTGGCCGTTCAAAAGGCGTCTCTTTCTTTGCCAGGAGAAAAGAGGAGGATTGCTCACGTGCCAAATGTAGCCCTTTCCACAGCAGTCAAACAAAGTAAGCCAGCAGCAATGCTTGTGATCCCTGTCCTGTCCTCCCCGCTGTTGAAAAGACACTGCCTTCTGCTTAAATTTCTCCCAAGCTGCAGATGTGAAGCTATCGGGAGAGGCAGAGTACTGGCCACAATTTTAATCTTTGCTTTTGGGGATCGGTGGAAGGTCTTTTCCCTGAGAAGTGCCATCCTTTTCTGAAAAGCAACAGCCTAAGTGTGCAGCTCTTTCCTGTTTCTTCTTCCGAGTGTGTTTGCTCCTCATTCGTGCTTCCACTGAAGCTTTTGAGGAGGTGTCTGAACAGGAGGGAAGTACTAATTTATGCTCATCGGTATCCCTTTGTGGTTGGAAGGGCTCAGAGCTGACCTGATGGGCGGGTAGTGCATTGTAGGTGACAGGGTTAACTCTCTAACCTCGACTGACTCAGTTGTCCCAAAACAACAACAAAAAACACCAAGGCATGTTTCCTGGCAGAAGGTTCCTTCATCTTTGCCTGGAAGGTGGTAAAATTACCCAATTTTTATCCCTTGGGAGGTTTCCTTTTGAAAATCACAGCTTGCAGCACAGTAAGTTCATTCTCACAACTTGAAGCCTGGTGGTAGGATTTCTACTTAAATATGTTTTCTGTTCCTTGCAGGCCTCGTGAGTGGCAAGAAAACTGTTGCTGGCAGGAGCGTCACACCTTCCAATGACTCCGAAGCACCCACCCTTTCTCTGAAGGCTTGCACCTTAGCTGGGATGGCTTCAAAGACCACCAGCACCACCGTGCCGAAAAGGATAGCGCATGTTCCCTCCTTACAGGTAAAAGGGATGTGTAATCTCTCTTTGCAGCTTCTTTTCTGGTCATTCCCCATTGAGAGTGCTATGTTTAACCATGCTGTTCCAAACTTAGCACTCTGCGAAGTGATGTTTTGATTAGGTTGATTAAATGGGTTTCTCTCTTCCTGTGGTTTTCCTCGATAGCATTGTATAAAAAATTAAACACTTGAGGAGTAGGAGCTTAGGAAGATAGAAATACTTAAGTGCTGCTCTGATCTCTTTGAATATTGATCTCTCATTTTCAGTTTGAGTCTTCTGTTGTGCTGTCTGGTTAGGTTTGTAGCTGTTTGTGTCAGGGACTTGGAGTCTCTCATGTTCGAATGGCATGGCTGGATTAATGGCCTTCCCAGCCCTTGTAGGCCACACTGAGGAAAGTGTTCGTGAATAATGTCCTACAGTAACTTCTGTAGTTAAAATGTGATCATTTAAACTTCATGCTGCAGTTAATATTTGGGGAAAAATCTCTTTCTCTCTTTTTTTTGATACCCGCCCAACCTTTGAGTACTTTAGATAGCAATGTGTAACCTGAAGCTAAATGAAAATAAAAGAAACAACTGAAAGCATAGAATATTTGCCATTGTTACAGAGGTTCTTAAGGGTGTTGTATTAGAGGCTGAGAAAATGTATATATGGAATGAAAAGGACCAACCCCCCTTGAACAGGTTTAAACAAGATAAAGGAATAGAAAGAGATGTCTGATGAGGAAAATGAGCATTCCACTTCGATCACACTTCCGATCGAGATAGGTCCTGTTGCTCCCCTTCGAGCAAGCCCCTATCTTCCTTAGTTCTGTGTTTATTACAGATTGCAGCAGATGGTTTTGTTAATGGATGTCTCTTGGGTGGGATGGAGAAAGACTTGACAAAACAATTGGGTGCTTTTGAGGTGAGCGTACAGTTTCTTCTCCAAGAACGGAGCCAAATTGTGTGATTCAGGAGATTAACTGGTGTTAAATGGAAAACTACAGTGGTAGGTTATAGCTCATTGCAACGTGCAGTTTTTATACACAAAGAACATGTCATTCAAATTGAGGGGGATAATCCTTTCAGGAACATCACGATTGGCATTAAAAAGGAAGACAAAAGCAATGCAGTAGAGTTACAGGAGTCCCACAGAAAGTGTGATGACTTAGCTGGCTGCCAGCCTGCCAGAAGTGAGCCTCCCATTCTCGTTACGACTAGAATACTGGCAAGAAAAAACATGTCTGTCATGCACTTAACCGGTGTTGTGTGTTCATGCCTTCAGTTCAAATTGTGGTGCTTGGTACTGTGCTAATCTTGACTCTTTTAATGTAAATGTCGTCATTTTCATGGCCTGGGATGCTTGTGTATGTAAATGTAGTGTTGTGACTAATGCCACTGGGACTCCTGGGCTGCTGGATGAGTTGCATAAAGGAACTTGGCTGCTTTTTGAAGCAGTTCAAATACTGAAGGGGGCACAAAAGCTTCAAGCGGTGTATTTAGGACCCCAAATGATGCATGTTATGTTTAGCTTTGAGCAGATTTTCAGAAAGAAAAACACGCTGCTGTTAATAACATAGCAGAAAATGCTATGCTTCTTAAGCAACATGCTACTTAAACCCCGAATAGCCTCTTTCTCTCTCTCTGTCTCATCTCTAGAGCGCCAGCTTACAGAGGCCTGTTATTCCCACAGAATTTGGTGCTAAAGTCCCAACAAACATTCGTCAAAGATATCTCAATCTCTTCATTGATGAGTGCCTGAAATTCTGCTCCTCCTCCCAGGAAGCATTTGACAAGGTCTGTACTGGTGCTTTCTTCTTCTGAATAAAATCTGCGGTAGAGTATAAAGTCCTCTGCATTGGCCAAGACCTTCCAAAATTGCAGCAAAACCAGAAAACTCTCGTATCCGCATGTCTGTGTAGAGGAGACAGGCGTTAAATAATTCCAGACTGGGCAGAAAAGAAAATTCCAGTGGTGGTTTCCAGTAGGAAAACTCATCTTTCTCTTCATTAGGAGAGCATACACAGTGTTTTTAATAAACTCAGAAGAGGGGCTTAGGGGGATGCACGTTGTGGTCGAGCTGGACAAAAAGTCCCCTTGCTCTGGTACAGTAGCAACCACCTCCAGGAATCTGAGCATTCAGTAGAAGTAAGATAGATGTAATTGGCAGAACTTGCTGCTTACGAATTGTACAGCATTTAAGGAGCCTTCTAGCAGTAGAGGATATTACAGTAGGATTTCCAAAAGCAGAGCTGAGAATCTCATGTGTTTTATTGGAAAACTTTGGCATTAATGTAAGTTGAGTAAATATGGGGCATCACGTGTTTTGTAACCGAAACAGATGCTATGAGGATGTTTTGTGGTATTTCGCCTTCACAGCTGCTTAGAGAAAATGTTCCTGTTGCACTCAAGGAGTGGCTGTTTACCAGTCTTCTTTTTCTTGTCCAGTTCAAAGCTTTGCCTTTCCCTTGTGCTGCCATTGAAGTGGGGGAACAGCCCTTCTGAGGCAGTTCCAGAACTGCTCTGTTAAGCTGTCAGGGAAGGTTTTGTGTGAAAATGCTTCTGGTCCTTAGTTTAAAACGTGTTTTTTCTCTGACTCACCTAAGCAGGCCCAAGAACCAGTATATATTTGTGCCGTGTTCCAGTTTATTACTTGATCACATGACAGACAATTTTTTTTTTTTTGCTGTTGTACTTGGATTCTGTGTTTTAAGATGCAAGTGTTTCTCTTCTCCAAAAGCAGTAGTGGAAAGACAGTACCTGGTAATGAATTGCATTGTTTGCAGGCTCTGGCAGAAGAGAAGGTGGCTTACGAACGCAGCACCAGTCGCAACATCTACCTGAATGTGGCAGTGAACACCTTAAAGAAGCTCAGAAGCCTAGTGCCCAATTCCCCGTCCAGTACGAACAGTACGTACCACGTTTGTGGTTTAATAATCGGAGCCCTGCTTGGATTAGAAGCCACGGAGAGAAACTTGTTGAAAAGACAGACCCATTTCTCAGAAGCATTATGCTGAAAGGCAAACAACTCCAGTTAGCTTTTTATAGTCTGGCAAGCTTTAATGGGCCTTCAAGAGGCAAGTCCTGCAATGCTTTGTTGGCTGTCTGAACCTAAATGGAGATAATGCCACATGGATTTTTTTTTTTAGCACAAGTTCTTTAAAATGAAAAGCCCCGCTAATGGAGTAACTTTCACATGATGCCTTCAAAGTGATAGACTCGTCCATCACCGCAGAAATCTGTTACACACATTAAGCTTCAAGAGAGAAACGAAGAGGGTTAAGACATTTCATTATTGGCTCTCGAGAGGGTACATTAAACAATCAATTTGTGCTGTTCTTGTGAATTTTTTTTTCCTGGTCTCTTCCCTTTTCTCCCCTCTGTCTTCATTACCTTCATGGCCATTAGTCAGAGCGGCTGAACTTGGGAGTCTGGCCTTTAGGAGAGGGCTGCCAGTTAATGATTAGTAAAAAAACACCTATCTGCCATTATCTGATGTGCTGAGCATATTCTAGAGCTCTGAAGGCCTTTCTAAAGGAAGTTGAAAGATTTGGTGTGGGAGTCTGGTCTGCGGGGACCTAACAACAAAGCTGCTCGCTGCGGGTGGATGATCCCACCGTGCAGCACATGGCTGGGTTGAGTTGCTTCTGTGCTTAGTCCGCTCTTTGGTCTTGATCAGGATGGGGCTTGGTGTGCAGAGTAAGCAGGCAGAGCTACCAAAGTCTCCTGGGGAACTGTAAAAATGTCCTTGTCTGTCCTTAAAAAGTTGCTGTTGGCTGACAGTGCAAACAGCTCCCCATAGTGCTGGAAAGCTAGGAGCCAGCCACCACCTTACGTGTGCCAATTTGTGGAGAAGAGCAAGAATTCAAGATGATAAATGCAGTCCTCCTTTTTCCTATGTGTAGTGCCCCAAACTCTAGGACCGAAGTCACTTACTCTTCCAGGATTGCATCTGGGTACTTGATCTCTGTCCTGTTTTGCTTCTTCCCTCTTCTCACTGCAGAGACAAGTAACAAGAAAGTGGTGTCCCATGAAGCTGTGCTGGGAGGGAAGCTTGCTGCTAAGACCAGCTTTACCCTAAACCGGTCAGGGAGCTTGAGAGCAGAGGATTTAACAGGTAAGACCCTGCTCCTGCGAGGCCGTTACCTATAAATTGTAGCTGGAGGTATAACACAGTGACTGGGTAGAGCAGGATCTTGCTGATGCATGAAGTGGTGCGATTTATCTGTGGGCTAGTGTTATGAGTTATTACCTAACTGTGGTACAGCGCTGCAGACTGGCTCGGTAGATGATACGCCACGCCGATTAGCACCTTCCTTGCTTCCCTGCTTTGGGCTGGGTTCACTGATGTAGTCCATGTGGCTTTGATGTAGCATCAGTAGCTGTTCAGAGCCGCCTGTTGAGTTTTGGATATTGCTGACTTCTGGGCTTTATTCTGTCTGGATTTGACTTTAATTTTCTTGCCCTGAAGGAGTATTTTACAATGTGCCTGTCACATTAAAGACAAACAGACTGATATCTCCATCTGCTCTGCAGGGCTCATTTTCACATTTAGGAATGTCATATTAAGGTCGTATCGTAGCCAAAGGATTGTGCCACAAGCATTATTCACGTGGGGTCAAATCGGTTATGGGTATTCAGGTTGCCAAGAGATATAGGCAGGTTGTTGAGGAGATCAGAGAAGAGATGGGAATGCCATAGAGCAGAAGGAATTGACATGAAGAAAGCTTAAAAGGGCCTGTATAGCTCAGCTAAGCAACATCAAAGGATACACGGCAATATTGGAAGAGTTTAACGTAGCGGTGAAAGAAGAGATATTGAGCAGAGTGCAAGAAGTTATAATTATTCTGTGGAATGAAACAAACAGTCTAAAATCAACAGCAGGAAGAAGCTTCTGATAATGAATTTTTTTAGCTAGCTGCGGGCAGCCTTTGAGGGGTGTTTTTTGGGCTGCGTTACAAATTATCTGTTAAATTTTAAACATTGCTAGAATGAGACTTCTCCCATTTTACAGAAAGGCCTGAAGATGGGCCCTTTGGAAGAGTTCTGTTTCAGTTGTGTTTTCCAGACATACCAACCTAATGCTGGTTGTTGGAGTGGTTAAAAATAAGGTTGTGTGCCAGTGACCAGATGTGAAAAATGATACCTGGTATCTATTTCCCTGTCGATACTGAACACAGGCAGTGAAAGCAAGTTGAAAATAGGGGGTGATCCTGCCAGGTGGCTTGATAAAGCAGAAAATAGGAAGAGAAACAGCACCTACTTCTGTGGTCTGGCTTCAGCATTGTCTTTCATATGTGCAGGAGCTGCCTTGTACCGGCGACTGAAGGAATATCTCATGACTGAGGAGCAGCTAAAGGAAAATGGTTACCCAATGCCTCACCCCGAGAAACCAGGCCGTGCCGTCCTCTTCACGGCAGAGGAGAAGAAAACCACTGATTGTAAGCTCTGCTGGCTATTTTGTTCTGCAGTCTTTGCTAGTTACATTACAGGCAGAGGCACCTGTCCTGCTTGCAACGGTCTTCTTGCATAAAGACATTACTGGTCTCACACGGTGCTCCTGTTGTGACGGGTCTCCTTGGCTCGCAGAGACACAGGTCACAGCCAGCCTGCTGCGGAGGAGAGGAGCGTGGCTGCAGAAGTCTGCTGCTCTTCTTGAAGGATGAATTTCTTTAGTTAACATGTCATGAGAATGTTAGTTTTGCCGCAAGGTTTATAGTTTGTGGCATGTGGGGCTCAGTGAGGTTTCTAATTGCTGCCAAAGACTGTGCATCGGTCAGGTTGTCTTCATCAACAAGCTGCCTTTGGCCATCCCCTGCGAGGACACACATTTTGCAGTTGCTCACTCAGTGCAGGTTTTAGGACTTCTCCCTTAAACTCCAGGCACGTTACACTAGCCAGGAGGCTGCCTGCTGCTGGTGCAGGGGAAATGCACCAGCTCCTGTTCAGCATCTGGTGTTGCTCCCTTCTTCCAGGGGAAGGATTTTTTTGGGGTGTCTGCATACAAATTGCTGTTATGGTGTGGTAGGGACTGACGTGTGGCCAGGCTGGTTTTGCAGTGGGTCGTGCCGTGCTGGTTTGGATTGCACAGGTTTCAGCATGGTCACTTGACGGTATTGGGCAAAGTGGTTTCCAAAAGCCATTTTTGCAGCTGGACAGAACAATCCACAGGTTTCCCCTGGACAGGGTGGGGTTCTCCTCTGTCTGAGTTTTCTGATATCCTGTGGCAGGATTTATGCTTCTCAAATACTGAATAGAGCAGACTGTGATGCAGCAGGGATAAAATGTGTGCTTAGGGTATATTTTGAGGCGCCTTGCCACGCTCCTCTGAGCATCTCTTTGGAGAGACCTTGCTAAAGTGTGTTAAGTGCTCATCCATGTTAACACCTTGTGTCTACATTTGTCCTGTGGTTGCTGAAGCAACCTGTACAAAAGCTCTCTTGCATTAACGCTGTTGAGTACTGTATTTGTTAGCCCTTTTCTTCAGTTAGCCGGCCAGCTCCTTTGTGGGTTTCCAATATCATGTTGCTGGTTCTGCTTCTGTAGTTTCCTGCAGATATTTTAGGATCTTTGAGTTTGTTCTTGTTTGAATGAATCTCTTGCTAGTCTGCTAATGCTGTGACTTGTGGTCAGTGGATGAAAATGGACTAGACTGGTGTTATGCCAAGCTGTCAGGGACCTGACAATGTGCTAGCAGCTCAAATGCTCACTCTAGAACTCAGGGAATTGCTTGGAGAGCAGGTGCATGACAGTCAACTCCTTTGCTGTGGCTTTTTGCATCTCCCTTCTCTGAATCGTGGGCACTACGAAAACACAGATGACGGGAGGGAGAAGTCCCTAACTGCCTCTTGGAGGGCCAGGCTGTGCTTTGAGTGTTCCCGGTTTTAGATGCCAGGGAATCCTTGCAGAAGAGCTGTGCCCAGGAAGAACTCAAATGTCACTTGGAAGTGACAAGGCACAGACCTCCTAGAAACCAGGCCTCATTAGCTCCTGTGTCCGAAGAATGACTTATCCTTTTTCTTAAAATAACTGTGTTAGAGTACAACATAATTTGCTGTGGATGGAGAAACAACGCAGCAAATGTGAACAGTTGGAGTTGATGTTGCACACCGAAACCAACAGGGAGTTTTACGTTTGCCTCCAAGAATTAATAGAGGGGCAAATGCTGCAGGACTGCATTTTCAGAGGGATTGCTTTGTCTTTATGAGAGTTTGAAACAACGTTTGGCATCCTTTAACAGGAGATGTTGTTTGCTGCTTTCACTGGTGTTTGGGATGGGGCTTTGAGTGAGATTGATTTACCTGTGTTTTGGCCAAGTTTAGCAGGTACAGGATTTACAATGACTTGACTCTTGCTTCTTTCTTCTCTTAAAGCCTCCTGCAGGATTTGTTGTCGTTGTGGCACTGAGTACATGGTCTCAGCCTCTGGAAACTGCATTCGCAAGGAGGAGTGTGTCCATCACTGGGGGAGGCTACGCAAGCAGAGAGGTATGTCTCGTCAAAGAGGGCTCAGTTGCATGTTGGATATACTCTAGATCTGAAAACGGAGTCTGTGTTGGGTTGGAGTTGCTGTAGAACATTTTGTGGCTGTGGGGCTTGTCACACTCTCAGGTTGTGGCAGTTCCTGCTTTTGTCACTGGGTGGCACAGCCTTGCGAAGAGCTGCTGGGGAGTAGTGGTACGGTCCCTAAAATGTGAAAATAGAGGTGGTTCATCTTCTCAGCTTAAAAAAAAAAAAATAAATAAATAAAAATAAAAAACAAACCTTCCTGTGCCTTTTTTAAAAATCGGTCTTTTACGAGATTTATGAGCACTAGACCTCTGCTGCCTGAAAGAGTTTACTGGTCTTGATTAAACTCATTTACAGCAAGACACCAGCCTAGTTTGAGCTCTATAGTTTTGTACCAAAGCATCCATGGTCAGTGAATGTGCTGTTCTAGGTAAATAAGTCAAACTGCTCTGCTCATCTGTGTCACGGCTGGTAGGTGGCTTCTGGAGTTGTTTGGCCGAGTATGAGACTTAAATGCTTTAGATTGCTGAATGTGAATCCATCCCTGTTTTCC
This sequence comes from Anseranas semipalmata, assembly GCA_013399115.1. NCBI lineage: Eukaryota > Metazoa > Chordata > Aves > Anseriformes > Anseranatidae > Anseranas > Anseranas semipalmata. The sequence continues at coordinate 133,181 of VXAA01006937.1, read as the reverse complement.
CCTTTTGCTTGACAAATTATTGTTGCTGTGCTTGTTCAGGACATCTCTGCACTTGTGAGCTAAAGTTTAGGTCTCTTGTTGACAGGACTCTTCTCTTTGACTCTTAACTCTTGCTCTTTCAGTGCCAGGTGGATGGGAAACTCATTACAGCTGCTGCTCAGGAGCTGTGGGTTCACCAGGCTGCCAGGTTGCTAAAGTAAGTTATTGAGCAACACTTTTTTTATTCTCAATGGCATTTGTCCTCTGCTTGCAGTGGTGGTTGCTGCGTGATCATTGTCTGAGCCTTTAGAAGAATGGTAGATTCCCTTGGGGAGAAAAAGCAAGTACTTCCTAAATGCCTTTTGCTATACAAAGGTAGGAAAATTCATCTTTGGCAGGAAGGAGGAATCTCAAATGTCTGGAGTTGAGGTGGTTTCTATTTTGCAGATGCAGATTTTTTAGCATTTTTCTAAGCAAAATGTAAGCACTTTTCCTAAGCAAACGCCATTGTATTAAGTTTTCCAGCAAAAGCTTGGATACAGACTTCTTTAGGGAAACATTGAAAAAGTGAGAAATAAGGAAATTCCTTTTAAGGAGCAGGCTCAGGGCCTTGACAGCAGTGTGCCAAAATCTTTTCCCATTTTTTTCTATTCCCAGATGCCTGTGCTAAGGTAACTTCCTGCTGTAGGCCAAATCCTTTCTTAGTTTTCCATTTATTGCATGTCCTTTGTTGTATTAAGGGGAGGAACCTTCCCAAGGAGCCTGTCATAACCCGTAAATATTGCTTCCTCTTGAGGAGGGTGGGGAAAGGATCACGGCACTGGAAAGCAGAATCCAACACCTGCTCAGGAATTGAGCTTTGGCCCTTTGATCGAGCTGAATGCTGTCTGGGCTACCTTTGCACAAGTGCTTCTTGTTTCCTTACACAACAGCCTGGCACGGTTGGCCCTCTCATTCCATTGTCTGAAGGGAGCAATCTGTCTCTGGCCTCTCCCCCAGGTCTGGGGATGCTCCTAGTCACTTGTTTCAGTGGCATTTTTATATTCAGCAGCTGCCACACGGGGAGAGAGATGGTTCAGGACCAAATGCGAGGGGATCTGAAAGGTCATGGCCAGTGGAAGGGGCTCCCAGAGCATATTTATTTGTAAGGCATCTTGTGCAGCTGTTTGAAAGTCCTCGGGCAGTACAGAGCCAGCAGAGTTGACCATAGGTTTTGGAGAGGTGTGTGCCCTTATTGTTCTGGCCAAAAGCTAGAGCTAGGAAGTGAATTCTGGGGCAAAATTCAAGGCTTGTCAAAATAAGCAGAACTGTCAGCATGTGAGCCCTAAAAGCTTGTCCTGCCCAGTCTGAAGCATGGATGGCATCAGGCAGGCTGCTGCTTCTCCTATTTCTTTTTCATTTGGAATTAGGATCTCTTTTTCATCAGTGTTCCAAAAAACATCCAGCGGGGAAGTCGGGAGAAATTGATGGGGCTATAAAAACATGACTTCTCTGCATGTTTTTGCGTGGCTGTTGTAGACCATAAAACCTCATGGCCTTTTAAGAAACATACAATCTCTCTAATAGCCTCTTACTCAATGGAGCATGCCGTCAGTGCTCCAGGGCTCAGGCATCCTTTCACATCTGCCTCCTAGTTGTTGTGCTGCTACAGATCACTACATTCTGGCTTTCTTGGTTTTCTCATCCAGATGAATTCTTTGGTGGATTTAAGGTCAGAGTCCCCAGCCTGCTCAGGATGAGAATATGCAATGGGATTTTGGGATGTTTGGGCTACTGGGGAGCACGGTGCATTTCAGCTTTGAAGGAGGGCATTGAAAATATGGGTAATAAACTGTTCTAAGTAACTAGATGCATAGCTGGTTAGAAGAGCATTGCTGTGCCTTTTCCTTCCAAATGTGTTTGAGACGTGCCTGTTTGGACCATGCTGCAGTTGGCAGGAGTGGCAGGAGGTGGCAGGATGGAGCTGTGCATGGAGCTACAGCTCCCCAGCAGCGGGCCAGTCGAGCTGCTGTTCTTTGTGGCAACCGAGTCTGCTTGCTTCTTTCTCGGGTCTGAAAAACAGAAACAACTTTTCTGCTTTTTTCTCGCTGAGGAAGAATCGGACAGTTGTAGAACATCAACTGTTGTAGAAAAACGCCTAGTATTTTTTTTCCTTCGCTGCTCAGTTCTATTGCACTGCAGAGGAAGGGAAAAGATCAAGCTGAAGGAGAGAGAAATGTTTACTGTTTGTTGGCCCGGTAGTCTGTTCTATCTATTTCTTTGGCAAAAAAATCAGATTCGTGGGCATAGATGCAGAATTGATGAGCGTGGCCTCTTGCTCCTGGGAAGCGATGAACCATGCAGCCTTTGAGCAGTGCTGGCTTTGGATGCAGGCAGAGATCAGGCTTGCTGTTGGCCCAGCTGCCTCGTTAACTTCAAATGAACTCTGGCTGGTTTTGTTATTATTTACTGTATTACCCACAGTAATAACCAGTGCAGGAACATATGCAAATCCCCGCTTCAGTCATCCCTCTTCTGCAGGTTTCAGTTCTACAACTGCCTCAGTTTGTCCTCTCTAGCCTTTCTATCCTGAGATGATGCCGAGTGCAGTTTGATTCCTTGTGGGCTGAGATTTGTGGGAAGCACGATGAAGGAGGCTGTATGCAGACTGCTGTGATTATGCGCAAATATGTTGAGATCTAGGGATAAACAGAACTTAAGCAAACAAAGGAAACCACTGGGGAGTAAGGGAAGAGAGCATGTCGCCTCTGGGTGTGGTGCAGCAATTTAATTGGACCTAAAACCATGTTAGTTGGCAAAAGGGCAGTCACAACCTCTGCCTTGCCCTCTGTTATGTGTTCCTGCTTCCTTGCGGGTGCAGTGGTGAAGGTAACTGGATCAGTGCAGTGATCCAGTTTAAAACGCCCCTGAGAAGAAGGCTTCCAGGCTGACCGAGTAGTACCAGGGCAGGAGGGTGGGATCTGTGGCTGTGGAGGACAGGAGAGTGGGATTGCCTCTTGCAACAGTGGCTTAGTCTTGCATTGGCTTAAGCCACTCATGAAAACACTCCCCGAGTTTTCCTGCTAGCTCGGGGAGCTTTTCTGTGCTGAATCTTGTTGACCCTAGAGCTTTAGCTGGGGATGATGAGGAGTGGCTGGAAGTACTCTTCATTTATTGCCTTGAGTGCTGGTAGGCAGTAGCTCATGTTTGTCTTTGAACTGTCTGGTTTGGGAATATAGTGGCTTTTATTTTTGTCTGCACACGTTGACATTTTCTGCTACTTCATTACACTAACTTCTCGTGTCATCTGTGGGCTACGATAATGCCTGATACTAATGCTCAAACGGGGATGTCTGACATTAGAATCCTGCAGCTGGGCATGCCTCAGCCACAAGCTAAGCCAGGAAGCAGCACCTGGAGTAGACCCACGTAAGACCACAGCGTGAGCCTTTCCGAGTAATTCTGCTCTGAACTGAAAGTTGAAAGCTATCTGAGACTGCCATCTCCTAGTCCGTAGATATGTGATGCATTGCTGCTACGTGAACTGTTAATATGATGCCTTGAGCTCTGATCTGACTTTAGAATTGGGTTCACACATGGCTACTACATTGCTTTTGTGGTGAACTTCTCAGACCCGCTGGTAGGCAAGCCTTATTCCTCATTAACCTTTAGAAATGATTTTTTAAAAATTGTTTTGTTTGAGTGGGTGGCTCTGTTGAAATGGAGTTTTGGCTTCTTGTTCATACCATCAACAATTTTTTATTTTCCTTTTTTATTTTTCCTTTAAGCAACATGTCCATGATGGGCGGAAGGAGAGCCTTGATGGCTTTGTGAAGACTTTTGAGAAGTTGCCTACGACTGATGGTTACCCTGGAATCTACGCATTAGACTGTGAAATGGTGGGTCCCTAATCAGAAGGGCAATGCACAAGCAAAATGAGGCTTTTTGAGGAAGGCTGTGTCTGAAGGAAGGCTCTTTTTCCCTACCATCCATCTTCTTTCCTTCCTGCTGTGGACTCTAAACCATAGCGGTTTACATTAAATTTACATTTAAATTAGCTCTTATTAATTAGTTGTGGCAGCGTGTGCGTCATTTGGGGATCACACGTACCCTTGAAAAGCGGTAGCTAGTTGGCCTGTATTGAGCAGTGATTGTTGGCTGGATTGCTGCACTGGACCAACTGCATTTTGGGAGCTGCAGCACTTTGGTGAACAATCCTATAGATACCATGCTGTGGTTGGCATGCGTTTGTCATCGTGTCTGCTTTGTTGCTTGCAGTGCTACACTAAGCAAGGACTGGAGCTGACAAGAGTAACTGTGATCAACTCTGACCTGAAAGTGGTTTATGACACCTTCGTCAAACCAGACACCAAGGTGGTGGACTATAACACCAGGTAAGGACAGTCTTCCTTGGGTTAGAGCTCTGTGGTCAGCATCAAGAACTTAGGAGGAATTTCTGGGAGCACTTGTTGAAACGCCAGTGAGCACCATTGCCTAACAGCTGGAACTTTTGGGGTCTTGAGGTGTTCCTTTAGTGAAGGAAGCCCTCCTCTCTGCTCTCGCACTGCAGATTCTCAGGTGTGACAGAAGAGGACCTGGAGAACACTAGTATCACCCTGCGGGATGTCCAAGCCGTCCTATTGAACATGTTCAGTGCAGATACCATATTGATAGGGCACAGCTTGGAAAGCGATTTATTTGCACTAAAGGTAATTTGCATGTCTTGTGTTTGCATCTCCCTCTGGTTCTTCCCCACCCTGGTGACTGTCACATGTCATCTTTTAATGTAGGAAGTGTTTATTTCCAAGAACCTGGAGGACACAGTGGGTCTTTCTTGTCTCTGAGCCAGTGGGAAGATGGAGGAGCAGGGGAGTGGGTTGTGTGCCTCACTTGTGATCTCACCCCAGCTTTTAGTGACTGGTGCTGCCCTGGGGGACAGACCTCCCTAGGGGTGACTGGGAGGGGTGAATAGAGGGCTAGCTGGAAGGACCGATCTCGAATCGTTTGTTGTTCACCTCTGTATATTGTCAAGTATCCTCCATTGGTGTCAGCATCCTTTGACTGGCTTGATGGTGTGCTCAGCCAGGATCAGGGCACGAGCAGGGCAGGCTCAGGAGTCCCCTGTGCCCTCTGGATGTCCCCAGTAACTGTTGCAGAAACAGGACAAGTCCCTTTGTTGCCTCTGCACTGGAGATAACTGGCTTGGTTTCTCTTCTAATTTTAAGATGTCCGTGAGGTTCTCTGCCTTGTTTTCTGTGATTTGTGGCATTACTTTGATCAAGCTATTTTGACCTTTCAGCTGTCTTGTTTCCTGCCTGGCCTGCGTCAGTCTAGTCCGTGCATCTCTCGGCCAACCCTATCCTGGAGGGAGGGCTGCATTCTGAACACACATCCCGGGGGGCTTGAGTAGGGTCACCAAGAAAGCATGCGGCCGGCAGGAACCGAGGCTTTAGTCTGTGCTCACAGACCAGAACTTCCTCTAGCCGTTCTTTGTCATGCAGCTTTTTTGATGGAGAAGTTGTGGCTGCCAACTCACGGCAGTGGTTTGGAAGCAGGAGGTTTTAATGTCTGCAAAGCGCTTTACCTCTCCATGGCACCCTTTATCCCAGCCTCTCAGAGAGTTCATCATCATCATAAAAAAAAATTATTTACAGTTTTATCAGCACAAGATGACTGTTGGCCTCTTAGAAGCATGATTTTCTCTTAGCATCGCAGACACTGCCAAAAGAACGAACCCAAGAGCAATATAGCAGAGCATGACAGGCGGTGGCATGTCAAGTCGTAATGTCTGAAGGCTGTGGCAGTAAAGTCGACATCTCGCTAATGGCCATGGCATGCTCCAAATGGTGATAGCATTTCAATTTTTATTTAAAACTATATTATCCTGTTTCCTCAGTCTTCCTGATCTACATAAGTAATTATCATTGTGCCTGGGTGGGTGCCAAACTTGACTGCAGTCTAGGAGAGATTATCCATAATGTTGGCAGTTTTACACTCCAGAGAGCGTAGCAGGTTGATTCTGTTAAACTGCAGCTGTTTTCAGGCATTTATGGAGCTGGGCTATGAAACTATTAATGACGAAGTTACGGATTGTCACGCAACATTAGCTGGTGCCTAGGAAGAGTTAAGGCAGATGAGGAGACTGGATTATCAGGGTCCTGTCTGAGTCACACTGTCGAGACCTACAGAGCTTCCTTTTGGTCAGGCATATACATTTATCTCTTGGACCTCGTGTTTTGCTCCTGTACTCATTATGTGGGACTGCTTTCATCCAGGTTCCTTTAGCTGTCACTGAACATACATTCTTGGCCAACAGAGATCTAATCTTGTCTTAGCCTTGAGAATAAGAAATTAGTATTAAAAAAAAATAAATCAGTTTACCGTATGTTTATGGTGTCTGTCAGATGTGGATTTTAGGTCTTCCACAGGCACCCTAAGTGCAGAATGTTGCCCTGTTCAGCATCCTCAGTTCCTCACAAAGTGTGAGGACACTTCGTACCCTAGAGCACAACAAACCTCCTGCCTTCCCTGTGTGCCCCAGGCAGTTGGACCTGAACGTGGGGCTGGCCAGGGCCTCCCTCCCATCCACTCTATATTTTGTATGCCCAGAAGTACAAGATCAACTTGTCCCATTACAGCCTTGCTCAGCCCATGCTGGTTTAAAAACTTCCTGTTGACTTTCATTGCTGACGGACTGGATTTTTTCAGGCTGGTGTGCACCTTGAAGGTTAGGCCTTTCATCTAGAGGCAGTATGACACACAACAGATTAGGTACCATTTGCGCTTGCACATCCTTCCTGCTTCAGTCCATGTCTTGAGAAGCAGTTGAAAGGCTGTAACAAGCTTTGTGGGGTCAACTGGTTCCTTGGCTTTGTTTTTCATTGCAAAAGACACCCTTGGAGGTCTGCCAGCTTCTCCAGGCCGGAGTATTAAGGATTAACCTGTCCTGGATTTGAGTTATATGAACTGAAGCAGCCCTGAACTTCTGCCGCTTTGAACATGCGGGGTAGGCAGGGCTTTGAGGGCACGTGCGTTGGCTGGCGGAGCACTGGGAAGCTGGTGTGCACGCACTTTAAGGGGGAGTCATCTTTGATTCAGCCAGAGCCTCTTGCAAAACTGGTTGGGTCGGAGCTTGGCAATAGCATTGCGTAGAGCCTGAGAGGCTGACCGGAAGATTGCGTTAGCGTGGTTAATCCTAAGGAGTGCCCATCCCCGTGGGAGAGGGGAAAATAAACATGTTTCTTTCCTGCTCCCTCCCTTCAGCTTATCCATGGCACAGTGGTGGATACTGCGATCGTCTTTCCCCACCGGCTGGGTTTGCCTTACAAACGGGCTCTCCGGACGCTGATGGCAGACTACCTCAAGCGCATCATCCAGGACAATGGTGAGACTGAGGAGGAGCTGAGAGTGAGGGTCTCGTATCCCATCCCGCCTGGATGCGGTTCTGTGGACCTCCCGCCCTGCTCTCCCCAGGCCCTGTCCTCTTGCTCCTGATCTGTTTTTCTGCCTAGTGCCTGGCCCTGTGAATGGGCCAGCGTATGAAGTCTCTGCCACAGTTTGTTTGAACCCTGTTCTGAGGGCCAGCAGCACTTGCTTCTTCCCTCTCTGTGCTAAGTGGGGACCAGGGGAGTGGTGTGAGAGGGCCAGAGGCAGCTCTGTCAAGGCCATGTCACACTCTCCCTTTTCTCTCTGGCAAATTAAGATTGACCTTTCTGTTTAAAGCATGGCATGTTCCATTCCATCTTCACTGAGCACATTGTAAATATACTGCTGGGCAACCTGAGGTGCCTCTGACCAGCTACTCGCTGACCAGTAGCCTCAGGGCCTACAGACTAGCAGCACTTCAGCCCTTAATTAAACAAGAACAGTGTCAGGCTGAAGTCCAGCACAAATGTGTTTAATGGAAACTCTTCCACTTCCAAGTCCATCACTGTGGTTCATGGTGATCACAGATGCACCCGTGCCTGTTGTGGCAAAGGGCAGTGAGCAGCTGGGCCAGCAGCATCGGGCAGGACCTGGTCTGGGGGAACCTTCCCCTGTGCTTTGAGCTGCAAGCAGCGCCTGTGGAGCAGAGGTAACCGCTGTCCTTGTCTTTCTGTCCCCAGTGGAAGGGCACGACTCCAGCGAGGATGCCAGAGCTTGCATGGAGCTGATGGTCTGGAAGATCAAAGAAGATGCTAAAGTGAAACGATGACTTGCGCTTTCTCTCTCTCTCCTGTTCCTCCTCCACCTCTTTGAAGCAGTGCAATAAATGCTCAGAGTAACACTGTCCACCTGTACGCAGCAGCATGCTACCCCAGACTCCCCATGCACTTGCAGGTATCTACAGGACTTAAGGACTGCTGCTGGTGCAGCTGAACGGCACCAGCTCACTGCTTGCAGGTCCCTGTGGCCAGGTAGTGGCTCTCAGATCCTCTTTACTCTGCCCGAGGGGTACTCTGTGGTACAACAGTTGCCTTGTAGGCATGGCAAGGTGGTTTTGAGTAGCGCAACCGGAGAGAACTCCTTGGTTACTAGGAGAAGCTTTTAGAGGTAGGTTGGATACATGCAGAAGGATCTTTCCGGTTCAGTTTTAGGTAGATTTTTTTTTTTTTTTTCCAAATGTAACTTAAATCGCCTCTGTACTCCAAAGCAGTTAGCTTCCTGCAGTGTTTGGAGAGGGGGGGAAATGGAATTAAGTTGGGCAGGAAGCTGTGAACTGAGTGGATTATGTAGCTGGTGTGTGCACGGCGAGCGAGGTGTGGTGAGAGCCAAGGATCAAACCATCTTGAGGGAGATCCTAGTGCAGACCCATCGTGGAGGAGGAAGAGCTGCGAGAGAGGGAGGCAGTCCCTGAGCACATGTGTGGAGCAGGTCTGAGGGACAAGACTGGCTTGGGGTTGTTCCCAGCTGCTGTGACCCAGGTGATCGGTGAGTGCTGGCATCCTGGTTCTGCAGTAGCTGGACAAGGGAGAAGCCACAAGCGTCAGACCTTGCCCAGACCTCAGGGAGATGAGGGACAGTGGGGCTGTGGCAAGCTGGGCTCCCCGTGCTGAGGAGGGACACGCAGCCTTCTAGGGCAGGAGCTGAGGAGGACAGCAGTGAAAGCAGGCACTGCATCTTTGCAGGTCAGGACGAGCTGTCCTCCCCCTCACCCCGAGCTTCCAGCGTGTCTCCAGCGAGCTCGTGTGTAGGGATCCAGGTTTTTTGGGGAGGACCTGGGTGCAGCTAAGACTGTACTTAAGGGTGGCCCCTGACAGTCGGTACAGGCATGCAGAGCTCCCCACCGTCTGTTCCTGATAGCAGGGACTTGATGCAGGTCAGAACAAAAGCAATAGGTGAAAATACTCTTTCAAACTAGTTTACATATTGGGAGTTTGAAGACGAGCAGAAGACCCACTTGGTGTCTGTCTGGCTTTCCTGGACAAAAGCAACTGTTGAGAGCGTCTGTGTTGTGCTTGCAGTGGCTCGGGCAGACTCGGAGGTGCTGGCGGTCTCTCTCTGCCAAGGCTTCATTGCTTTTGGGGTGAACAACAGCGCTGATAGAAGTTGTCCCTGGTAGATGAGGTCTTTCAGCACCGTTACAAAGTGGTATGAGAGCAGAGATCTCCTCACCCCCTCCCAGGGCAGCATCGGTTCCCAGCGCTGGCTGCTGTGGTCCCTTTGCGTAGCAGCAGGATGCCTCCAGCTCCTGTTACTGATGATCCCTGCTCTGGTGGGCAGCAGCACGGGGTCCCAGCCTCTTCTTTACCCAAAGCTGGGGCTGTGCAGCTCCCCGCCGCTTCCCCAGTGCTTCGCAGGCCGTGTCACATCTGGCTGTCCTCGCAGCCTGCCCTCGCAAGCATTGCAGCCGCCACCTTTGCTGCCTTGGGGCTTCTGTGCGAAGCCGTGCTGGACACCTTTTTCTTGTAGCTCTCTCCCATCGCCACCTGCAGCTGCAGGGAACGATGCTGTCTCTGTCCAGGCCACGGGCAAGATGGAGAGACGGTTCAGAGCTTCCTAACCAGGGAAGGAAGCTTTCTTCCTGCTTTTGCCTCTTTCCCTAGTTTATCCCCCCATTTATCTTCACCCCTGGCTACAGCGATGGTGCCTGCCTGTAGCAGCCCACTGATTTCAAAGCCTCCAGGTTCCCCAGGTACTGGACACGCAGTCCCAGCTCCCCTCTTCCCAAGCAGCCGCCTTCCCTAGAAAAGCCAGCACCCTTGTTCGTAATGAGGATGTGTCCTGTGTCCTGCTGGGGAGCCATTTTCTTGGCTTTATCCCAGCATCAGGGCTCAGGGAAGGCAGAGCAGCATCTCTGCAGTGCGCTTGAAGCCAGGCAGGAGGGTTCCCGGTCATTTCCCCTTCCTCTATCCCATGGTTCAGCTGAGACGCCCTAAAATGAGGCTTTTGGGGTGGGATGCGATGGGGGGAGGTCGCCTCTTTCGTGGCATGTTAGTGGGAAAGGAGACGTGCGCTATTGATGTGGATCAGAGCGAGTGTCAGACCCGCGTGCTGTCGTTGCCTCCCCGTAGCGTGATGCTCCCGGTGCTGGGCAGCCCCTGAGCCCCCGCACCCCCGGGCGCTGTAACACTGTAAAATAGGAGGTTTGTGGTTGGTGAGAGGTTTTCGGGTTGTATATAAATACTGTAACCTGTAACTTTTTGTAATTGTTTTTAATAAAAGGGTGTTGACTAGATGCACACTCCTGAGTCTGGCTCTGCTTTACCTGCAGCCTGGCTGGGGAGGATGGGACCCGGAGCCAGCCCAGAGGCCGGGGAGCCTGGACAGGCTTCCCTGGAGCATCCCTTAACCTTGTTGCCACTGTTATTTCCTCCATGCCCTCCCAAAGTGCATCTGCTGGCCTCGTAACCAGCACTTGGAACCGGCTTCATGGCTCCGAATGATCCATGCCCCTCGGCTGTGGCAGAAACCCAAACCCCTGGGACTGCGAGACGACGCGATGCCCGCGGTGCCCTGAGCAGGGCAGGTCCCGGTCCTGCCTCTGCCCCGGCGCTGGGGCAAGAGCCTGGGGAGCTGGCGCCTGCCCCGGCTGCTGTCGCTGCCTGACCAGGCTCCCCGGGAGAGCCCCTATCAATCTCACAAATGGGGCAGGAATTAAAGTGCCAAGCGAAGGAGCTGATTCAGCACGGAGGAAGAGGTGAAGGTAAAAAGTTCAAATAAAAAAATAATAGGCTATTAGATGACCTCACTGGCAATGTGTTTTATTTAACGTGCTGGTGATGGCTCGGCGATGGCAGCGGTTACTTAGGATGCTGTAAAAGTTGCGGCTGACCTGCGTTCTCAGCCACCTCTCAGGGCCTGCGAGGTGCTGGGAGTGCTGAGCTCTGGCGTCCCCTCCCCTGGTGTGATCCCGTACGGGGCGGTTGGTCTCTGTCCCTCCGTGATGTCCCCCTTCTGCAGGTCACCTGCTGCCATGGAAGGGGACGGGTGCCTTGAGGTGAGACCCGTCATCAGCCCCAAAGGGAACCCCTGTGGTGCCCAAAGCTGCTTTTTTGGAGCCCGATGGATGGAAGGGGCTGAGTCTCATCTTGGGAAACTGCAATGGTCAAGGGTTGAGCCAGGCAGGATTTTAGGGGTGCGAGAGCCCTGGTCTCAGGAGAGCACCGGTCACCCAGACTTGGGCATGCAGATGGACGTGCAGATGGACAGATGGACACTGGCGATGCAGGTGCGTGTTTAATGTCTGTCTTGGTGGTCTGAAACACCTCATCTCTTCCTGGAAGACCTTGTGCCCCAGGGGACGCCGTCAGAGCTGTTGCGTTGCCCAAAGAAACCCCAGCGAGGGCCTTTCTTGCTGTTTTTTGCCCTTGGTGGAGATGGTGGTGCTGCTGGGGAAACTGAGGCACAGGAGAGCCTGGATGGGGACAGTACCACCCGTGCAGGGACATGCCTGTGAGTCCCTTTGCAGAGGAAGAAACCCAAATCCCTTATCCAGCCTTTGGTGCAAGGCAACATGGTGGGGGGGGCAGCTGCTGCCTCTTAAATGGGGTGCGGGTCCAAGCAGGGACAAAGCAGGGTTGTGGGGGCGGGAAGGGTGGGTGGTGACAGCCCCAGTCCTGCTCCCCTAAGGGCTGAGGGGACAGGACGGGGCTGGGGGGGGCTTTGGGATGATGCTGCAGCCTCTCCTGCAGCTCAATAAATGGATTTTCCTGCTTTGCCCTGTAGCTCTGGGGCCTGGACTTGCCAGGTCTTCTCTGGCTTCAACTCCGCGGTGTCACAGCTCATGGCGTGGGTCTGCATGGGGACAGCTGGCACCCCCCCTGTGTCCACCCCATGGCCCTGGACCCTCAAAGTGTGCCCTGCAGTACCCAGACACAGGGGTCCCTGTTCTCAGCCCTAAATCCGGACCAGGACAGGGTGGGCGACACAGGTGTCACTGCAGGGCCTGGGGTCCCCCTGCACCTCCCCAGTGAGAGAGGGGAGCAGGGGCTGGTGGTGGATGGGGACCTGTGTCACCTCCCGCCCTTCTAGCACTGTCCCTGGGCCCCGGGTGGCAGCGGGGTGGCCGGGAGCAGAGGAGGAAGAAGAGGAGGGTGCGGGCTCCGGGCAGGAAGGAGAGTGCTGCCGACTGGTTGTGCAGGTTTGGGGGGGCAGATTTTTGGGCGTTGCAGGCAGCTGCTGGGTGCTGCAGGCATCGCGTGCTCCTGCCACCGCCCCGCACGGGGCAGCCCCGGTGCCCGCTGCTTTCGGGGGGCCATGGCGGGGGCTGGATGCGGCCGTACCCAGGGCCAGTGCTGCCTTTCCACCGCGCGGTGACAGCCCCCGCGGTCACATCTGCTGGGGGTTGAACCAGAGCTGAAGTTTGGGGCAGGAACCGCGTTAACCGGAGCCTGGGGAGGTGCTGGCTTGAGGCTGCTCGGGGCTGAGAAACAACCCGGGTGCCGCAGGGGAACTTCCCGAAATCATTATTTTCTCTGCAGCTGCTCGGCCGTTCAGAGCAGGGCACCCGGAGCTGCTCGGTCTGCCCTGCGTGTCCACGAGTGAAGGTAAGAACCGGGCTCGAAGCTTTAACTCCCCTCTGCCCAGGCACGGGGTGCTGCCACCGTGGGGTGGCCCTGAGGATGGGGGTCCCATGTGCCTGGAGCAGGGGGGACGCATTGTGGGGGTGACCGCAGCGCACGGGCGTCCCTTTACCCCAGCACTGCACTGTGTGCAGCCTCCCAGCACTCGCTTAATTGCACCTGGGGGGGTCCAGCTAATTGCAGGGAGTGATTGATTGGTAAAAATGTCATCTTCGCCCGTCGCGGTTGCCTGGGTGACCTCGGCCATTGTCCCTCGGCATTATCGGTGCCCACGGTGGCCCGAAATCACCCGCCACGTGTCCCCATGGGGGGGGTGTCAGGGCGGGATGTGGAAAGCCCCTTCCTTCCTCCGGATCCTACCTGCCGCTGCCAGAAGCAACCATGAAAGCTGGGGGGATGCGAAGGCGTGGGGACAGGCTTGTCCCCACCATGTCCCCGTGGCCGCTGGCCCGTCCCGGTGGTGGCTCTTTTGGGTCTATGGAGCTGTGTGTGCCCCGGTGCCGAGCTGCAGGTGGGAGTGCCAACTCTGATCCCCATGGTGGTGAGAAAAGGGAGGCTGCATGGGGCAAAAAATGCAGATTTTGGGTTTTTTTAAGAGAGCAAGCAGGGAGTTGTCACGGGGAGGTTGCTTCGGAGCGAAGCTGTGCAGTGCGGCCGGCGCGCGGGCAAACAGGAGGGTCCCAGCGTGGGGCGAAGGGAGAGCGGCAGGGACAGGGCAGCGGATGGGGGATTGCAGGAAAGGGCCCAAAAGCCGAATTTTGTCTTGGCTGCCGCTCCAGGGCCTGGTGCCATCCCCATGGGAGCCACCGGGGATGGCTGCGGTGCTGGAGGAGCTGCTGGTGAGAACGGGTACAAAGGCAGGCGATGGGCTCGGGGCGCAGGAAGGGAGAAACTCCTTGGTGTGTGCGGAGAGGGGCTGGTTATGCGCTGATGGGGGTTGTTCAGGGCTGCAAAACTGCACAAAATCTCTCCTGGCCGGGCCAGCTGCATCTCATGGAGCTTTGAGCACTTCTGAGGATGGAGATTCCCCCTCAGGACTCTCTTGCCACCGACACTTTTCACAACACCCAACCACCACTTCCCCTCCTGCCTGCTGCTGCCGTGGTCCTCGTGGGGTCCGGTCCAAGGAGCTTGGGGACCGCCCCCATCGCCAGCCCCACTGGGGTTGGGGAGCAGCCTTAGGGAGCAGGGAGATGCTGCGCCGGGGTGCATGAAACAGCAAATGCAACATGGGGAAGGCACGGTCGGGCGTGCTCGTTGCTGGTTTTATCCAATGTGGCTTCGTCCCTGAGCTCAGCAAAACCCGGCGGCGTAGGGCATGAATCACGCCACGGTTGCTTCATCGCATTGCAGCCGGCGGTGCCGGGAAGGGGCCAGGCTGTGCCCGCGCAGAGGGGCTGGGACAAGCGGCCTGACAGCGGAGCAGCTCCGAGGAAGCGTGAATCACCGGTGCCGCAGCGATGCCAGGCACTCGCCGCCACTTCCCTGCTTGCTTCTGTGGTGCTTGACCCGGTTTTTGAGGTGCTGGGGCAGCCCTGTGGTTTTATTTTCAAATGCCACATGATGACGTTCATCAAATTTGGGTGAGAAATAATAACCTGTTAATTTGGCTTAGCTCACAGCACGCATTCGGCAAGCTTTTCCCCTCCCTTTTCAGCATCCGGATGGGTTTGTGCCACCCCGGATAGGGATGCACCCTAATTAGCCCTGACCACACAGGTTGGGTGCAGGGCTGGGTCACCCAGTGCCTGGCAGGGACATGGGGATGGAGGGACACGGTGCGGATGCATTGTTTATGGACCTCAGACGAGTTATTCGTGGCTGCGCGGTAAATGTTTTATGGACTGCTAGCCTAGCACTTGCTTAATCGTCTCCGGGTTTCTGTGGTTAACTGCAGCAAGCAATTAATTTAACGATGGCTAATGTAGGACCACCACGGTGGGGCATTTCTGTTAGCGTGCTGGAAAACCAGATTCAGCTCCACAAAGTGGCTTCGAGGATGTTGGTGACCTGGGAGGAGTGTGGTGGGGGATGCGTGCGGGGCAGGGGCTGGGATGGGAGCGTGGGATCCACGGGGCTGGCTCTCGCCTCAGAGATGCCCTCTTGGATTGAGGTGCCACCAAGCTGCCCCAAACCTCTGGTGATCAACGAGCTGATTTTTGTCCCCTTTCTTCTTCTATGGATCTGAAACTCCACCTACCATGGGTTCGCTTGTGTCTCCCATCCCCAGGGTCCCGCCTGGCCCCTGCTCCTTCCCTGCTCTTCATGGAGTGGTGGAGCCGGTGCCAAACCTGGGGTCCCAGAGGGACTGGGGCGCTCCCAGTGAAACCAGTCAGCCCAGTCTAGTGCCCCCCTGCCTGCTCGCTGCCTGAACACCCCCACGCTTTGCCCACCCCTTGCCCTTGGACCTGGTTTGGGGGTGCTGAGGCTTCACTGGGGCAGGGGACGTGGTGGTGGTGGGGACATCCTGGCCGTGTCCCCATGTCCCCGTCCATCCCTGATGCAGCTGCAGCAACATCTGGGGGCTGCTCCCAACCGAGCCGGGCTGGGACCAAGCCGGGCAGGCTGGATCCGTGCTGGGGCTGGGCAGGTCCCCACGGAGGCCAGCGCTGGAGGTGTGGCAGGGGCTGTCCCACGGCCCCGCGTGGGCAGGGCGGTGGCAGCCGGGGCTGTTGGCAGGGCCACGGGCAGGATCGGTGCAGGTATGGGAAGCCAGGGGAAACACGGCACAGCCTCCCCTCCTGCTTTTTCCCCTCTCCCTCTCCTCACGAGTCCCCCTTCCTCCTGCCTGCCTTGGGGCACCTGTGGGTGCTGGGGGGCTCGTGGCTGGAGGGAGCCCCCCTCTAACAGTGCTTTGGTCCTTGCTTGGCTGCTGGGCACAGGGGAGGATTTGGGGTTCTCCCTGATGGGGATGGGGACAGGGACTGGGATGGGGACAGGGATGCTGCATTTTCCCGTGGGGTTGGATCAAAGCAGTAGCCAGGTGGAATAATAGGGTGAGCAAGCAGCACGTGGAAGGAGATTCATGGCCTGGGCATGTCTGGGGAGCCCCCAGAGGCTTTCCTGGGCTGGATCCGGCCGTGGTGCGGGGGCGTTTCCGCCCGGTGCGATAAGCATGAGCTGGCTGCTGCCAGGCATCTCCATGCACCTGCTCATCGCTCGGCATCGCCCATGGGACGGGGCATCTCCGGCATGTTTTAACCCTATTTAACCAGGAGCATATTTCAAACACACACACAACCGCAGAGCTGGAGAAACCCCTGGCACCCTCTGCTCTGGGAACGGGGTGATGCTGGGGGTGCTGGCGGGCAGGTGAGGACCTCCCAGGCTGTGGGATCGGGGGTCACAGGGGGGCAGGACACCAGCTGGGGTGCCACAGGGACGCGGCGGGCGCGTAAACAACCACAGCACTAACAGGGCTGCTTGCGGCAGCGCCCACGATCTGGCGGAGGCAAGGTCCCGGCAGGTTGGCATCAAGACCCTCACCCACTCGTTGTCAAAAGGGTGCATGAGGATAGCGGGGAGATCCTTTGGCATCTCGGCCAGGAGGTGGCTCACCCTTGATGAAAAGCAAAGTTGCCAAAATACGGAATTTTGGGGAGACAACTTATGCAGATGCTCAATTCGAAACCACAAATAGCTTTCTTTAAAAGAGAAAATTTGGCTCAGCTGAAGCTGACACCGTGCTGTCATTTTCTTCCTCAAGTGCTGCTGGAGCTTTTTTTGGGGGGGGAGCAGGCAGGGAAGAACCACAACCAGAAACCCCCGGTCCCGGTTGGTGGCTGCTGCGGGTCTGACGGATGCTCCGGGGGACGCAAGCGCTTCAGCTAACGCCTGTGCCGAGCAAAGTGACAACTGAACATTTACCCGGACATTTCAGAGCCAAAACCATCACAAAGTCATGCTGTACAACCCCATAACAGGGGGTCAGGATGCTTCATCCAACAACAGGCATCTCTGCGTCCTTCACTAGCCCAAGCCAAACCGTTTTGGCGCAGTGCTAATTCCCCTTTAAAACTGGTTTATTTGCGTTCAGCCATGCAAACCTCCACTAGCCCGAAAGCATACTTTTGGGTGAGAAAGTCCTGCTCTTCCCCCAGGGCAAAGTGCAGCATCTTGTCAGCACGAAGCAGCCTCACCTCGCTGATTTGCAGCTGCGTTTTGCTGCTGAGACCTCGGGGACCAGCGGGATGGGGATGCCGGCAGCTGGAGGAGCTTCCCGTGGGTTCGTTACTCGCTCTTGGTGCATCCATAGGATGCCTTCTGCCTTTGGCCTTCTCCAGGCCTTTCTTGCCCCAGAATGGAGCTCGTGCTCAGGTTTGCCACCTGCCCCAGCACCAGATTAATGCCTGTTCCCACTTGCCCAAAGTACAATTTTTATTTTCAATTATCAATGCAATGAGTGAGGTTTCTTTGGAATTGAGTTTGCTGCTTGTACCTCCTTGGAACCATTTCTGCAGTGCTTTGGATCATCTTTTTTCCTCTTTTTGCCTTTCCCCTGCTCTCTGGACTCGGGCACAGGGGCTGTTTTCCAGGCTGTCTGTGCACAGTGTCCCCATATCTGCTGACTGCAGGTGCTTAATTAGCCGCGCGTTCATTTGGCATCGCCTGGGAGCAGGGGGCCTCTGGGGCCGAGGAGCAGAGCGCGGAAGGGGTGACAGCAATCGTTAGTTGGTACCGTGGGGCTCGGCAGTGCTATGCACGTGGCGACATGGTGGACATTCACCTTCAGGCTGCATCCTGAGTGCAAAGGGACCTTCTGAAGGGATCACCACCAATGAAGCTAAGGTCTTCCAGTGCATTTCGGTAAGACTCGGGGCAGCATGGGTTTAGGCTCTTTGATTGAGGAGATCACACATTTTGCTGGCTTGGAGGCAGCAAGCCCAAGTGAACACCTTGGCACACATCGCTGTCAGCCTCGGCTTTCATGCTAATGTCCTGGAGCAAGGAGCAAAGCCAGAAGATGCTGTGAGCAATGGGTCAGGGTCCTCAGGGCACTAACAGGAGTTAGTGGCCCCAGGCAGCCTCAGCTGGGGCCTCACCTGCACCTGCCCATGGGCACGGGGCTCAGACCCGGGGTTTAACCTCAGTCTGAGCTTTGCTGTTGGTGGATTTGCCTCCAGCTTGACCACAGCTGTGCCTGTGCCTGGCCATGGACCCCACTGATCCAGCCCTCAACCCGTGGATGAGCTTTCCAAGGCTTGGCCTTGGACCTGTCTGGTCCCAGTGGACCTGCCCAGCAGTTGCTGGGCTGTGTCTCACCCTGGCTGTCATCACCAGAGCTGATCCTGACCCGCACGTTGGCTTCCTGGCTCGAATCTGGACCTGCCTTGTCACCGCAAGCTTGCCTGCAGAGCTGGGCTTGGGGATGGCCCCAGGTCTGCCCTGCTCATTGGCTGGGGACCACAGGGTGGGCTTGGGCTGGTGAGGACCTCACTGTTCCTCCCTTGTCTCTTTGTAACCAGATGTAGCCCAGAACTGGTTGTTTGCGGGGAAAAATGTCCCATGCTGACAGCTTCACCGTTGTGAGTGTTCAGCTTCAGGGAGGAAGGTGGGAACTCTGCATCTCCCTGAGTCAAATCCTTCACCACTTCATTTTGCCCAAACCAAGAGGGAATAGCCAGACTGGGCACCAAGGGGCTTCTGTGCAGGAATCTCATCTCTCCAGGCATCCCTGCTCTTCCCGCTTCCTCTTATCCACGGTACAAATGGTTGTTGGAGCTGTGGGATGTTGGACCAGTGTCCCACCGTGCACAGCAGCTCCTCTCTGCCACATCTTCCTCCTCAGTCACGCTGTGAAAATGTTGATGGGACCCAAATGTGCTGAATCCATGGGTACCATTTAGGGTTCAAGTACAAATGCAGAGTCTTTAGTGGTAAAGAAGGACGATGTTGTGGATAAAACCTTTTTTTTTTGGCCAAGCTCTTGGACAAGGGCAAAGCCTGGGGCTGAGGTGCTGCCCACGTTGCTCTCTGGGGTCTCCTTGACCTGGGGTGAGGTGGCAGCTCTGGAGAGGCTGGTGGCATCCGAGAGCATCTCAGAGCAGCGTTGTGTGTCAGGGCCAGCTGATACCAAATTTGCCTTGTACCGGGAGGAGCGATAGGGCGAGGAGTAGACACTTCAGTGAAAGAATGGAAAAAAGAAGTGATCAAAGGTATGAGATAAAAAATAATGGCAGGGACAGACTTCTGTGTGGGATTATTTAATAATAAGGTAATTAATGCTTTACACCTCACTGACTTCTTTCATGTAAGGATCACAAAGCACTTCACAAACATTAATTAATCTTCCTTACCATCCCTGCAGGGAAGGTCACTGAGCTACTGAGCGTAAGGGATATCTTGTCATTGATGAAGGTGGTTGCTCCCTCGGCATGACGGATGCTTGGGTGTGATGGCAGGATGGGGAGAGTTTCTCCTCCTTGCTGATGACTTCAATGATTTCCCATAACTTCCTCAGAGAGGAAATCTTTGCGTTGTCACAGGCAGCTGGGACTGGGTAAGGTGGGTCTGAAAGAGGCTCCATGCCAAAGCCATGGAGCATCCTTGAGGACACTGAGAAGGCAACCCTCATACCAATGCCCATGCAAGGCTTGAGTAAATGTAAGGCATCTGTAAAGGGCAAATCTGTGATGGACCTTCAGAAAAAAATGCGAGGGTGAAGGGAAATTTCCAGCTTTCGGCATCTCCAGGTCTGAAGTGAACAACTTTCTGGAAGTTGCGCTTTTCTCAAATGCGGGCTAGCAGGTACTTAAATGAAATGGTGTGAAGTCCAAGTGAATGCGAGCAGAGCTGTGAACTGGGGCTTGGCACTGTCTCTGTGTCTGCTGGGAGACAGCTCCGGTATCATTGTGCCTCTACAACCAAAGCAGACGTTGCTGTACTCGTGCGTGGAGCAGGAGCAAATTCATGGCTTCAGAGGAGCCAGGAGCTGCCCCATTCCCTCCCATGTCAAATCTCCCCATTGCATCCATCAGATATCTGGTTCAAAGGCATATCTTTCCAAACACCTGGAGAAGGTGCATTCTGGGTTTCTATTCAGATCTGAGCTGTGGCTGGTCCTGCGAAAGGCAAGGAAAAGGACATTTTCTCATAACAAATATTCAGCCTGACATCACTGCTTCTGTGGCATTCAAGCAGCTACTGAGGACTGCGTGTCAGTGTTGAGGGTGCAATTTTAACTCTCTGGAGTAGTAAAAAGATCTAAGTTAGTTTGCAGCTTCAGGGAAGTCACCCATCCCATGCTATGCTCAGAAGAAGTGTCCATTCTGTACGATGTCCTGCCCTGGAGGGGTGAAGCCCCCAGCTTTAGAACTTCCTGGTGAGACCATGTTGGTTTTGCTCAGCATTGCAAATATCTTTGTGCTTGTTCCTAGGTCCAGATTGTTCCTAGAGGTGCCAGCATGGATGATCGTGACCCAGCCTCAGGCTGTCTACATGAAAAAAAGAAGCTGCCAGGTCAGTGTGCAACAAGTGTGGTTTGGGGTTTTTATTTAGAGACTGTTGAATGTAGAACAGGGAATGTGTGAACTGGGGAGAAGGCCCAAGGGAAATGGTCTGGAAGGATGGGCCATCAGTTGGGGTGCAGGAGCTGGGGAACGTGGCTGTGATGCCCTGTGCTTGGCAGTATCTGCACAGGGATAGCAAAAATGAAATCAGGAGAGGAACAACCAGCCTTAATAATAGCAAAGACCGTGCCTGGAGGAGTCATCATTCACCTGGCCTTATTATACACTGTTAAACCAAAACCTGAGCCCAAATGGTTACCCTGAGGCTCCAAGGGGAAGTGTGGGCAGCAGTCCTACACCTCTGGAAACTTCTGGTCTCCTGCCTGTTCTGTCTACTCCATAAACCCAGCTGTCCCCAAGACCCAGCTCTGTCCCAGCTATACACCCGGCTGCTCCCAAGGTGTAGGTGCATTGTGGAAAGCCCATTGTGGATAAAACCGGTCACCATGAGCCCAGTGACACCATAACCGGTCCTTGTGTCCCTGGAGGCCAGAGATTGGTGGCCAGGGCCTGGCTGATGAGAGCTGGTGGATGACTGCTTGCTTTTCCAGCCTTCACCTGGGAAGTGAGGGCCAACAACAGAACCTACCATATGCAGTTCAAGAAGAAATTTGCCTTCTGTATGACCAAGAAGAAGTATGCGGTAAGTCAGATTGTGCTAATCCTGGACCATTTCTCTATGTAGCCCCTGATGCCCTGAGCTGGTGGTGGTCGGGGGGGTGACCTGACAGAGGTGCCATAGGCTGATCCCCAGTAGGATGGAGAATCACAAACGCAATCCTCAATGAAGAGGAGGGGCTGCTCTTTGCCTTGTGCCACAGATGCCCTCTGGAGCTCTAAGACAAGGAGCAGAACTGAATGAAGGACACTTTTCAGTCTGATGGTCAAATCAAAACAAAGATTTTTGAAAAAAGTTTTGATTGAACAAAACCATTTTTTTTTTCAGAGATAAATAATGAGCTTTTTGTTGGGGGTCAATTAGATAAGTTATAGATGATTACAAGCACAATATTTTGCTTCAGTTTTAAGTCATAAAACCTTTTTTTCTGCAGGACAATGCCATTAAGACAGCCAAGTACAACATCCTGACCTTCCTGCCACTGAACCTCTATGAGCAGTTCCACCGAATGGCCAACATCTACTTTGTCTTTGTCATCCTCTTACAGGTGAGATGAACACCATGGTAAAAGCTCGCGTGAGACTGTCCAGCAAAGGAGGGTTGGCTGGTGTTTAGAGTAGGGGGCTGTCTGACAGGATGCTTGGGTTTCCATCTCCAACCTTCTTAGAGGACTATTGTGGGATCTCAACATGTTACTTCTCCTTGGCTTTCTATCTGGTTAGATACATCCCCCAGACATGCAACAATATCCACTGAACCATCTCATTCATCATGAGAAGCAATTCTTCTGTGTGAGGATCAAAAGGAATGTCTGTGCCTCACAAGATCAGCTGCTGAGATTGGGACAAACTCATGCAACCCTTCAGGCATCTGTGGCATGACTTTGCAGAGCAGTTAAGGGAGTAGGGAAGCACTGTTCCCAGCAAAAGCCAGTAGACCACAGACCTGTTGATGCATGGAGGTGAGCCAGACGTTGAAGGAGTGTCATTCAAGAGGTTTTGTGCATGCTTTGAGGGCTTTTCACAACAATAATAACCTCATGAGTTGAAATTCTCCTCTGTGGTTAATTCACCTCATGCAATTTTGGTACGTCTGGTTTGCTTCACGACAGCTGAAGTCGGTTCTTCTTTTGCACTGCTGGTACAAGATGGTGTCAGGGATACTGGTTTTCAGTGGTGTTCGTTGTCTTTTGGGAACTCTGAGGGGCTGAAAATTTTGGTTATTTGATTATTTTTGGTTATTTTAAACTGATTGGTTTTGGGTATAAGCTAAGATCATGTAGACAACTCCTAAACAAAAGTCCTACCCTCAACACTCAGTGATCCACATATGTTTCACATAAAAAGAGATGGAAATTTAACAAAGCAGTTCTGTGTAGACAGAGATGCTAATTTGATTCATCTTAGGTGCCTGCCATTCTTGGGCCCTGTCTAGGGAGGAGAGTTGAGACCTAAAGTGTCCCAAGCGGGATGAAAGTTTTGCCAGTGAGGTACCGTTCTCCTTCTCCAGACCTTTCCTGAGATCTCCACGCTGCCTTGGTACACTCTGCTGTTCCCCCTGAGCTGTCTTCTCACCATCCGGGCCCTACGAGACCTGATCGATGACATTGTGAGTATGGGTTGCAGGGAGAGGCTGGGAGCGTTGGGCACAGGTACTGGAGAGCAGGTCAGCAGAAAGGGCCCTTTTGCTGTGGGGTGAACTGGAAAGTTTGGGAGATGCCATCATGGTAATGGCGGTACCATCAACTCTACCATGTCCACAGTGCTTTGTTTTTTCCCTTTGAAAGGATGTGATCAGATGGTTGCTTTCCTTTAGGACTGGAGTCCCATCTCTGTTATCTTTAATATCCTAACCAATGGCTATATTCCCAGTTTGGTCCCCAGAAATATCTTGGGGGACTTCTGACACTTTATTCACCAGAATACATCTTCAGATTGTTTCAAAAAGCAGATCTTGTCCTGGGACTGAGGAACACAGAGAGATTAAGGCATTTAAGAAGGTTGATTTCATAGGACAAGAAAGTCTGATATGTCACATCCCTTTCCTTTGGCCTCTTCTTTTTCTTTCCTCTGTGCAGGGCCGTCACCAAAGTGACAGAAACATCAACAGCAGGCCATGTGAAATCCTGTCTGGGAAGAGGTGAGGGGCTGTGGGGAGCTTTACCTATGTTTTCTTTCCAGTCTTACTGTGGAGAGGTGTGGAACAATGGATCATCTGAAGTGCTGAGCATCCTTGGATGTAGCAGTTGAGAAGGGTTTTGGTGGGACCACGCCTGACTCTGCAAACTTGCATTGCTTCCCAAAATCTGTTGCAGGTCCAGGTGTTTCCCTGTGGGGATGATTGTATCCTGGTCACAGATAACAGGTCTAGGAAGCCCTGGTTTGCTGTGATAAGCTGGGAGGAGGGTTTCCCAGCCACAGAAGTTCCTACAGGTCTTCGCAGCTAACCCACAGAGCTGCATTTCTGCTAAACTCTGACCGAGCAAAAGAGCTGGTCCAGGGAAGGACCAGCATTTCCCACCTGGTGCCAGGGCTGAAAGTCACTGCCTTCCATAGGTACAGGAGATATGGATGTGACAAATGGGTCCTGTGCCACTCTCAGGACTCGGCTGTCCTTTGGTCATGCAAATAGGAAGCCACTGTGATGGCAAAGGAATCAACAGTCTGCAGACCACATTCATGCAAAAAGCTGGGGCAGACACAGGATAGTCCAGAGGGCAGAAACAGTGCTTGCCCTGCTACGACCCATGTTTCTGCTGCCCCATGAAGATAAAACATGGCCTCCAGGGCTGCAATGTTCATATTTTCCCCCAAATTCTCCTTCAGTTTCCGCTGGCAGAAATGGCGTGACATCTGTGTTGGTGACATCGTCCGCCTGCGCAAGGAAAGCTTTGTCCCGGTGAGTGATGCCCCGGGGCCAGCAGCATTCCTGGGGAGAGTGTTGGCAAGGAGAGACTCAGCCGGATGCTCTTTTCCCTTTGCTCTTCAAGGCCGACATGCTCTTGCTGTGCAGCTCAGAGCCCAGCAGCCTGTGCTACATAGAGACCGCCGACATCGATGGGTGAGGAGAGCGGCAGGAGATGTCCCAGCTGAAGCCTCCAGTCTTGGGGACCATCGGCACTGGGGGGTCAGGCATGCTTGGAAGGCTCAAGTCCAGCAGATATCAGGGCATCTGGGGGGCTCCTTCAAAAGCTAAACCTATAGACACTGCAGAAATGGAATTAAGACCCCAGTTTGGGGCCCCACGTTTTGAAAATGAAGGGCCAAGAAACTCCTGAGGCAAAAATTTTGGGTCTGTCCATAGCTGGGGAAAATCCTGAGCCCTGCATAGAGCAGCTCATGACCTAGGGGCTCTCTCTCAATTCCCCCCCAGTTGCACAGAGGACACTGGCTGCCTGTCCCCCTGTCTGTCTGCACGATGATTTAATGACAGGGTCTCGGGGCCAGGGCTTTCTCCCTGCATGAGTGCTCGATGTCTGGCATCATGTCCCTATCTTGCTTTCCATCGCCAAGCGCTACCGTCGCTCGTGTAATCACCCGATAATTAATGGCAGCCTCTGTCCCATGGGTCTGATAGCAGAATTAACAGCTCTGTCACCCTGCAGGGTTGTTTCATTTTTCCCTCCCTGGCTCTTTTTTGCAGGGAAACGAACCTGAAGTTCAGGCAGGCCCTGCCGGTCACCCACCGGGAGCTGACGAGCGAGGAGAGCATGGCTGCCTTCGATGGTAGGCCTGCCAGAGGGGCGAGGATGTGTTTGTCCCCCCGGGATCACATCAGTGCAGCCTCGGGAGGTCTCTGTGCTCCCGTTGGCCTCGCTCTGTCCCCTGAGACACCCAGTGCCAGCACTCCGACAGGAGGCTGCACGTGCCCCTGCCTGCAAGGTCGGAGGCTGGCTCCAGCTGAAGGACCTTGTGTGGCGGCCCTTCCCCAGCAGCGTGTTCTGTGATGGGTCCACTGGGGTTGTGCACCTTTCCCCTGCCTTGGCTTCGGTTTTCCCTACCAGAATCAAGCACTTAGCTCCCAAACTTGAGCTCAGACCCTGGATTTCTCACTTTTGGTCATCCATAGGATGCTGTCTCAGCTGGCGGGGACTCTGGGAATGAAGGGGATTGTGTCCAATTTTATAGCCCAGTGTGGTCCCTGGACTGAGCATCCTTCCAGCACTGCAGCTTTGTGCTCCAGCTCAGCCAGCCTTAATCTGAGTCACCCACACAACAAACACATCTGGAGATACACTGGAGAAAACTGAATTTCCCCTCTTCTCTGGAGGGGGCAGGCATGGGGAGGGGAGGAAGGACCTCACGTTTCCCCCAAAGCCAACATGTGCATCGTATCCTCTGCTCAAGGGAGGGTGACCTGCGAGGAACCCAACAGCCGCATGCACAGCTTCACTGGCACGCTGGAGTGGAGGGGCGAGACGTACTCACTCGACAGTGAAAGGATCTTGCTGCGAGGCTGCAAGCTTCGCAACACCGACATTTGCTATGGCTTAGTTATCTATGCAGGTGAGTGCCCAGGTCAGAAAGGGCAGGAAACACCCAGGTCCCCAGGGATTTTAAGCTGCCCAAGTGTTTCCAGCATCAGGAGGTCCCATTCTCTGCTGATGCAAAGTGGGGAGGGCTTGCTACTGTAAACAAACCCCCAGAAGTTTGTCCCAAGCTTTCCTGGTGTTGGGCTCACTGGTAGGGAGATGATGTGGTGGTTCCAGACACCCACCTGTTCCAGGTTACATTTCATCTGCATCACATCCTGGATCCACTTCACTTTGTGGCCTTCAGCACAGAGGACTCAGGCGGCTGAGAGCTTGGCCATGAGTAGCTATGGGTAGGGAGGAGGGGTGAGGTCTGGTGCAAGCAGCACTTCAAGTGTGCGGCCATGGCTTGATTAACCACTGATCAAGGGACGTGGTCCTCTGAATCCT
The DNA here is from genome assembly GCA_013399115.1 of Anseranas semipalmata. Classification (NCBI taxonomy): domain Eukaryota; kingdom Metazoa; phylum Chordata; class Aves; order Anseriformes; family Anseranatidae; genus Anseranas; species Anseranas semipalmata. The sequence goes on along the minus strand of VXAA01006937.1, from coordinate 107,171 downwards.
TTGGAGGTGGGGAGATGTTGTTATGGAGGAAAGCAGCATCTCTTAGCTGAGTCAACCTTCTGGGGGCTATGGACTTGTCTTTACTTCTAAAATGTTTCTTGCCCAGGATTTGATTCCAAAATTATGAGGAACTGTGGAAAGATCAAGCGGAAGAAAACCAAGCTGGACCGCATGATGGACCGGCTGGTGATCACAGTAAGTGCAGTGCAAACACCTCCTGCCCCAGTCCACCAGCCTCCTGGGGTTGCTCACCAGCCTTGTCATGAGCAGCTCCTTCCTTGATTTTGTTAAGCTTGAAGTATTGTGCTTGAAATATCTTGGGTTTAACAAGTTATGGGCAAACACCAAGTAATGTTCCCAGGAACTGCAGTCTGCATGGCAGTTGTGTTGCTTAAACCCTGGACCCTGGCAGCTCTTCATCCTCTGCTCTAGAGTAGACCATCAAGCAGATCTGTCTCAAACCTGGGAGCTGGAGTATTCAGGATCTCCAGTCCTTCCTGGCCTGCTTTAGTCATCCAGAACCACACAGACCCAAAGATGAGGGACCTGCAGGTTGTGGCAGAGAGTAGATGTAGGACGGGTGAAGGAGGAGCCTTTCATCTGTGGGAAGCAAGGCAGGATGGTCCTAAAACCTGTTAGCTGGAATGAGTTGGGCGGTTCTTAGTCCAGTTCCCGGTGGCTGAGTGACATTGCTTCTTAAATTGGCTACTGGCGTTCCTCTATTTGCTGGTAACTTCAGCAGGAGGGCTGCAGGACACCCCTTGTCCAGGGAGGTGGTCTCTGAGGTAGGTAGGAGTCTGGGAAAGTTGGGTTTCACTGTATGTGAGTTGTGGATGTGTCCAACTGAAATCCATCCTGTGATCCTTCTATCTCAGCCCAGGATAAGCTCCAGCTTCTGTAGGTGTCTTGAACCTGCTTCAGGCACAGGGACACTTTCCACAGGTTTACAGTTAAATGAGCCAAACAGACTGGAAGGGGCCATGGTTGGTCTTAAAAGAGTCTGGTAAGCTCTGTGTGATGTGGCTCTCTCGTCCTGGCTTCCCATCTCAGATCTTCCTGGTGCTGTTGGCCACGTCATTGTGCCTTGCCATTGCCTCTGGGTTCTGGGCCAAGATGTTCCAGGAGAAGCACAGCTACCTCTCTGCTCTCTACAAGCACACGACTCCTGCCAAGCAGGCCTTCTTCAGCTTCTGGGGCTTCACGATCCTCCTGAGCATCATCATACCCATGTCCATGTATATCACGTAAGAATGGCAGAGATTGCAAAAAATCAGCCATCAGTATCCCTCTCCCTGCCCTTGGCTGTCATCTGGCACCTTGGTTTGCAGCCACAAAATGGGGGTGCATATAAGGTCCAGCTGTGACCCCGAGCAAGCCATTCCCGTGTGTTCCCTTAGCTGTAAGAGGGTAAGGGTGGATTACAAACATTGATAACATGCTTTGAGATGTCCTCAGATGAAAGCCAGAAAAGAGATGCAAAAACACAGACTGATGTTGGAAATTGTGGGCAGACTGAGGATGACAGTGATGAAGGTGGTATTTCCCCACAGAGCAGCAGCAGGGTGGGGAAAAGAAGGGCACAGGCATTGTGATCAGGCAATAACCACAATCTGTGCTGGAAGAAGCACTTTCCAAACTTCTAGGCCCTTCACTGAATCTCTAGATCTATGAATTTTGTCATCAACAGCCAGGTTTCCGGAGGAGCCCAGCTGCCTGGGACCCAGTGGGCTCCCTGTCTGGTGCGATGAGCCTCCTGGAAACCTGGCCACAAACAAGAACTTGCTTACCCCCAGCTCAGAGCAGCAGGACCCATGCAGGCAGATCCTCTCTGCTCTTCCTTCCTGAGGCAGATCCCCCTGGGCTGTGAGTAAGGCAATCGCCTTCCCTGGCGTAAGCTTTCTTCCATTCTCGCTCCATAGGTTTGAATTCATCTACCTAGTGAACAGCTTCTTTATCAACTGGGATTTGGAAATGTATTATGCTGTCAAGGACATTCCAGCAAAAGCCAGAAGCACCAGCCTCAATGATCAGCTTGGCCAGATCGAATACATCTTCTCAGATAAGACTGGCACCTTGACACAAAACATTATGAGCTTCAAGAAATGCTGCATCAATGGGACCATCTATGGTAACTTTTGGTGGCAGCAAGTTTGTAGGGACTCATGAGTGTGGTAGACCTTGCATTTAGGCTGCTTTGGTTCTTTCCTCTCCTCCTGGCTGCCTAGGAAGCTTGGGGCATGTGGGTTGATCTTGGCGATTTGATGTGTAGGCTGAAGACGCTGTTTCCAAATCTGGGCACTTTGAGACTCTCAGGTGACCTATGGAGGAGGTGAAGAAGTCATCCTTCCTTTTATGTTGTTTCTTTATGGTGAATGTGTCATGCTCTTTTTTTTTTTTTTAAACGATTCTGCCCATTTTTCCCCTTAGAAACCTAAGAATTGCCAAGTCCTTCCTTCACTTATTGCTACATTTACTCAAGCTCTTGGCTGCCTTTTGGCAGCTGAGTGCTTAATTAGTAAAAGCAGTGAGGGCCAGAGCTTTAGCAAGGAGCTCATTTTTCTTGAGATACTATCAAACACTTGAGACAAATGGACAGTGACAAAAGCAAAGAGGAGGAAAAAAATCTAGCAAAGTTTTAAAGCAGGAACAAAACCAATTTTCCTCCATCTGATGCATCATGTTGCACCTCTGATAGCAGCATCACCATAATCCTTCCAGTCTTCAGCAAACTACAGAGCCTCCCGGGAAATGCAGATGAAAGCCAGACCTGCATTTTTAACATTGAAAACATACAGAAAGTCTGAACTGTCCAAGAGCCAAATAAGTCAAATGTGGACATCCTAATGGAGTGTGGCTCATGAGGGACAGACACTGAGCAGGTGCTGAAAATCTGTCCCTTCCTGCCAGTCTTTTGGCCAGCAAAAGAAGCAGTCCATTGTAAAAAAAACTGCTTGAAGCCCTTGCTAGTCACACTCCTTGCCAGCTCTCTGTAACTGAATTATTTTTATTTTGGCAGGTTTGGGCACAGGCCGTGAGAACAAACAGCCATCGGTGCGTAATTCCCCTCTCCTGCGTAACACCGGGCCAAACGCTGCTCCTCACCGGGGCCAAAGCCGTAGCAGTTGGTGGTTGCAGCAGCAGCAGGAGCAGCATTTTGCTGCAGAGCACAGCTTCTTACAACTGGGGTAGCACCCTGTGAGATAGAAGGATGTGCTCCCTTGGGCTGGCGGGTTTGCTGCTCCTCAGCTGCCGGTTAAGGACGAGGGAAGCAGGGTTATAAAATACCGCCGCTTGGATTTTCCCAGCCTTTTAATACTCACCCCCTTGGTGTTGGCAATGGGAAGCATGGCTCGTGGGCTCTGATTTGGATCAGACCGTGCCGGCGCAGGGTTGCTGTATCGCAGCCTCGCAGCATCCCCATGGCACAGCCTCCCAGGTTGGCCCCATTCTTGGTGTCTCGGGTGCCTGCAGCCTGCCCATGCCTCTTGCAGGGGTCGGGGCTGACCTGGAGCCGCCGTGGGGAGAAGACGTTGGACTCCAGGGATGTGGGACTCCTGGAAGCCGCCCGGCGGGACAGCGACCCTGTGCTGAGGGAGTTCCTGAGGCTGCTGGCCCTCTGCCACACCGTCCTGGTGGAGGAGAGGGGCGGTGGGTTGGCCATGGTGTCAGCTTTGAGCGGGGTCCAGCTCCCCTTCAAGTCCTGGGGGCTGTGGTGGCTTTTCCATCACATGGCAAAGCTCTGCTGCGGTGGGGAGGAGGTGGCATGAGAGCCTGGAGATACGTTGGGCCTGTGTCTTAGCATCAGCATCTGGCCCAGACGTGTGTTTTGGGTTTGTTTTAAAACCAAGTAGTTGGAGCAGAAGCAATGGGAGGATAATCCATCCCTGTCTGGACACTTGTCCTGCCCAGGGTGATGAGCAAAAGGAAAGAGAGAAGTGGGACTGAGTTTCCCTAGCTTGGTGGCTTGGACTTCAGGGTCCCCATAGATAATGTTGGTGCTGGGCAAGAACGAGGTGTTTCAGATGTGTAAGAGATGCTCGACTGGGATTCTCCTTGCCCAAGCCTTGCTCCTCTTCTGCAGACCAGCTGGTTTACCAGGCGGCCTCTCCGGATGAAGAAGCACTGGTGTTGGCAGCCAGGGACTTGGGGTACGTCTTTCTGTCCCGAACGCAAGACACCATCACCATCAGTGAGCTGGGGGTGAAGAGGACGTACAAAGTGCTGGCCATGCTGGACTTCAACAGTGATCGCAAGAGGATGTCTGTCCTGGGTGAGCGGGACGGGGTGTCTCAGGGGAACTTCCCTGACTACGGAGGGTCCCTTCCTTTCTCAGCCCTACAAGGGGTGGGCACCAGGATGGCTGCAATTGATGGCAGCTGGCACAGGAACCCCCAAAGTTTGTTCTGGTCATCCCAGTGGTTTTGCTTGCCCTGATACCTCGGTGAAGGCAGTGGAGAAGGGTTTAAGCAGCCGAGAGAGCAAGTAAAGCAGGGGCTCAGAGGAACTGTGTAAGGAACTGACAGTCCCTGGGGCCTGATCCTGCCTCATGGTGACATAGATCTGGAGAAATTCCTGTGCTTCCTGTGACTGTGGGCACAAAACCACCAGTGTCCCTCGTGGTGCCTCCTGCAGCATGGCCAGGTTGGCCTGTGTCCCCAGGTCCCTGCATGGGGATGGCGATGAATGTGGGGTGGCAGCTCTCTGTCCTTCCCTCCCTCCCAGTGCGAGACCCCCAGGGCACAATCCGGCTCTACACCAAGGGGGCCGACACCATGATCCTGGAGAGACTGCGCAGCCAAGGGCCCAATGAGATCTTCACCGAGAGGGCGCTGGATGTGAGTCCCACACCAGCCTGGGGTGCTCCCCTGCTGCTGGCTTTGGGTTGGGTGCCCCGGGGTCTCCTGCTGCTCTTCCCCTACTCTGGCTTCAGGACTTTGCTCTTTCTTTCTCCTTTCTGCTCTAGGAGCTTCACCTGCATGTGGGACAGGGGCTAAGAGGGCATCGAATCCACCCTTGGTGTTCTGCATGGACCGGTTGCATTGCAAGGGTGCTCCTGGGGATGACATAGGGTGGGGGGACAGCCAGAGCCCAGAGGAGACCCTCAAACCCTGGTGGGTCTCTGGCTCTGCCCATGGGAACACTGGGTCATCCTGGTCAAGGCAAGGGAGACATGATGTCTCGTCTCTGCAGCGCTTTGCGGAGGAGACCCTGAGGACTTTATGCCTGGCCAGCAAGGAGGTGAGCGAGGCTGAGTACAGCGAGTGGAGCAGGCGGCACCACGAGGCCAGCATCCTGCTGCAGGACCGTGCACGGCAGCTGGACGAGCTGTACGAGGAGATGGAGCAGAACCTGGAGGTGGGATGAGGCCGGGGATTAGGAGGAACAACCTGTGCTAGTCCCCACTGCCCCACAGAGGGCAGGAGCACGGGGTTCAGCTCTTTGGGGTGACGGGGTGAAGTGTCCAACCCAACACCCACCCCCTGGGTGGGAGGGCAGGTGGAGATACCCCCAGGGGTGACTTTGTGACATGCCACTAGACACCATGCTGGAGACCTATTGGGTCACATCCACCCATGGGAAGCAGCTGGAGTCTGCAGGGACACAGGACCCCTGGTTAGATCCAGGGGTAATTCCCACCTCTGTGTCTTGCCCTGACACCCCGCCCCATGTCATGACACTCCCTCAAACCTTCCCTCCAGCTGCTTGGGGTCACAGCCATTGAGGACAAGTTGCAAGACGGAGTCCCCGAGACCATCCAGCTGCTGAAACTGGGCAACATTAAAGTGTGGGTGCTGACGGGAGACAAACAAGGTCAGTGGAGGCAGCCCCAGGCCCTGCCAACACATTTCAGCTTCTCCCCTAACCAGGGCCAGAGAATAGACAAGACCCTTGGAGGAGGCAATAACCAGGCTCTGCTGTTCCCTTTAATATAGAACAATAGCATGTCCCACAGATCATGTCGCCCATGGGGAAACTGAGGCAGGGGGAGCCATCTTCATGTTGGCATAGAGCTGGAGCAGAACCCCCAGCATCTACTGCCTACCCAGGGCTGCTGGACCCCAGGGCTGGGGGCTGCTCTGGGATGGGGGGCCACAACAAGCCACTGACACGCATGTTGCAGAGACTGCGATGAACATCGGCTATGCATGCAAGCTGCTCACGGATGACATGGAGATCCTGGAGGAGAAGGAAGCAAGGTGAGGAATTGTGACCTTCTGGCTCAGGACATCAGGTGGGGTGGGGGGCGTGGGTTGACTGTGCTGAAGACACCCAAGGGCATAGGAACCTGTGCAGGGTGGGCAGAGCTTGACTCTGCTGGAGATGATTCTCCTTCCCCATCCCCACCTGGATGTCCATGGCCATCATTATCTGCTCATGCCTTTCCAGTTCTCCCTGTCCGTTTCTGCCCCTACAGCTCTCTTCTTGGCAGGATTTGGCCAGAAGGCACTTAGCCCGGTTCTCTGGCCTCCAAACCACATGGGCCAGGGCTGATTTCTGATATCAGTGAGCCCTTGCAGCCCTCTCTCTGTCCCTCCTGCTCCCACCACTGGGTACCAGCTCCACCTCCCTGGAGCTAGCTTTGAGACTGCAAAGGCCAACCGTGGTTCTTGGCCAAAGCCACTCAGTGTGCCCGATGTCCCCTCTTACGCAGTGAGATCCTCGAGGCTTACTGCATGAGGAACAACAACCTCAGCAGCAGCAGGAAAGTCCGGGGTAGCGGCCGCCTCTCCCAGCAGCACCCAGGGGCTTCGTGCCACAAGAAGAGGGCTCTGATCATCAGTGGGGACTTCCTGGTAAGGTGGCACCTGGGGGGACATCCCTGCTCCTGTCCTTGCTGGCAGATGGTTGTTTCTGCCCCGGGGCTATCAAAGCGTTGGGTGGCACCAGCAGGTGGGGGAGGTGGTACCCCTCCTGCACACGGGGTGGGAAAAGCCACGGGAACCCTGTTTGGGGCTGGGGAATGAATGGTGGAGGAGGAGGTGACCTCACACCGATCACTTGGTGTTGGGGGGCTTCAGTCACACTGGTCTAACTGGTCTTCTGGTGGGTGATCACATGGTCTTCTGGTCATACTGGGACAAACTGGTCTCATGGTCACAGTACCTACTGTATGACAAACTTGGAGCAAATGGGTTGTTTTTTGTTGCACCTGTGAGATTCAAGAGCATCACTGAGGCACTGGTGGCCCTCATACTGTGACATCCCTGGTGGGTCTTTAGAAAAAGTCACCCTGAATGTTATCCCCCCTCCTGGCCCATGTTTGTGTCCCTACACTAGAGGAGATGCAGAAGTGCAAGGAATGACCTGCCCAAAACCACAGCATGAGTGCGCAGGAGCACACCCCTCCCTCCCTACTTGTGGGGGTCCCCTTGGACCCCATCCCTCTTGGCTGGCCATGGTGTGAGGCCCCAGTCACGTGTGCTCTCTCCTAAGGACAAAATCCTCCATGCAGAAGAGGTGCCGACGAAGGAGAAAGGGCGGCTGTGGCAGTGGCTGGCTTGCCGCGGGGCCACGGACTCGCAGGAGCAGGGCAGCCCAGTGGAGAAGGCCTTCGTGGACCTGGCCACCAGCTGCCAGGCCGTGATCTGCTGCAGGGTGACCCCCAAGCAGAAAGCCCTCATCGTGCAGCTGGTGAAGAAGCACAAGAAGGCCACCACGCTGGCCATCGGGGATGGGGCCAACGATGTCAACATGATCAAAAGTGAGGCTGGGGGCTGTGGTAGCACAGGTTTTGGCCAGCGTGTCCCACTGATGGGGGTGGTGGTGCCCCATCTGCCACCTTCACCATGTCACCCTCTCCTTCGAGGTGAAGAGCTGGGAGGGGATCTCCCAACCCAGTCCCCATCGTGGCTGTGCCAGGAGGGGAGCGAGAGGCACGAGGCCAGAACCAGCCTGGGGCAGGAGCAGGGTGGACCACTTGCTTTAGCAGTGGGGATGGCTTGAAGTTTCTTCAAGCCCCAGCCTGGGCAGCTGGCAAAGAACTCCCTGCCTCTCCAGCAGCCCCTGACATAGGGCTGTGGCATGCAATGGACATGCAGGAGGGCTTTTTCCCTTTGCCCATCACTTCTGGATCCCCCCTCTGTCCATCAGCCCCGGAGCAATCCGCTGGGAAACCAAACATCGCAAGGGGCTCCCCAAAAACCTCCCTGCCTGCATCTCGCATCCTCCGCAGCTGCTGACATTGGGGTGGGCATCAGCGGGCTGGAGGGCATGCAAGCCGTGCAGTGCAGCGACTACGCCCTGGCGCAGTTCTCCTACCTGCAGCGCCTCCTGCTCGTCCACGGCCGCTGGGCCTATCTCCGCATCTGCAAGTTCCTCCGCTACTTCTTCTACAAGACTTTCGCCGGCCTCATGGCCCAGGTCTGGTTCGCTTTCCACAGCGGATTCACGGCTCAGGTGAGGGCTGCTGCCGTTGTGTTGGGAATGTATTGGCAGGGGACGCATCCATCCCGTGGATGTTTGCACACCGGTGCTGCAGCCCGACTGCCAGGGACCCCATGCAGGTCTCACAACTGGTGCCACCTGATGGGTGCAAGTCCCCATCACCACCCTGGTCTCCTTTCTCCCTGCCCTGGGACTGGGCTGCCTGATTTTTTGGGGCTGAGATGCAGCTGGTTGTGTTTGGGCTGGTGGGATTGGGAACTTCGGGGAGATTGAGGAGCTTCAGGGTGTCCTCGGAGGCACTGGCAGCTCTTGTGAGCAATAGCTCAGCCTCATAGAGATGTAGGGAAAGATGCCACTTGCATTAATCTGTTTTCCCCAAAACTGGGAGCTTTTACATAGGGACAAAGGTCATCAGTGTGACTTGGTCACCATTGTGTGGCTCCAGCCCCCTGTCTCTGCAACACAGATCCAGGACCTGCAGAGCACTGTGGACAACCCAGGGCTGATGCAGAGTTCAGAACAAGTCCATAGGCATTTCCCTGGGGTTTGGATGTGAGACTTAGACCTGCCCTGGTGCCTGGGCATCCTTTCTGAGGCTTTCCAAAGCCGCACTGAGCTCACAGCCACCTTCTTCTCCCTTCTAGCCTCTGTACGAGGGCTGGTTCCTTGCGCTCTACAATGTTTTCTACACCGCCTACCCCGTGCTTTCCGTGGGCCTTCTGGAGCAGGTACGGGTTCACCGGGCTGCATTCAGCCCCTGTGCCTGGAGGCTGCATCCTCAGCGGGCGTAAATCAGCCCAGCAGTGGCTACACCCCCTCTGCGTGGTTCCTTGCGTGGGGATGTGGGTGGGGTGGCCCAGTCCTGGTGGGGAGGGTGGTGCTTAGCACCCTCCTCGTCCCGGCAGGACATCAGTGCCAAGAAGAGCCTGGAGTTCCCCGAGCTCTATGCCATCGGGCAGCAAGATGAGCTCTTCAACTACCGCATCTTCGTCGTGACGCTCCTGCACGGCGTCAGCACCTCGCTCGCCAGCTTCTACATCGCACTCTGGGCCTTCAGGGACTGTGTCGGTAGCAAGGTTGTGGGCGACTACGAGTCCTTTTCAGTCACGGTGGCCACCTCGGCTTTGCTGTCTGTCCTTGTGGAGGTGAGCACCGCTCTGCCCTTCCCCACGCTGATCCCTGGTGCCTGAGTTGGGGATGGGTGGAGCTTGGTGGCTGCTGGCAAGGACAAGGGACTGAAGGCCCCCAGGCCAGATGGGACGTGGGTTGTAGGACAAATGGACCCCAGGCACGTTGCAGTATTGCCCAGTGCGGCTGGGGGAAAATCTCCCAGGAGACTGGGGAGGAATTAGAGACAAGTGGCTGAATGGAAGGGAGCCCCCGGCCTCCACGAGGCACCGTGTGCTCTGCCGTTGCCCCTGCAGATCATCCTGGACACCAAGTTCTGGACGGCGTTGTCCTTCCTGATGGTCACAGCCAGCCTGCTGCTCTTCTGCCTCTTCTCCTACCTGACGCAGAGCATCGATGCCTTCAGGATAGCTCCTTCCATCTTCCGCTTCCCAGGTGGGATGCCCCAAGCATCCCTGCAGCCCGGTTCCTCCCGGAGCCAGGGGAGCTCAGGCTGGGCTCAGCGCTTGGAGCTGTTCCCCACCTTGTGGATCACGTCTTCTCTTGCCTGGATCACATCCCTTGGCCTGACCCTCCTGTTTTATGGTTCTGGGGGACAGACTTGCCAGTTCTTGATCTTTCTCTCTTGATTTTTGACTCTAGTTTAGGTGTCATCTCCTCTTTAGACACCTCAACACCTTTGTGGGTGGGGGCCTGTTCCATCCCCGTTGTTCTCTCTCTCCTTTCCACCTCCACTACTTGAACTTTGCCCACAGATGCCAGCCAGAATGCCCTGACCGACCCCTACGTCCTGCTCGTGGTCCTGCTGTCCCTGGTGGTGAACACCGTCCCCTCGCTCACCGTCCGCTCGTACCATGCCATCATGGGCAAAACCACCATCCAGCAGGTAAGGGCTCTGGGGTGGAGGATCTGCCTCTGACCAGCACCAGAGTCTGGGGCTGGCAAGGGGGTTGCTGGTGATGGGAAGGGTGAGGTTCCCCAGGGAAGCCACCAGGGCCATGTCACCTCTGCTTGATGACACCACTGCTGGCCCTGTTCTCAGGACACTGGTGCTCAAGTCTGGCTCCACGGCCCTTTCCCCAAGTCAGTTCATGAGGAGGAGGCTGTGGGGCAGGCTGCTGCAGCTCCTGGAGAGGGTCTGCTTCTGCCTGCGGGCAGGAATTGGCCTCCAGGACTCCCAGGTTAGGAGGCACCAGGGTCTGTTACAGGTCTTACTCCCACCCCCCCAGCTGGGGTCCATATCCACCCATGCATCATCCCTTCCTGGTGGTACAGAGGTCCCAGCTGACAGCAGGAGTTGTGCTCCACAGCTCTGTGAGCTTCAGAGACCCCCAAGAAGATCCCCGCAGCACAGATCCCCTCCCAGGGGCTTGGGCCGTGGTGGAGCTGGGAGCCGAACTGCATACCAGCGGAGGGCACCCCTGCTCCGCATCCACCCTCGGGGTGAGGGCTTGACCAGGAGGTGCCCACAGCCCTGATGTCCCCTTTCTCCTTGCAGAAGATCTGCTCCAAGGCCAGGCGGGAGCCGGAGCCCTCGGTGGAGCTGCGTGCCCACGTCCAGCGTGGCTCCTTCCACCGCCGCTCCAGCTACGCCTTCTCCCACCAGGAGGGCTACGCCGGCCTCATCACCCGTGGGGACAGCCTGCGCACCAAGGGCACCCGTGCCACCGTTCCCCAAGGAACAACCCTGGCTTTGCCCTCCTGCCATGGCCCCTCGGTATAGCCAACCTGGCCATGTCCTGCTGGGGCTTCCTCCTCCTGTGGGCATTTTAATCCAATTTGGATGTTTTTGCCACATGAGCAGCCCCCACAGTCTGCTGCAGGACCCTGGGACATGTCCCACCAGCGCCTCCATGTCCCACCAGCAGCTCCATGTCCTGCACAGACCCTGTGGCTTCACTGGAGCCTGGAAAGTGGTGAAAACCACCAGCCATCAGCTGGTGGACATCGTGAATGTCCTTTCCTTAACGCTCCACATCACCTTTGCAATCTCTGCATGAGATGCGCACCCCAGTGCCCCAGCCCACAGCGGTGCTGTGTCCTTCGTGCCATGCCCCATCCCTGCCACGGCCACATCCCCCAGGACCGATGTCCTCATCCTGGGGACAGCTGTGGCCACACGCTGTTTGCTGCAAAGCCCCCAAAAGCCCCTCGGCGGGGCCGGGGCGGCCAGGGGCTGTGCACAGCCCGAGGGATGCTGCAGAGCAGGCACCTGCGTGCGTGTCCTGCAGAGCCACAGCTTGGGGACAGCAGTGGCTGCTGGAGAAGCGCGTGAACAACCGACTGGTGACCGGATCACCTTGGTTTTTATTCTTATTTTTTTAATTAAAAGGACTCTGGCTTTTCTCTCCTCTCCTGTAACTCTCTGCTGTGCCACCAGCAAACTTTCCAGGGAGAAAGCTGCAACGTAAGGGGCTGCAGGTGTCCCTCGGTGTGCGCAGGCAGCTCTTTGCCACCCACCAGTGCTTGTGCCACGGCACGGTGCGTGGTAGGAAGCGATAGTCAAGTAAAAAAGTATTGGCCTTAGGGTTTTGGACATGCCTGCAGTGCACATGACTTGATATGTTTGTTTAACAAGTGCTTTGGTCTCATCTGCGCTGAATTTATGAGATTTAAAGTGTTTCCCTTGGGCTCTGGCCAGAAGGGTGCTGGCTGGTGCCAAGAGAGGAATAAACGCATCTGAGGCTTTCTGTGGGAAAGCTCTCGCCCCTGCAGATATGGGCAGGGAAATCTCCGGGAGAAACTTCTCTGAGCTGCTTGGGGATGATCCCCAAATCTGCACCCTGATGCTCATGGAGAGCAGTGGGGCTGGCTAAAATGGGGCTTGGGGTGGGTTCTCTCGGTCCAAGGTCTCCGTTCCTCACCTGCATCACCCCCTCTCTTCTGGGGAGAGTGGAGCAGTTGGAAGGGACCCGACCCACGAGCTTCACTGCCCAAATGCAAGGAAAACAAACAAACAAAAGAATGCAGATACATCCCCGAGCAGGTAGAAAAATCTCCCTCCGCCTCGTGCAAATCACTGAAAGCAGCAAGGATTCACCCCCTGCTCGTCTCTGAGCATGGGCACACGTAAGTGCTCCAGCAAATTGTCCCTGACTGGGCTCAGCCCTCACCCGAGGGACCCAGGGGACACTCGGGGGATGCGGGTGCAGCCTCGGCAGCATGAGCAGGGCCCCCATGCCAGTGCGGGACACACACACCAGGGTGAATGACTAGAAAATAATTTATTGAAGAAACAGAAAGCTGCAGAAATACAACACAGTCATGACCAGTAGAGGATGAACAAATAGAGATTTTTCTCTTTTAAAACCTGTTGACAAGCTGGAGTTAAATTTCCTGGTAATTTCCCCTTCGTGAGTCATTGCAAAGAACAAGGAACAAACTCCAGAGCACACAGCACAGTTTGGATAAAGTGCCTGACACATAAGACTCTTTTTTTATTTTTTTTTTCTTTTTAGCATTTGTAAATAGCTTAAACAAATATAATTGCAAGACACAGAGGAGTAACAATTGCATTTCGCTGTAGAGTAAAACCTATCCCATGAGATTAACAATGAAGCAGCAGCAAAAAAATAAAAATCCAATTTAGTTAGAAGGAAAAAGGCATTTAAAAACTCAGGGATGCAGCCCCCAGACCACGCGGGATGGGGGCGAGCGTTGCCTATTGCTATGCAGAAAAATGAGCAATGCTTTCTCGAGGTGGCTGGACTGGCAAACCCGGCACTGCGGGTTCTTCCTGGCCAGGATTAACTCTGCCTGACTTCTTGTTTTCCTTTAGAAATTTAAGGGGGGGAAAGAAAAAAAAATGATTTGTTTTTCTTTGCATTTTTAATTTCCTTTCTTTAAAAACCCTGAACGAAGGACTACGCAAAAGGAACCGAAGCATCTGTACATGCAGCCCCAGCTCCAGCACCTCTTTTGCTGCAGGTGTCCTCTGAGACAAGGGAAAAGGAGCACATTTAACACCGGGGACGTGCAATGTTGATGTTCCCACAGTCCCGGGCTGGTTTGGTGTAGCCTGCTCCAAAACCAGACCCCAGTGCACACCCAGGGTTTGCACCCAGGAATCGGCCAGCGATGCTGAGGCTTGGGTGCTCGTGGCTGCACACTGGCCCCATCGCCCTCTTGAATAGACCCAGGGCTGGACATACCCATGGGGTTCGGCTCTGTTCAGGAAAGAGGTGTTGCAAAAAGGACCTTGTCCTGATGCTCCCAGGCTTGGCATGGAGAAGTGAGAGCTCCTGGCCCACTGTGTGCTGATGTCCCATCATCGGAGCCATCATTAGAGCTGGAAAGGCTCAGCTCTGGCTGTGTTGTAATGGAATATCGATGCCTAAAGCCCAGCTTCGAGGCCCTGTGAGCCCTGTGCTCCTCCTCTCCCAGTGGGGATGGACACATTGCAGCCCCGCTGTGAATTTTGTTCTTTTTGCACATGCAAAAGCCGTCAGTGAAAACCAAAGGGGAAAACCAGCCTGAGGCTTCACGAGTAATGAAATGACCCCAATCCCTGAAAACTTCCACAGCTGAAATAGGGCACAATGGCCAGACTGAACCACGGGGCTCGGTGGGGCAGGAGGTCCCAGGTCCCCTCCTCTTCCTCGCCCTCCATCAGCAGCTGGAGCCCCAGGCTCTTTGCTCCCCGATGGTCCCCACTGGGCAGGAGCTGCTCTTGTTGTCCTCCGAGGTGCCCCATGGGGCTCCGGTTCTGCTTCTGCTCCCCACAGCACAAAAATGCCCTTTGGGGCAACCCTGGCTGAGAGAATTGTCTTTAGGACAGAGCTTGGATTGTCATTACCTGCAGGGAAAAAAAATCTTTGGTATCGTGGCAAGTTGCTCCTCAAGGCATTTTTGGTAGGTGTGGGTAGCAGGCTAGGCCAGATCCAGCGTGGGGCAGGGCTTGGCTCCTCTGGTCCACTGGGTCCTGGTGGGCTGAAGGACAGGGACAGCACTTGGTGCTCAGCTCCTCCAGGCTTTCCCAAGCCACTTGGTTCATGTCCGGAGGTGGAAACCAGACAGTCTCTGCAGGGTCCAAGGACTCGTGGCTGTGGGTTGCACCCAAGCTTGGTGAGACCTTCATTGAGTTGGAAGCAAGGTCTTGGCCACCAAACGCCAAAGCTTCTCCCCCAGGAAAGGTCTCACAGGAAGAGATGGAGCTCAACGGGAGGCAGAGCTCCCCAGAGGACAGGAGAAAGGTGGTTTAGTAGATGGACAGTGCTGCTGGAAGAAACTACACCTCCTCATAAAGCCCAAGCCCTTGGTCAGCGAGTCCCGTATTTCCCACCACCACCTGAGCATCCACTCATCCTGATGCACCACTGAGCATCTTGCTTAGTGCTGGCCACGAAGAAGGTGAAGGCTGCAGGGATGCCTCATTAAACAAGAGATGCAGATTAAAAACCCTACTATGCTCTTGGGGGCCACAGTGGTGGGGCCCAAAGTAGCTGAGATCTTGTTCCTCACAGTGGGCTGAGCTTTGGGGCCACATCAAGTGACAGAGATGAAGGATGGAGAGGTAAAGAGGCAGAAGAGGACTGAAGAAGTAGCATTTTAAAGTAAATGCTGTTGTCATGCTGGGAAAGCAGAAAGAAGTAGTTAGCACTGCTTCCTCCAGGCTCCATCACCTTCCAGCCCTCCAAAGACACAACTCCTTACTTCTACTCTCCTTCCATCTTTAAAGAAGAAGAGGAGCAGGGGATGCAGCCTGCTCAGGAGAGCTCTATGGACATCTGGGGAGAGCTCCTCAGCTCCCCAGGGCAGGCAGGGAGCCCTCCCAGCATCCCCTGAGACCTTCTGGTGGGCTGGGGACCTCCAGGACCACTTCCTCTGGCCGGACTTTTCTTCTTCGTACCCCTTCAGATGGAGCAGGTGCTTCTGTGAAGGGCTGGGTCCAGGCTGGGTGGCATGGGAGAGCCTCACAGGGGCAGATGCTGTGAGCTGGATGGTGCCATTGACCCAAAACACATCCTTGGATAGAAAACCGCTGGAAACTGGTTGCTCCAGTCCATCTCAGGCAGGTTGACATTGATGCAGCACCACATCCAGTGCCTCTTCCCATGGAAGGCAAGGACGGAGGCAGGTCTTCAAGGCCACCCCAAGGGACAGCGACTTGGGGCCATCATGGAATCACAGAATGGTTTGGCTTGGAAAAGACCGCTGAAGATCACCCAGTCCAACCCCCTGCCATGGTCAGGGACATCCTTCACCAGACCAGGTTGCTCCAAGCCCCATCCAACCTGACCTTGAACGCTTCCAATGATGCGGCATCCGCAGCTTCTCTGGGCAGCCTGGTCCAGCGCCTCCCCACCCTCAACACAAAAAGCTTCCATCGCCCAGCAAGGTCCCAGTGCGGGAAGGAGGGCGGCATTGGGGCACCGGGGACATTTCCCTTGTCTCAGAGCACACGCGGAGCCTGGAGCTTCGCAAACTCAGGTGGTGGTGGCTGATTGTCTCTGTCTCTCTTCTGCATGAAGACACTTGGGGTTTGACACACAGATCCGGATAAAGCACAAAAATAACCCAAAACCGAGAGGCACGGGACCTGGCGAGTTGGTTTGGTGCAGGTGGACGGGTGGGCACGCACTGGGGTCCCGTCCCCCCACAGCCCCTCCACTGTCCCCCGCAGGGGCAGCACAATGGGCAGAGCAAGGAAAGGAAGAAAAGAGGTGAACAAACCAACTGAGGGGATAAAGGACGACTCTCCCGTGATTGCGTGACTTGGGAAAAAAAATAAAAATAAAAATAAAAAAGGTGATCCATGCAGAGAAGTCCTAATCAATCCAAAACTCGTGGACAAAAAAAGCACAGTTTGTCCCCTCCCGCTCCCACCCGACCACCCCTCCCCGAATAATTATTACATTACTTCAAGAAAGAGTATATTTTTTCATGCATAAATCAAATTCTCATCTTTTTTTTTTTTTTTTGTCTTTTTTTTTTGTCTTCTTTAAATTACATTTGAACACAGAACACATATAATAAATACTCTTGTACGACATGACTCAGAGAAAAGTAACACATCTGAACGCAAAGGTATTGTCATCATTATTAGTTTTTCTTTTTTTTTCTTTTTTTTTAAAAGGACTTGTTTAAATATGAAATCTGTAAACTCCAAGGGTCCTTTTTAATCTTTCTCTCTCTCTTTCTCTCTCTCTTTCTCTCTCTCTTTTTTTCATCGTGAAACTATCCAGCTTTCATTTCCTTAACATTCAATATGTCTCCCATTGAACGCGTCAAAGAAATAAGAACATGCCGTCTTCTGCAAAATTATAATTTAACAGTATAAAGCTTCAAGTCACAAATTCCAAAAACTAGCTAAGTAATTTTTTTTTTTATCACATAAACTATACATTAAATATTTTGAGGTATTTCAGAGAACATTGTCAAAGGCTTGTAAGGTCTGTGCTGGGTGGAAAAGAAAGCTTTCTCCTGCATAGAGAATGTCTTTGGTATCACAAGCCATGTGGGTGTTAGGTAGAAGTGGGGTAGGGCAGGATCTGGCCAAGGCAACAGTGCGGAGGGGGACGGGGACGGGGGAGGCG
>VXAA01006937.1:8633-60705 GCA_013399115.1 Anseranas semipalmata | reverse complement strand
CAGTGGTGGGGACAGACAGGGACAGGGGACAGGCAGGGATGGGATGAGGCAGGGATAGGGACAAGAGGCAGAGGCATGGGGACGTAAGGCAGGGACATGAGGCAGGGACATGGGGACACGAGGCAGGGACATGAGGCAGGGATGGGGATACAAGGTAGGGACATAAGGCAGGGATGGCGATAAGGCACAGATGAACACAAAGCAGGGATGAGCATGGGGAAAAATGGGAAACGAGGTAAGAACAGGCTGGGACAGGTGCAAAGTGGGGTTGGGGATGAGGCCAGGATGGGGATGGGGATGAGGCAGGGATGGGGATGGGGACGAGGCAGGAATGGGGACAAGGGAAAAGGGGGAAATGAGACAGGAATGCGGATGAGGGAAAGTAGGGAGTGAGGCAGGAATGAGGGATGAAGCGGGCATGTGGAAAGGCAGGGACCCACTGCCCCCAGCCAGACCAGAGCTGCCTGTGCTGGGCCCAGCAGGGCTGGGCACTGGGTCCCTGCAGGATGGAGCTGTGGGTCCCTGCAGGATGGGTGCCCGGGCCTGCTCCACACCAACCCTGTGTGCTTTTCACTAAAGTAACCAAAAGCAGCTCATAGTCACACGCAGCTATCACACACGTGCACACGCACACACACAGAGCGCCGGCTGGCCATAATCGATACCCATCTCATAGACCTGTCCATGGCAAATGTGCATCTGCTCCCCCCAAATCCATACCCCCAAAGTCCCCCGCTGCCCCAGCACAAAGCCACCCCAATGGCAGGTGCCACCCAGAGAGCGAGCCCAGCTGGGGCGTGGAGCGGTGGCACCCCTCTCCCCGTGCCCTCCCCTCTCCCGCAGCAGTAATTGCTGCTGTATTTATCCAAACTAGGAGGGGGTGGCAGAGAAAGACTTCGAAGAGTAATTTTCCGGGAATTCTCCTCGGTGTAATTGTCTTGATAATAAATCCAGACACTTAGCCTGTGTATGAATTGCTTTTTACCGTTTTCATTTATTATTGAACACAGTGGGGAGAAGGGGAAACGCAACAGGGCTCTTTCTTGTGAGAGAGAAGGGGCGAAGGGGCCGAGGAGACAATTTCTCTGCAGATCCGGGAAACCTGGATGTGCTCATCATCTTGCTCTCTCTTTTTTTTTTTTTTTCCCTTAATACATAGTCCATTTCCCCACCACCCACTTTTTGGGGGGGTATTGAAAACTAATTAAATAACCCGTTAGCTAACACGTTAAATTAAGATCCACTCTTGGATTTAATGATGTCTACGGAAGAATTGACAGAAATGTGAAGACAGACTGTCAATAGATCCTTCCCCTGGTTACACTGTATAAATGTGATTAAAACAGATCTCAAAGAAGGGTATCCTGACATGGTGCCCACATGGGGATGGAGCTGCTGGGGCACCTGTGAGTCTCAGGGGGCAAACATCTCCTGAAATGGCTGCTGAGTGGCGAGATGCTGGTGTGGCAAGGCAACGGTGCTCCTCCCCTGGTTGGCCCGTGGTGGTGGGCTGGGGATGAGAAACCACCCTGAGACATGGCTGAGGCTGGAGCGGGACCCTGGGGAGGGTTCGCGTGTCTGGGGATGGGGAAGGATCCCCTGGCCGGTGCTCCCAGCTGGCCCCCCATGCCCGTACAGCGACAGCACTGAGCAATCCCAGCTGGGTGGGCTGCTTTGTCCCCAGGCCTTGGAGCAGCCCAGGGCAGCCCTGTGCTATGCGGATGGATGCGAAGATGAGCCCTCGCTTTGTTCTCGCTCCAGCAATACAAACAGTGGCTGGCATGGTGAGTATACACCCATTGCTTTCTGCTTAAGCTCTCAGGTAAAGGTTACCTTAGCATCCGGGCTGAAAAAATCAATGGCTGATACAGCATGAGACTCAGAAAGACAACATACATCTATCACTTAGGGATTCGATGGGCTTAGAATAGTCTTGTCAACAAATGATTGTTTAAACAGAATATCTCAACTGTTTATGGCACCCTTAATCCATACATCTAACTACCACTGTAACATGTCATGAGCATGGATTGCTCTGTAGAAACCTCTGTTGTTAGGTCCAGAGCTGCAGAACGCTTAAGCACATGCTTAAGTCTCTTAGACTTCAAATTAATCATGGACTTAAGTGTTTTGCTCGGCTAGGCCCAGCCTAAGAACAGGGAAATACCTGTCATTATGTTAATGGATGAAGTTTTTGTTTCCTGCCCTTCATTTATGTGGTGTTAAAAGGGCTAAATGCACACGTTTGCTCCGGACACCACGTCTTCTGGCCAGTTTATCCAGCTGGTGCACAAACAGAGCGGGTGTCACCTGGATGTGGAAGGGGTTTCATAGGTCTGCCTTCTCCGCCAGGTGCTGGGGTCCATGCAGTGACATTTCAGGAAGGCTTTGGGTCCGTGGAGCTGATGGTGGTGGGTGAAGACCCCCAGGAGCTGTGAGTTAAATAATGTAGGGAGGAGGAGCAAGGGAGGAGAGGAGAGGATGGAGAGGGCTGAAAAAAGATGGGAAGCTGCCTCCAAGGAGATTTGGTTCATATACAAGAAACGACTGCTGGAGACAGGGGCTTCTGTAAATGCAGGACCTGCAGAATGCAAAAACTACAATGGTGAAGAAGAGAGAGTGAAAGAAATAAAAGAGCATTAAACCGCGTATCAATATTTCTCCTCAAAATGTAGAATGCATTTTCTTTTCTGAAAAATTAATAACCTCACTTTGTCAATTGACTCTCTCCCACCTCCCCTCCCTCCCACTCGCCTCCACCTCCTCTTTCTCCCTCTCCTTGTCTGCAGAGGATGTTCAATGGAAAACAAGCGGAGAATAAAAAAGCCAGATAAACCTCAGCAATTCCAGACTTGAGATTTTTAACAGCCACAAAGGGTTCATCTCCTGGACACGTGATCTCGGTGGGATCTGCAGAGAAAGGGAACCCTCCCCGCTTGCTCTTTGCATCTCAGCACCGGCTGTGTGCCGGCTCCTGGCGCCGGTTCAGTGATGCATCTTCATTCAGCCAAACACCCCGGCGTGCTGTGCTCAAGCAAATCAAAGTGCGCGGCCTGAATTCCCCAGGACCGTGTCCCCGCACAACCCCGGGGCAGTGTGAAGGAGAGATCAGGTCACTGACAAAAGGCCAAAAGGATTTGTGAATGTAGCCTGCATGCTGCAGCAAGACATAGCCAGGTGTCTGCAAGGGCCAAGCGCCAGGTGCATGGGATGCTGAAGCTGATGCTTGCGTTTATTCTCCACCTTAAAGCCAAGCAGCTATTTAAATGATGCACCCATTTAGGTGTCTTGCTGGAGGGGAATGGGGTGAGATGCCACATCCCTTCCTTTCTCCTAAATCCATGCCCCAAGCCCAAACCAGGCAGCAGGTGCCCGACACCCAACAGGTCCTTATGGCCACACGCGATGGGACCTCTCTCTGTGTTCGGGGATAAAAGCAAGCACCCTGCTCATCAGCACCCGCACGCGTGCTTAAGTTCAGCGGGGAGCAAAACGCCCTCGGAGCCCAGCGGGTGCCTGGGAGGGGCAGGGTCCTGCCCACCATGGGGACACCGCTACCACCCAGGGGGCTTGAGCGGGGGATAACACCCGCTCCCCATCACGCTGGCTCTGGAAGGCAGAGGTATTCCAAGCCCGCGGGAGCTGGTGGTGCGGCTGCCAGAGCCTGGCAGGATCCGCCCCATCAGGACCGCTGTGGCTCGGGATCAAAAAGGCAGGTTTCTGTGGCAGCAAAGAACAGGAATATTTTCCCGAGATGCTGCTCAGATCTCGGCAGTGGACAGGGCCAGCGGATAGCTTGTCAAATATTGAGCAGGCATGTCAATGTTGCAAGCTCTAAGTGAAAGCAAAAAATCAGTTAATGGTCTTCCTGAGCGGTCCTTTTGGCGTGGGGAGTTCTCGCAGAACCTGGGGCAGACGACTTGCAAGGGGTTGATGCACTGCTTAGTAAAGTGATCATTCAGCAGCCATTAACATGCAGATAAAACAAAATATCAGAAAAAAATCCCAGTGGGAAGAGAGCAGTGCTGCCCCAATTCGAGGAAGTGCTGCTAGTCATCACAGCCCGTAAGTACCCGCTTAAATCCCCCAGAAATTTGGAGGAGCGTTTTGGAAGCTGGCAGGAAATGGGTTCCTTCTTCTGTGAAGAATTTGTGTGGATTTTAATTTCTTCCCTCTCCACAATTAGGAAAAAGTTAGAAATTAAAAAAAAAAAAAAAAGTTGCAGACATTGTCAATCAAAGTGGGTGGTTTTGACAAGCTTTAAAATAGTAGCTAAATTTCAGCTTGGGCAGTTTTTCAAATCTCCTTTTAGTGTAAATTAATCATGATTTTGAAACAAAAAATACATCACACGGGGATGGAAGAGGAAATGCTTCTTTTGGAAAATGTTGAAATGGGGCAATTTGATGACTCCCACTCTTTTCATGTGTCCAATGAAATGTTTGAAAAGGGAGATTTAATGAAACAGCTGGCTCTGTTGGGAAAAAGACGAGTTTTGATGAAGTGGCATTTTTCAGATTCTCAAAACTTTTGGAGTTTTCCTAATCTCTGCTGGATGGGAAAGGGTTTCAGATGTTCCTGGGAGCGGAGCGATGTGGCGACAGGGCCAGCACCATAAGGGCTTTCATGCTGCCGTGCCTCTCCTCGAAGGTCTGTGTTCACCTTCCTCCACATGAAAGGTGAAAAATTAGTGTAGCAGGAGAAAATTAAAAAAGGCAATTGCAGAGGAGAAGAAAATTGCGGCAGTAGGGTCAGGACAACTCTTATGGCAAAAGACCTGTCTCCTTTATGGGACTGAAATTCAGCCCTGCATAGGTACCTGTGGGTAACGCCAGAGTGAGAGCTCATAACTGCACCTGCTTTGGGCTGAGTTGCATTCAGCTCTTCTATGTGAGATGAAACTATTGGTATTTTTTCTTTACAGTAAGGTAATAACATATCTCTAAAACAAGATAATAATACATCTTTCAAATAAGATAATGTATCTTTCAAATAAGATAATATATCTTTCAAGTGAGATAATAATATGTACGTTCTCTGATGCTTCTCCTTGGCTGAAGGAGGCAAGGTCAGATGAGGGTCCGTCAACCTGGACCTGGACCTGGAACCACCTCACCAGGTTACTTGTTGTGTCGGTGAGCCACTGACAATAACACGGACATCCCAGTGGGGGGGACCTGGAGGTGAACGGGAGCCGAAGAGGCTGCACCGAGGGCTGGGCTGAGACGTGTAGCTCTGCCGAGCAAGCACTGGGCTCGTGTTTTCTGCCTGGGAAGCTCCTCTGCACCTGAGTTGCCTACTGGGGTCCCAGAGAGGTGGCCGGCTTTGCTGCCCTTGGAGAAGTGCGGCTCGTCCTGGCCTTTGAGGGAGCTGATCAGCACTTGTGGAAATGAGGCCACTTGACACAGGCGTCGCGCAACGGTTGTGGCACTCGGCTTTGAGTGTCCACTTCCGAGCACTCGTGTGCTGGTATTAACCCCTCTGTCCTTTGCTGCGTTAAGATAAGACAATCACAAACCAGGGATTATAACACTTTTGTGCTAAGACCTTGGGATCTAGATACGACACCGTCTGGGGATCAGAGTGAAAGGAGCTGTCAGGAGGTGGCTCACACGTAAGGGACACGTGTGTCCGTGGTGGGAGGGATTTAGACCGGGATCAACGTCTGCACTGGGAACACTGCGTGGCACCGGGTAAACAACCACGGCACCCCAGCTCCTCAGCTGCTGAAACAGGAGCAAGCCCCGGGCACTGCTTTTGGGATGAGCCGCTGGAGGCTGCAGCGATGAGGCCGCTGGGGAGGCCGAGGGAGCGAGAGCTCGGAGGCTTTCGTGGCAGAGGGGTCGGCCTAATGAGCGGCTCTTTGGAGAGGAGGGATGGGCCTTGTCTACACACAAAATTGCAAGCCAAAATTGGTCTTGTGTAGACACTCTTAAATCATTTTAAAGCAGGTTGGTATTGGTTTGTATAATTCGATTCCTTTGCCAAAGCGAAGCGAAATCGATGTAAATGGGGTTTACATTGATTTCAGTACATCCGCACAAAGGTTTTGCCCCAGTTTAATGAAATCAGTTTAAAAACACACCTTTAGCTAAACTGGCGTAACTTTGTGTCCGGCCAAGGTGAGAGAGAAGGGACGGGGAAGGAAAGGCGGCAGAGCCTAAGAAGAGGCCGGGGAGAAGCGCTTCCGAAGAACGTGCGCAGGCACCGAAGCCCCGGTTCGAGCGGGCTGCAGTGGCACAAAGTGATAAGGAATGGGTCAATATAGTTTTCTAAAAGATTTTTTTTTTTTTTTTTTCTGTACAGAAAGGTTAAATGTCAGGTGAGATTGATTTTCCTCCTCTCCCCGGCCCTCCGCTCGCCACCCCCGGCCCGCTCCCCTCCTCCCGGCCCCCTCCCCGCCTCCCCGCGGCCTACGGCCGGCCCGGAGGACGAATTGCAGCCCGAAGTGGCCAAGTGACCACGCAGGGCCTGCGCCGCTGGCCAATGGCCGCCCGAAGGAGCCCCCGTTGCTTAGCAACCCGGCTGCGGAGAGAGAGGGAGAGAGCGCAAAAAGATGGATTTTCAGATTGCAGCAGCCAAGCAGATCAATTCTGCAACATGGGCTACAGTGGCCAAGCGGAATCTCTCTTGCTCCCAGCAGGTATTGATCCAGCCATGCTATAGGCATTGAATGAGCTCTAATAAGTCCTGAGTAAACAGGAACAAGGACTTAAGTGATAGCCCAGCAGTCAAACATCAACTCCCTTTGTCTTCTTCTTCCTCCTCTTCTATTTTTTTTTTCTTTTTAATTGCTGAAGGGTTTGCAAGAAAAGGACAATAAAGTTTATTGATAGAAAAATAAAGAGTCAGAATATCACTTCGTTTGCAGCTGGGGAGGGGAAAAGTCCCTGCCTCAAAATCCAGGTTGGCTTGGCAGAGAGGTGACCGTTGGACACATGTGGTGAGCGTGGCTCCCAGCTTCCCCAAGCATCCCTTGGGACCACCACTGGGCACGTCCAAGACTTCCTTCGAAGGGAGTTCTGCTGGGAACAGGCTCACGGGGGAGCGCACGTGCCCAGAGGTGCCCATCTGAAGCAGATGGGGAGGTGGGCATGTTCAGGATCCCCCAGATCCCCAGGGCTTTGAAACCTTAGAACTCTCCACAGGGAAATGGAACCCAGACCAGCCTTCAGGAAGGGGCTGGGAGAAGCCAAATTCCTTAAATGCTGCCTGAAGGATGTGTCCAGAGATGCAGGATGCTCTGGAAGAGGAAAGGAGCAGACTTGGTCTTGGTTATGAGAGCTGGTCTTTGCTGCAGGAAGGTGGGAGATGCCAAGGCTGGGAGAAGAACAGGAAAGGAGGAGCCTGGGCTGATCCAGGACTCTGGTGTGAGCTCAAGGATGTCAAACGAAGGAGAACAGGGTTGGGGGGACATAACCAAGCTCGAAGGACGTGCTTTTGTGAGAAGCATGTGGCTGAGCCCAAGGAAGAGCCTGAATACGCCCAAGCGCTGAAAGACTTTGCTTGGTGGCTCCCAGACATGCAGCTGGGTCCAGGCTTGTGCCAAAACCTCCATTGCCTGGGGGTCTGCACGAGGGGGCTGCAGTGACCAGCCTTTTGCCAGCCGAGAGCCTGGAGAACAAACACATCATGCTCATATCAAAACCCAGCTGTCCCTGTTCCTGTCCCTGTCCCTGTCCCCCCACCCTTCTGCAAGTGGCTGCTTTGCTCCCTGCTCTATCCCCATGCCTCCTCCTGCAGTATCTCCATCCCCTCTTCCTTCCCCCAAAATTCACCTTCCTGCAGCGAGGAGCCTCACAGGCTCAGGACCCTCCAGAGCTTCCTAAATCTCACTGTACAGCTCCGTGCGCAGTGATGCCTCCAGCACCTGCCCTTGCCCAGCTGAGCAATTGCTGCGGTCGGGGGAGTGAAATCGCTGGCAGGAAGGGAAAGGCTCCCATCCAGAGGGCTCTCAGCTGCATCGCTGGAAATTCCCAAGTGACACCAATTAAATAACTGGAGCTGCTCCAGATTTATGCCTGTGTAACCGAGATCACAGGCCAGGCCTGCCTCCAGTGATTACGGGACCAGGGAAATGAGAGCTCTTTGCTTGCACTCTGAGATCTCTCAACCCACATTTCAGCAGCCTTCGTCATAACAGGGCTGATAATTAATTGATCTGATATTAAGGTGGCTGGCTCCTGCGCTCGCCCGAGCTCCCTGCTGCAGTTTAACACCAGTTAAATCAAGTGAGTCCATGAATCCTGAGCATGATGCATGGAGAGGGGGAGCAGAAGGGAGGCTGGGACCTCCACGCCAGTGCACACGCGCGTGGGTGCGGGTGTGCGTGGGTGCGAGCATGTGCACGGGCCTCTTGATTGCTCCAGAGATGGGAGAAGGAACAAACAGGCGAGCGCTGGCCTGTCCCCAAAGATATTTGCCGTTTTCGAAGAAGAGAGGAGATGCAGTGTCTTTTTCTGAAGGTTTCTGCATTTCAAAGTAATATCAGAAGGGCTTGGAGCTTAATCTTCGTTACCCAGGAGTCTGGAGGAATCAGGCAAAAGGAGAAAAAAAATCGAATCAATACGGCAGTATGAATTTATTCCCGGGGGGGGGCCAGGGCACCAATATTTTTTCTCCCCTCCATTAAAGGGAGAGCACCAGCCGTTCGTTCAGAGTCCCTGGCCGGGGTGTGGCGGCCACCCCGCGGTCGCATTTTTGTTGTCTCTGGGGGGGTGTCCCCCCCTCCTCGCTCCTTCCCCACAGCGCTGCCTCTCGGGCAGGCGTTACACTGCAGAGGTGGGTGCGACCACCCCGGGGACAGAAATCACAGGAGGTTAAACACTATCACCCAGAGGGCCGGAGGGAAAACTCCCGGCTGCTCTGCAATAGCAAACGATGTCTTTTATTTGCAATCTGCTGCTCGTGTCCCCGGGCTCTGCGTGGTGCTGGTGGATGGAGATGTGGGCAGAGGGGCAGGGGTGGAAGAGGATGCTGAGCAGGTCCCTGGGGCCATCAGGAAGGTCTCAGGGCTGCTTGGCTGGAGGTGGGGGGTCTCGGTAGTGCTGGGGTTCACCTAAGCTGGGTGCCCCATTGCAAAGTCTCAGCTCCCTTGGTGGGGTACAGATAACTGCTGAAGGGGCTGATTCCAACCACAGATCAAGGCTGAAGACAGTGGGACCCCGTGTTTTGGGGAGGTACCTGCCAAGTTTAGCCTTAAACCCTTCACCCTGAGATGCCCACCAGGACCCAGGGCTCAGCACAGGAAAGCAGGGGAGTCCCCAGCCTTCCCAGCGCTCGCATCCTGCCCGCCAGAGCTGTGTCCTGGCTCCTTTGTCCCACCCCAAAACATACCAGGAGGGGAAAACAGGAACATAGCAGTTCATCTGCACACGCATGGAGATGCTGACCCTCCAGGGCAGCCTGACTCCATGGTCCCTGTTAGTGGCTGCTCCAACGTGGGCTTCTTCTTCCAGAGCTCCAGCT
This sequence comes from Anseranas semipalmata, assembly GCA_013399115.1. Taxonomy (NCBI): domain Eukaryota; kingdom Metazoa; phylum Chordata; class Aves; order Anseriformes; family Anseranatidae; genus Anseranas; species Anseranas semipalmata. The sequence goes on along the minus strand of VXAA01006937.1, from coordinate 51,237 downwards.
TTGATCCAGGTCTCCTGGGGATGAGCGTGGGACAAGCAGCATGGGAGCACTCAGGAAACATCCTTCTGGACAGTGAAATGTGCCTTCCCACCTGGAAAAAGCTCTTCCTGCAGCCGCAGAGGGGGGGGGAGGCATCCTTCTCTCCGCATTGCCAGAGCTGGGGCAGAATCACTCAGTTCACAATGGGTGAAAAACTCCCATTTACCTTGAGCCACCCAAATCTTAGGCTTTTCTGCACAAGCCAAATTCCTTACCTCAACTCGGGTGCATCCCTGTCCCATTCAATCCACTGACACACCAAAGTGGAGCTGTGGGCTGGGGCTGAGTGGCATTTGCTGGGTTTTGGGGAGGGCAGTTGGGCACAGTGGGGCGCGGGGCTGGCCAAGGGGCCGGGACGGCGCAAGCAGCGCAGCCGGTATTTATGGCCTCTTGCCGCATGGCTCTAACTAGAGCGATCAGCTTCCCACCACAATGCGCCCAATCGTTTGAAATTTAAAACAAAATGTAAAACAAGGAATAATGGTAACAAAAAAGGCTTAATTAATTGAAGTAAACTGCATCACAATAGTGATTTCTCAGTAACACGGCTAAGTGCCCCATTATTCTGATTTCACTCAGTATTCATGGATACTAAATAAATCACGGGTCCTCCACTTACAGCCTGCTGCAGAGGGGCCGGGGGATGGGGGTCCTGCCATCTCCTCGGTCTATATGTCAATAACCCCAGCACTTCCCGTGTGTCCGCCTTAAATGGCAACCAGAAAAATTACCGTCAAAATAAATTAATTCTCCTGCATGGCTTTCCCCCCCCTTTTTTTTTCTTTTTTAACCTTTGGAAAAATTTCCCCTGGAGATTCACAAGGAAGCTTTTCCCCCTGCTTGTTTCCCCTCACTGCTGCCCTGCTCCGTTTATCAATATCCTATAAATACCAGTTTATTTGAAATCGTTTGTTTTCCCACCGCTCTGGCACTGCGGCTTGGCTCGGCACCCTGGGCATCGTTCGGTGGTGGTTTGTCACAAGGGATGGGTGAGCTTGCTCCTGGTACCCCAAACCGTCCTGTAGTCCGGGTCGAGGAGCACACGGGTGAGTTCAGCAAGCATTTGCTCAAGGATTTGCTCTTTATGTCCATGTCCATGATTTTTCCAGGGACAATACCTGGAAAAGCAGACCAGACCCTGGAGCAGCTTGGAGATAATGAGCCGCCATTTCAGACAGTTTTTTGGGATGCTGAGCTGGAAGGACGGCCCTAAAGCTGCGACAAGGGAAGGATGCTGCAGGCTGGTCCCTGGATGCCTGGAGTGGGGTCCCACACCCCCAAAATCCCCAGTGCACCCATGGGTTCATGGACCCCATTGGGGTGCCCAGGGAGGCTTTGTTCTCTCACCCTTGCTAATGGAGCTGGGGTGGGAAGCACTGCTGGATGTACCAAACGTGTGCAGCCCCAAGGCATCTCCTTCAGGAGCCTAATGATGGAAAAATCCCTCCTAGGTCACGCAGCCCCGTCCCTCCTCCCCGCCGGAGCAGGGCTTGGTACAGCCAGCATTGATTTCAATAGCGAGTCGATTGAAATCAGCAGCGGGGAGGTACGGGGGGGCACAGCCCCTGCAACAAAGAGGCTTCGGCAGTCCTGGCTGCATGGATGGGATCCCACCCCAGGATCCGCTCTTGGGGTCCCCAGTGGCCACATTCCCTCTGTGCCACGGGTGGCTGCACGGAGGTGATGTGATGTCCCCAGTGAGTGCTCGGGAATCATGGGAGAAAGGACCTGGCTTTTCCCTCTCTCCTCCTCTCCAAAGCAATAACCTCTCACTCCCCCCAAGCATCCATGTGCCCCTGTCCCCAAATCTCACCCATGGCCAGGCCAGCCATTGCACCACTCTGCAATTCCTGTGGAGGGTCTGCTGCTGCACGGGGCCCAGGAATCAATTAATCAATCGCAATCCAGATCCCAGGGTGTAATCATAATTAATGTTCAGCCCTGATTGATCATGGCACGGTTTTGCCGTGTTCACGGGGATGAGCTGGGATGACAAAACCGACCGTTTAATGGTGCTTTTGCAGATCTCTCCCATCCCTTTTCCTGCGGGAAGGACAGAGCTGGCTGTCCCCAAAAATCAAAGCAGCCAGAATGGGGGACAGCTCGAGGGGCCCGGGGGGTGGCACTCGGCCACAGGCTGTTTGTGCATGGGGTGGGTGACAAAGGCACCTGCACCGTCCCCGTGCACCCATGCCCCAGGCAGCACCCAGCGTCCAGCCAAAATCACAGCTGGAGGCTGGCTGGGAGCCCTCCGAATGTCACAAACAGCGCGTAACTAGACTCGGATCAATCCATCAATGCACAGCGGTGGTTAAATAGTGCTGTGCTCACCTCCCTCCAATTAAACTATCATTTCTGATAGATCCCTTTGTGTCTCTGTCTCCCTGCCGGCCGCTCTGGCCGCAGGTGATGGTGATGGTGCTGGTTCGGAGGATGCTGCCTCCTCCCGACGGAGCCGGATCAGCCCCAGCCGCCAGCGTGCTGCCTCAGCGGGATGCAGGTTGCTTCCAGGACTTGCCCGCGCCACGTGGACCAGCTCCGATGTTGGGAGCCCTGGAGGGGATGAGCGCCGGGACCATCCTGAGGTGCAGGGTGGGGTGGTGGGGTGCCGGAGGCTGCGCTCCTGGAGCATTTCCCTGGCATCGCTTTGCTGCAGAAAGGCCCTTGCTGGCCCTGGCACCAACCCCCAGCCCTGTCCCCAGTGCGGGGACGTGGGGCGCACAGCGGAGCCGCTGGCCGGCAGAGCCTGGCGGGAGCCCATGAAGCAGAGCCGGGTATTGATTTCCTATCGATCCCATGCAACCACATTCTGCAGCGGCTGCTGTCCTACATTTCAATCCCACACCTTCGCCTCTGACTTTAATGGGCTTCATCACAGCCCAAAGCTTTATTTAACCAAAAGGGAAGGGAGCCGGGAGGCAGCTGCCAGAAACCAGAGCAGCCCAGCCCCTGGGGACAGCCACGTCCTTGGGATTTCTCACGGCAGATGGGCTCCCTGGGGTGTTTTTGTGGGATGCAGACCCCGGTCCCAGCCCTGACAGGAGGGTGCTGTGGGTGATGGTGCCAGCACCCAGCTCTCCAGCAGCTCTTCCACCTCGAGGTCTCTTTGCACCCCGTGCCCTGTCCTCATGCTGTACCTGCACAACTCCATCTTCTTAACAAAGGGCTTCAACTGCTGCCGGAAGGGCAAAACGAAGCTCCACCTTAATGGGGATCTGCATAATTGTGTGTGCGTGTGCGAGCTGTGCAGAGACAACCCCAGACGTGAGGCTACAGACAGCGTGCATGCACCCACGCTGGGTGGGAGCTGAATTTGTAGGAGCCGCACCTGGGCGTTCCTCCAGCATCCATCACAGCACGGCCCCGATCCTGATTTATCCTCCATGCCCCTCCCTCCCAATCTCGTTTTTAAGACTTCCTAGACCATGGCTCTGTGGCACAGATGCAATAAGACCCGATCATCCTTTTACATTCAAAGCATGGCACCAGCACACACTGAGGCCCCTGGGATGCCCATGCGTGGCAGGGGCAGTTATTCAGTTGTTTCACAGCAAATCAATGTTACAGAAATCCCAAACCTTGGGGACCAGATCCTGCAGACAGCCATGGGGACAGGCAACAGGGAGCCAGGGCAGGTGGAGGAGGGAAATACGGAGAGAAACAACCAGGGATGGGGACACCCACAGCAGCATGGATGGAGAGGGCATGTGCTTCAGCACGGCTGTGCTCCAGCCAAAACCCTCCTGGAGAGATGCCCTAAGGGATGGGAGAAGGCACAAGTAGCAGGGAGGGATGGTTGGTGCTCAGGACCTGCTCGGACACATGGCACTGGTAAAGGCAGGGCAGCACTGTCACCCTTCCTTCTGCTGCCTTGCCAGGTTTGCCTGGGCTGTGAGGGTGCCAGGTGCTGATATGCCAGCTCTGGGTGGGGGCTTCTCTCATCACTATTCCAGCAACCCCAGAATCTCTCCCCAGGGGCTGCTGGGAGCTCAGCTGGAGGCAGAAGGGTTGGAGGACCTGCGGGCAGGAAGGGATGGAGGACCTGGGAGCAGGAGGGATGGAGGACCTGAGGGCCTGGGCACTGGGAACACCTCAGGCTTTCCCTGCAATAGGTGCCCAGCCCAGCTCCATCAGCCCCTTTCAGGTCTCCTCTCAAGAAGCCTTTTAGTGCTGGTTTCAATGGGAAAAGCTCGAAGCCAACACCAGCATCTTCCAAAGAGCCCCCAGTGCCATCCCATCCTCCCCCTGCTCCAAGGCAGCTCAGAGGGGCTGGGGGGACCTGGCTGTGGAGCCTGCTCAGCATCTTCCAGCCCACGTGCCTGCTCTCTCCCTGGGGCAGAATATGGATGCTGTGTTTATTTTTGATTTATGCCAAGCCGAAAAAGAAATACATTTTCTTCAATTATTAATCAGCGAGGTGTGAGAGGGGGACACGAGCTGGAAATTAACTCTGTGACCTTTGGGAGTGGGTTTTTACCTCCCTCCACTCCCAAGCCCAGCGTGCTTTAAGAGTCCTCTGAGCAGAAACGGGGCTGTTCCTGTGAACATGCTGCCAGCAGAAGCCCTCGGGCTGATGAGGGTGTTCAGATGATGGGGACAGTGTAGGATGCTGGTGTCCCTGCCCCGGCTATGTGCACACCCAAAGCTGTCCTGGCCCCGTGGATGTGCATTCACATGCTCCTATGCCCAAGCCTAAAGGGCCTCTCTGATGCCAGCCTGCTTTGTCCTCTCTGCTCCATCCCATCGCACCTTTCTGGATACCTCAGTGTACCTGACTGATCCCACCATGCGCAGGTTCTTGGGCAGGATAGGACACCCCAACCCCACGTCTGCTCCTGTGCAGTGACTGCTAAGCACAGGCCCTCCAGTGAGCAGGAATGGGTGCTCCAGAGTTCCCCGTGCTCACCTGGGTGCCTTCGATGGGCTCCAAGCCAGGAGGGAGCCCACACCTACCTCGCCCTCTTTTGGCCTTGGCTTCGGCTCCTGGCTTTGGATGAACGCCCGGTTGTAGGCATCTGAGGAGGCTTTGGCAAGAAAGCTGCTGGACAGGAGAGAGGAGGCTTTCTGGATTGCTCTTCCTCCCTCCTGCCTCAAAACCGCCCCCTGAGCCAACATGTGAGGCTGGAGCTCAGCCTGCCTCCCGCAGAAGGCGAGCCAGCCTGGAGGCCAGCAGGCCCAGTGGCAAGAGGTGTCCCCAAGGAGAACGCAAAGTTGGGCTTGGGAAGTTGGAGCGTCTCAGAGCAGGCGTGCTCTCGCCTCCCTGCCCCCTCCTCTGCCTCCTTCCTCTGCCTCTCCCTCCCTTCCCGAAAGCAGCACTGCGGCAGCGCACACCAGCAAACTGATCAAGGCGAAAGGACTGATCAATAGGCGTATTGAGCACTTTTCAAGGTACGGTGATTTTTGCGGATTCAGTGCTAACCTCACGCTGGAGCCCCAAGCTGCCTCCTCTCCCCCAGCACCATCGCCCCCAGCCCCAGCCACACTGCCCCCTCCCAGCACACGTCCTGAGCACCCCGTCTGCACTGGCAGGGGCACCCATCCTGGTCCCACCATGGGGGAGAAAGCAGGGATCTTGCAGGCTTGATTCACTGGTGGCACTTCCAGCTGGATGGACAGGGAAGAGTTGGCAGCTTCTGGTGGTGTTTGATCACAGTGGGCTCATCCCACATATTTGGGAACCACCCGGCTCTGCTGGGACGATGCGTGGCGCAGGGAGGCCTGCTCAAGCTGTGAGGTTTCCAGGGATTGAGATGGAGGAGCTGGGGTCACTGGGGTGCTGGTGGGAGAAGGAGGGCTGAGGACAACCCTTTGCAGCTCATGGGGCTGAATCAGAGGTGACCATGGGCGGGAGGAACCCCCCAGCAGCCCGTCCCTTCCCTGAGGTGCCCGGATGGAAAGGGCAGGATGAGCGCACACCTGCTCCATGCTCGGTGGCATTGCAGGAGATAGGGCTGGAATGTCCGCAGCGGGCTGAGCACCAGCAGCACCGAGCCCACCCGTCAGGAACCCGTGGGAAGACACAGGCAAGGGCTGGATCAACATCGCCCGCGCTGAGGTTTTGATGGAGAAGGATCTTTACATTCAGCATCCTTGTGATCGCTGACAAGTGACAGGGGAGGGATCGGAAAGGCAGATAGCTGAGAACGGCTGATAAGGCACTTGGAAAGATAAAGCAGAAATTAAGCAGAACTTCATGTTAAGAGCTGCTGCTTTAAACCTGTCCCAACCCCTTTGCTACCAACGCACGGGTAGGGATTACACTGTGCAAGGTAAAAATAGCACATTTAATGAAGCTAGGAAAAGCGTCGATTAGATTTTGTAGGAATTACAAAGACCTCATTTCCACATTCCCCGTGAAAATACTTTGTTGTTGGAACAGACATGAAAGCCCCAAACGCTGACTTGCCAAACATGTTTTAAGGAAGAAAACCAAATAAAAAATGAACGTTGTTCCACACCACCAGATTTGACCTTTATCACTGTCACAAAGTTTTCAGGTTTTGGTCACCTGGAGAAAATAATACAGTATTTTAACCCTGCTGAATTTTTAATAGAAATTTGCCAGCTAAACCTAATTCTGGTCCAAAATTGTGGGTGTTTGGGAATGAAGGCCAGCATGGTGACGAGACATTGGCCATGCTTCCCTGTGCCTGGGGACACATGCTGCTCCCAGGGACACATGCTGTGGTGGGAGGTGTGGGTGAATTCAGGGGGCTTGCTTCTGCCACAGGGATGGGCTGGGATGTTTGCCTCTCGTGTGGTCTTTGATATAGGGAGATGGAAATGTCTTCACGTGGAAAGGGAGGAAATGTCTTTGCTCACGCTAACCTGGAGGGAAAGCTGTGTCCCAGTCCCTGTCCTAGTGCCACTCTGGGAGGACGGCGCTGGTATGGATTTTAGAGGGAGGAGAGCAGTGGGGAGGGAGCGGGATGCTACCTAATGCCATTTCATTTCACTTAGCAGCACTCCGCTCGCGCGCTCTCCAATACGCCCATCCGTCACGCTCCTCGTTAGGGAAAATCTATTTTAAAAATCTCTAATTTTTATTTTAAAGTCTAATAGAGCTCGGTGGTAATTTTCACTTTAAATAACGATTACGCACTTTGAAGTACAACGTGTGCCTGCTGTACAGGCAGGCACGCAGGCATGGGACCAGGTACCCCCAGCATCCACGGCCGTGCTGGGCAGGAGCCAACAGCCCTTGGCTGCTCCATCCATGCCCAAGCATCGGTGCTCGGTGCTTTGCAAGTGCAATTGGTGTTTGCACCCATTCTGTCAGTACTTTTTATATTTAGAAAGAGGGGTTTGGGGAAAACTTTCTGTTTTGAAATGCACATGCCAGGCCTGATGTGGCTGTTAGGCAGAGGCAGTGATGTGGTCTCCATCACTGCTTGCAGAGGGTTTTTTGCTGAAGGAGCATCTCTGGAAGCCAGGGAGCGATGCAGCTCCAGCCAGGCAGAGCCCAGGGGCTCCAGAGAGCAGCAGGAGCAGCCCTGCTGCGTCGGCTCACCCCAAGCTTAACTGGGGAGGAGAGGAGAAAAAGATCCCTCCTTGCTGATGGAGAAGAATGGGTTTTCCAACGGGAGTTGCTCCATGGTGGGCTGTGCAGAGCACCATCCGGGGGTCTCCTCTGGCTTGGAGCATCCTCTGCCCGGTGCCTAGGGGGGCTGCGGGACCCTTGAGCTGCTCCTCCAAGCACAGCGCCCAGAAAGGCCGAGTTCTTCTGGGGCTCTGCAGGTTTTCACTGCAGCCCAGCAAGAGCCCTTTGCAGGAACTGGAAGTGCTCGAATGAAAGGGGCTCTCCTGGAAACAGCCCCCGAAGGAGCGGAGCACCCAGGCAGCAGCGGGGACAGAGCTATCGGACACAGCACTGAGCCGAGACAGCAAGCGGGCTTTCGGCAGGGCTGTCACCCCCCTGCCTCTTCCCTCCCCTGTTCTGCATTGGCGGTGCCGCTCCCCAGCCCCTGCACGCCAGCTCGTGACGCAGGGTCTCAGCCCACCGAGCAGGGCCGTGTCGCTGTGACCAGCCCAGCAAACGCCTCCTTCCCACCACACTCGGCCAGCCCCGGTGAAATCCCACAGCCCCGACAGCCTCCATCTCCCGCCCGGCCGGTACCCAAAGCACAGGGGATGCAGGAAGGGAGGGACGGGGGGGGCGTGCCGGGGCCCCACCAACCCGCCTGGGCAGCGAGCACAGAAAGAGATGCAAGGATGGAAAATTCCCCTTCATAATTAATAAATGAAGAATATTGTTGTTAATCGATGTAGCTGTGAAGAGAATATCGATCCCAGCCGCATGCTATTTTTTGTGCGGCTTAGATTTTTACACCTCATTTAGAGGCAGGTCTCTCCGGGGACCTCTTAACACCAAAAGATATTTGCAAGAGTCCAAAGTGAAGGGAAGAAAAGGGGGGGAAAAGATTAATTATTACCAGAGCTGGAGAATTATGTGTGTGTCCCATTGTGGCCAACTGCAGTGCTGATTTGAATATTTGATTAATAACGAATTATAGCCGCAGTTGATAACTTATCTCTGCGCTGGCTATTTAGTAAACAAGTGGGAGCCATTAGAAACATTTTTAATATTAATCCCAGGAAATTATGTTTATGAAGGCAGCAGCTAACCCTGTATGTGCTAGGGCTGGGCGAGGAGGATGCTCCACTTGCTTATTTAATCCTGTCCGGGGTGAGTTTAAACCTCTCCGTGCCTCAGTTTTCCTCCTTCAGGATGAACAAATCCTGAGCTGAAGGTGGCATTGCAAGGGAGGAATAACAGCATGAGATGGGCAGGCTGGAAAATGTTTTTTGCAAGGAGCTTTCATTAGCACCAGAGCTTTAATGAACTGACAGCGGATGGTTGGGGATGAGCGTGGGGAGCAGCGAGCTTGGAGGCTGCTGGGGGGGGTCCTGCAACACCTCGGCTCCAGGTTTGCTCCCAGGTTTTGGGGCAGGTGTTGGTGCATGGGTATGGGGAGCCACGTGTGCATGCAAAACTGCGTGTGGTGGAGAGGTGGACGCATCCTTGGGTGCAGGAGAAGTGTTAAGAGCAGATCAAAGCACGGCCGAGAGCGGCCGCATTCCTGCAAAACCCGCTGCTGCCTCCGTGGCAAAAATCGCATCAAAGGCAGCCGGCTGTCTGGCCAAGGCAGCTGCCTGGGGACGGACCTGCTTGTTCGCACCCTGAGCACGACCGGCATCCTGGTACCCGCATCTCCAGCAAATCATTCGTGATGCGGGGCTGGGCATCGGGTTGGAGGGTGAGTGCTGGTATCCAGCTCTGGCCGGAGCAGGGCTGCACGTAGCTCAGGGAGATGGGAAAATAGGTGATGAAACCTTAAGAGAGGGAAAAAATAATCCATAACGAGGAGGAGAGCCTCCACTGAGCAGAGCGGCACAGCTGCGTGGTGCTGGATCCTGTCCCACTTGGGTCTGCCCAGGGAGTTGGGGTTTTGTGGGATGTTCAGAGTGGGTTTGGGGTTTCAGGGCAAATTTGCTGGATATGAGACAGCAAATGGTACCCCCAGAAAACCGGGAGTTGAGCAGATGCTGTTTTGGATGCCTGTGCTCCCTCCCTGCCTGGCTCCATCGGTCACCTCTGGCCATGGGAGCCCTGGGAGCGGGGACCGGGATGAGCCGCTGGAGCCGGGCTGCTGGAAGCGGAGCAGCCGCGCTCCCTCCTCCTTGCTCCGGCTCATGCATCCATCTCCTCCTTCGCCCGTGATAGGCCCTGGTGCTGCAGATCCATGCAGATCAATGCAAAATTAATTAGAGTAATCAACTCAGCTGTACCACAGAGATCATACAGGCAGGGTTTTAGGTGACTAATTGGTGGAAGCTGACAGCCAGTGTCCCCGGTGTCTTAGAGGTATTAACACTTTTTTCTCTGTAGATTAATTACCTTTTTCCACCTTTCACTTGATCAGCGCCTTCGTGCAGTGCTCTTTGGGGGAGCGGGGGCCGGAGAAGCATCCCGTGGGGTGCAGGACCCAGGTCTGGGAGTGGGCAGGAGCCCAGGCTTCTTCTGTTGGCCCTGGCTTTTGCAACAAGAGCCCTATCAGGGGAGGGAAGGGTGTCCCTGTCCCCACCTCGCTGAGCTTTGAGTCCTGTGCCATGGCAAAGTCCCCCCGTGCATGTGCGACGTGGTGTCCCCCTGCTCCTGCCTGGGGTTTGGCACCGCTGGACATGGCTCGGTGAAGGCTGATGTCCTTGCCATGAGTCCTGGGCGATTTCAGAGGCCCACAAGGAGAAGGAAGGATGGGGTTGCTCCATAAATACCAACATAGAGGAGGGCTTCTGATTGTAGAAGACTGTGATAAAGACCTAATGAGACACTTGTGCTGCTTGGATTCAAGCTAGGAACAAGGCAAATGCTATTAATACCAGGGGTAATTAATCATCAGCAGTTATCTAGTGCTATAGATGGATTCTCCATCACTTGGACTCTCAGTTGCCACTGGGCACCTTCCTGCTGAGCGCACCCTGGTCAGGCAGAAAGGACAGCTTGAGAGAGACGAATGTGCAGCGGTCCCCTGTGATGGTCCTCGTGGCCTTCACACCCTGAGCCTGGGGAGCAATGGGAAATCTTCCCGTGGCTTTGACAGATCCAGAGTCAGAACACTTGTGGGTAACCAAAGACACCTGCTGCCTTGGCAATGCAGGGAAGAGGTGCCCATTCTGCGTGGATGAGGGCAGCAAAGCCTCCTCCTGGTCCATGGGACCGACTCCTGCCCTGCTTCATGAAGGCTTACACCCCAAGCACATCTGTTTCTGCCACAAAAGCTCTGTGGCCTGATGCAGCGTTGTTGCAAAGGACAGGAGGGTTTGCCAGGACCGAAAACCCAGCGAGCTGAGCCCACTCTGGGTGGGACTCGTCCCCATGAGTCGCAGCACCACTAGGTCAGGTCAGCTGCAGCTTTCCCCAGCCAAGTCTTGGCCTTTGGCTGTCCCAAAGTAAGGCATTAAATCCAGCCTGGTCACCAGCATCACATCGCTGGCTGGCAGAGGAGGCTCGCCACCTCCAGAGAGCCATTTGTCCCTTCTGACGGCTGGTGTCCGATACACAGGATGAATTGTCCTCTCGAGGAGGCTGCGTCTCCCCATCCAGCCGGCCCAGCCACCTCGCTCTCGTCCCACGCAGGTGATGGGAGATGGATCCTGCCATCATTGATCAAGGGCTCAGTCTCTGAGGCAGGTTTTATTGGCAGAGAAAACTGAGAGGAAAGCAGGAGGTACAAGCCAGGGAAGCAAAAGCATCCTAGCCCAGACAGTCAATCTGGGCGCAATTTGCCCGATTCCAGTAAAGTAATACTGCTTATTTGAAGGAGCAGATGCCCGTGGTAAGTGGACGATTGTTGCTTTGTGAATCTGTGGCAGAACTGACACCCAACGCCAAATCTCAGCAGTGTCAGACTTGCATTGAAACCATCCAAACCTGCCCTCTTACCTACTTTTCTTAAAATAAATAGCAAAACCCATACATTTCCTGCAAAGGCGACTCTTCCAGGAACAGTGCCTCCCACTCTGTGTGCCTTCCCAAACGCCCAGGTCTCCCAAAATCAAACTTCCAGGTGCCCTGGCTTCCCTGCAGAGATGGTTTAGGATGACTGAACAGGTCGTGCTGTGAAGGCAACACCATGAAGCCACGTCCCACAGTGGTACATCCCAGCACTGGGATGTGATGGAAAACACCACGCCAAGACAGGGCAGGCAGAAAGATGCTCATGATGAGAGTACCTGCCTAAACAGTGCAATTTTGGCTGTCTCCACCACCTTGCTGCACACTTGTTGGGTAGGTCACACAACCACAGCGGGCTCGATGCCTCCAGCATCACCCGTCCCAGCTGGCTGGTGGGGCTCAGTCACAGGGAATGGGGTTCAATCCAGTTGGCAGCAGCTGGTCACCAGTGGCAGCCCGCAGGGCTCAGTACCGGGGCCAATTTTGTTTCACATTTTTATCAGTGATCTGGATGAGGGGATCGAGTGCACCCTCAGGAAGTTTACAGATGACACCAAGCTGGGTGGGAGTGTTGATCTCCTAGAGGGCAGGAAGGCTCTGCAGAGGCATCTGGATAGGATGGATCGATGGGCTGACTCCAATCGCATGGCATTCAGCAAGGGTAAGTGCCAGGGACACAATGACCCCGTGCAACGCTGCAGGCTTGGGGAAGAGTGGCTGGAAAGGTGCCCAGCAGAAAAGGCCTGGGGGTGCTGGTTGACAGCCGGCTAAACACAAGCCATGAGTGTGCCCAGGCGGCCAAGAAGGCCAATGCCATCCCGGCCTCCATCAGAACTGGTCTGGCCAGCAGGACCAGGGAAGCAATTGTCCCCTTGTACGCGACACTGGTGAGACCACAGCTTGAGTGCCATGGTCAGTTTTGGGGCCCTCACGGCAAGAAGGATGTTGAGTTGCTCAATTGCGTGCAGAGAAGAGCAACGAAGCTGGTGAAGGGACTGGAAAACAAGACATGAGGAATGGCTGAGGGAGCTGGAGCTGTTCAGTCTGGAGCAGAGGAGGCTGAGGGGAGGCCTCATGGATCTCTACACCTACCTGAAAGGAGGCTGCAGCGAGGAGGGTGTCGGTCTCTTTTCTCAGGTGACAAGAGATAGGAAGCGAGGGAGCAGCCTCAAGTTGTGCCAGAGGAGGTTTAGATTGGACATAAGGAAGGATTTCTTCACAGAGAGGGTGGTCACGCATTGGAACGGGCTGCCCAGGGAAGTGGTGGAGTCCCCATCCCGGGAGGTATTTAAGAGACGTGTGGACGTGGCACTAAGGGACACGGTTCAGTGATGGGACTCGGTAGGTCAGGCTGATGGTTGGGCTTGATGATCCTGAAGGTTTTTTCCAACCTAGAGGATTCCCTGATTCCATGATGCCGTGCCCAAACTTGTCTTCCAAAACTGGGCTGAGACCTCTGCCCTGCGCCCTACAGCAGCCCCGACGTGCCGAGGAGCCCAGGCTGGCCCCGGCTCACGCCGCCGATCACAGTGACCCTGCCACTGCCCCCCGAGTGGGCAGGGAGCTGAAGGAGGGGGATTATTCACTACTCAGCTCCCAGCACCGAAGCCAGCACTTTAGAGTGCTTTCATCCCTGAAAGCTTCGGCGCGGAAGAAAGGCGAATGGACCGATCCCCCAACAGCACGGTAAGTGCTTTCTTTTTTTAACAAAGCATCAGAGAGCTGGGAGGACGGTGGTGGGGGCTCAGCAGCGCGACAGCAGCCCAGCAAACCTGCAGCAGTGCCGGGTGCGACCCCTCCCGACAGGGGTTATCGGGATTTGCCGAACCTTAAAAATAAATCTTCCCCTGCTTCCTTTTATAGGGCCTTTCAAGCCGTATCCCCCAGGTTCTCCTGGAGGGTAATGAACGTGCAACGCGTGCCTTAGAGCTGCTTGAATTATTCATCAGGAATAATATTTGTTGCCCTTTTCTTCTGTTGGGGAATCAATGCCAATTTATGGCAGAGGGTCCTTGTTATTGGGGGGCCATCTGCAGCGTTTGTGAAAACTGGGCTGTGGGCAACCCTCGGGGCACAGAGATCCTCACCCCCGGCACAGCAAGGATTTTGCTCGCTGTTGGCCAAGGTCAAACAAGCCCTTGGGATGGAAAGCGTTGGACCCAGCCTGGGAGCCTGGGAGAGCACCCCCTGCCCCGCACATTTGTACGGGGACACTTAGGAACACACGTGTCCACAGGTCACCTGGATGAGCCCAGCGTGCTCTGAAATGTCTCCTCACCACCTCACTCATCTATTGAAGAAGTTTGGGTTGACAAAGTGACTTAACTTTGTCAGAAAGCTGTTCTAGAGGCATTTAAAGGAGAAAAGCTCCATGCGCTGCACAGCTACCGCAGCGCTTCAGTGTAACGCCGAGCAGGAGCCCAAGCGAGCTCCTAGGAGAAGGCTGGACCCTCTGCCCAGCTCTGCCGAGGTCTCAGCCTCCTCTGCCTTCAGCCTGGCCTGTGGCTGCGATGCCTCGTGCGGATGGGCCACAGAAAAGGGGTGGCCGAGCAAGGCGAGAGGACATCTCAACCTGCCTCCACGCTATTCAGTGCTGCAACGAGCCCGCACACCCCATCCCCGCCAGCCCACGAGGCAGTGAATGAAGCTATTTCTTTGCGTGATTCCCCAGAGCCAGTTCTTAATTAGAAAATGAAGCTGTGGCACAAGCACAGACACAACCAGCTCGATGACGTGTTCCCGACACATGGACCTGCGCCTGCTGCTCTCAGACGGAGCTTTCCCAAGGGCAGGGGGTGCTTTTGTCATGTTCCTACCCCTTGGCCCACACCTTGTGTCGGCAAAAAGGGCAGATCCTGCCTGGGTGGAGATGAGCAGCTCTCCTTTGGCTCCTGGGGCCGGTTTGCAGCCTGGAGATGTGTTCCGAGAGCTTCTTTTTGGGGAGCTGCAGTTTGAACACAGCCCTATACCGGGCTGAGCAGCTTTGAAGGGACCTGTGTCCCCCCAAACCACGCAGGACGGAGTCACCATCCCCACGGCCCTGTGCAGACCCCCAGCTCCTGGCACCTAGTCATGGGGCCGGATCCAGGCTCTGACCCTTTATCAGCCCCCACCTGCAGAGATGGCAAGGGGGTGCTGCTGGCTTGTCTGGGTGCCGCGATGTCACGCAAGCAGTGGCCTGGGGCTGGCCTGTGGGAAGGAGAAGAGCCCTAATGCAGTTCTATCAGCGAGCCCGCCGGTTAAGTGCTCAGTGTGGATATTTTTCCCCCTCTCTATTGTTTATTATTGGAAGTTACAAGTAGCTAAAGACCTCCCCAATTATCTGGGAGCCACTTAAGAGCAATTGAGCACCTGTCACGAGCTGAATGGGCTGCATCGCCCTAATGACAGGAGCGGAGAAAAGACGCAGGTCAGCAGGGATGGGGAAGCTGGCGATTTACAGCTTTGCACTGCCAGCTCCTGGCTCCTAGAGGGGCTGGAAAAACCACACCAAGAGACAGAAAGAGGAAAGGAGCCAAGAGGAGCCTCCCTGGGTCCCACAGCTTGAGGGTCATCCCTTGCTTCCCGGAGCCCTGCAGCTCCCAGCATCCCTGGTCGTGCTGTCAGCTGTTCGGTTCAGTGAATAGGGAAGAAAAAAATCCAAGGAATCATTCACTGGTCACCAAGCAGAATAAAAATATATGTTTACCCATCCCGTTTTAAATTTTTATTTACTTTCATTGAATGGTTGCTTCTGGAAGAGATGTCCCATGCAAGGGGGTTCTTGTGCTGCTGGAGGGTTGCAGAGCCCCACGCACAGAGCACGGACCCGCGGCTGTGGCAGCACCTCCGGAGTGGGAGCCACGGGGCTGTGTTTCCCCTGCGAGGAGACTGAAGACGGCTGTGGCTGTGGGGTGTTGAAAATGATTCCTTCTGAGGCTTTATTAGAACTTTATATGGTATTAATGTATTGGGTCAATTGTTTAGAATAGCAGGAAAAATAAATACCTGTGACAGCAAAACCTGATGTGTTGTACACACATATCATGAAGTGAAAGATATGCATGGAAAACATGGCAAAAATAATGTTGTAGGAGACTGCACTCTGCTCTGTGAAACAAAGGCTGGTGCCCATTCCCAAACCAATAAAGCCTGAAAACAGCCTCTGCCCCCAGCTTGTGCCTGATGGGCAACTCCAGCTGGAAATCACTTGCTCGGGAAGCGCAGAGCTTTACCTCCAACTTGCCAGAGCAGAGAAATAAACACACACACGCAAGCACACTCACGCACATGTAAGCACACGCGTGCACACACCCCATCTCCTGCAGACAGCTCCAGCTTTGGCTGTGGCTTCTTGGACCGAGGCCGCGGCAGGAGGCTGCCGGAGCCCCCGTGTCGTCCCCTGCCACCTCCGGCCAACCTCGCGCCGGTGCCACCGGGGAGCGGGGATGGGAGGCGCCGGGGTGGAGGTGTGGGGGGGGAAGGTGCCAACCTGGAGAGGCTCATCAATAGAAACATAAAATTAAAATAATTTGCGTCAATTCTGCTGAGTGGCTGTTAGGCCTAATTGTTATTGACTCGGCGCTGTAATTATTAAGGCTCACACAGAGCGCGGCTGGCTCGGGAGGCCGGTTTGGGGCCCCCCCCCCCCATAGCATCCCCTGTCCCCATGCTGGGGACAGGCTATCATTGCCCAGACCTGCTGGGGTCCTGTGCAGTGTCAGGGATAGGAGGGGGATAGTGGTGGCCCTGGTGGCACAGGGGCACATTCACCCTCAGCTCTGGGAGATTTGGGCTGTGCCCCGGCTTCTCCCCATTGCAGCAGCTTGCACCCGCCAGCCCCAGTGCTGCCCCCACAAATCCCCTTTGGGTCCCTTAAAAGTGTCCCCTGGGCTTGTGCTGGACGTGGGCACGTGGCAGTGGCAGTGGCACATGGCGTAGCCCTGACATATGAACAGGGACAGAGCCGAGCACGGCTGAGGACTTTTTCGGTGTGTGCTGACACAGGGGCAGGAGAGGGATGGCAGAAGGGAAGGTGGAGAAGGGACGAACAAGCAGATGACAGAGGGTAGTTGGCAGGAGTGGGAAGGGACAAGGGGACAGCTCCGGAGAGACCCTGCAGACGCTGCCACTGCTATTTGCTCGGTGCGGCGCTGGGTAATTTTCTCCCCTCCTTCCTCCGGCCTTTGTTTCTGCTGCCAGCGCGGACCCCGAGCAGCAAAGGAGCCTGATCAATAGGAACACGGTGTTTGCATGGATCATACATGCGAAGAGCACGTTCCCGGATCAATGCCGAGGTCTCGCAGAAAGAGAGGAAGGAAAAAAAAAAAAAACCACCAGGATGCGCATCGCCACAGGATGTACGGTTTCCATGGCGATGGGCTGCTCTCCCACCACCCTGGTCCTCCCAGCGCCACGGCAATGGGGTTGAAACCTGCGGGCCGGATGAGGCCCCTGGCACAACGTGACACAGGGTGGCACCACGGAGCGGCCAGCAGCACAGAAAGCCCTTGTCCTGTGTCCCCTCCATCCAATGGACCAGGGATGAAATCCCAGCTCTGAACTACCCCCATGCCTGTGCAGGATCCCAATGCACCCGCTGCGACCCCAGCTCCATCCCGCTACCACCTCCTTCCTAGGGGCTTGGGGGAATTAATTAAATCATGTCCTTAAAGTGCTCTGGGAATGAAAAGAATTGGAGAACGGTGGTCAGAACCTTAATGCAGCCAAGGGTGGACATCCCGTGCTTCACTTCCATCCTGTCCCATGTAAGGAAATAGACCCCTGGCCACAGATCCCACTGGAGTCCCCCAAATTGTCCCTTAGCGGCTTGCCCAGACCATAGGCTCCTTCTCGCTCGCACCGAGCTTCACCTGTGGCTCGTCATGCAGAGAGGCAGGAGGCTGTCTTTGCAGCAAAGCCAGCCAATACTTCTCAGCCAATAAAGTTATCTAAGAGTAATTATTAAGCCCTTACGAACAATGCAGCCTGCGTGGAGCTGGGGGAGAGAGCGAGTGAAATACTGCTGCAAATGTCCTTGCAGAAAGCAGCTGACCTTGGCGAGGCAGAAGCGTGCGGCAGTGCAGCGCCAGCACCTGGTCCTGGACCTCCTCCGAATTTGAGAATGATTGGTGCAAGATGGGTTTTCTCACCAATCTTTGAAGGAATCGTAGTGGGAAGCATGTCCAAGCCGTGCCTGAAGCGGTTGGGTCCCACCTGCAGCAAGGGATGGGCCATGGGGTGGTGGGAAGAGGGCAGGGTTGGAAGAGGGCAGCGGGATGGAAGCACATCTGATCATAAATGGATGAGAGCGTTCATTGCTGGTGAAAGTCCCCAGCCCGTGCACCCTCAAGGGCAGCTCCTGAGCATCCCCTCATGCCTGCCCACCCCCAAAACCAAGAAATTGGCCTCCACAAGGGCAAATCTGGTGCTGCCGGAGCTGCTACAGAGAGCTCACTTCAAAGCATCTTCAGCTTTAGCACAAGCTTGGCTCCTGCTATGGCTTAAAACATTTTTTTTTAATCAGCAAGGAAGTAAATTAAAAAAGTTGGCTGTGCAGGAATTAGGCCTTTTGGCTGATAGTTTGGGAAGCATCTGTCTCCATTGTCTGTAAATTAGTCTTCCACAGGAGAGTAATCAGATGGTTAATGCAGCCGCAAATGAAATCACCCATCATTAACTATTCAAAACAAGAGGTCTGTAAGGGATGGGCCCAATAAATCCACCTCTGGAGCCAGGACAGGGGTGGCAGCAGGGTTGGGGTCACCTCTTTAAGGTGGCCACGGGGACGGGGGGGACTGGGGCCGCTCCAGGTATGAAGAGCCGCGCTTTGAGAGGGAGGTTCTTGCCTGCCTGAAAAGCGCATAGAGAAGGATGGCTTCAACAAACCAAAGGCCAGCTGGTGTATTTGGAGTGAAAATAGAGATACTGGTCAAAAAAGGCTGGTTTGGGATGGACAAGGGGTTGTCGAGCCCTGTCCCAGGCCCCTGGGATAGGCATTTGGGGCAGAGGAGAAGCACAGGGCAGGGTTGGGGAGGATTTGTCTTTTGGAGTCTGCTGCTCCCATCGGTGGAAAACAGCTTGGGCTGGAAGCCTGGCTGGTGTTCTGGATCCAGGAAAAGCACACCAAGAGGGCCAAGGAGCTGAGCGCTGCCTCTTCTTCCCCCATGCAAAGCTCAGGGGATTTTACACCCCAAAATGTACAAGCGTGCGGAGCTGCATGGGAGAGCCAGCGCTCCCTGCAGCTGGGGAGGGGGTGCCTTGCATGCTGTGAGGGCACTGGGGTGCTCCAACCCCTCTCCTCCTCTCTCCCATCTCTCCAAACTCCTGGCTGGCTGGAAAGAGGGGGGAGAAGAATCCCAAACCAAACAGCATCGCCCTGCGGTGCAGGTGTTACCCCTGCCTCGGTGGCTCTGGGGACACCACAGCACCCGTGGGTGCCTCTGGTCCCTGGCACCCATTTGCACTGGGTGCTCATTGTCTCGATAGAGAAAAAAAAAAGAGAATTTTGGTCTCATAATGACATTGCCGCATGCCCATAGGAAACATGGAGGCCGAGGAAAACATTTCCCTTCTTGAAAGAGGCCAGCACGGAGGCTATGCAGCATCCGAGCCCTGGGGATGTCGTGTGTATGCCCTGGGCTGCCTCCACCCGCAGGGCTGCCTTGTGCCCTTAAAGAGTAATCCCTTAAAGACGACTTTAGTGCCAGAGACGGGGAGGAGATGGAGGGAGTGTGAGAGCCTGCATGCTGGAGGAGTAAGTTCTTTGTTGCCTAGAGCTTGTTAAATCCATACATTGAAGAGAAGAATAAATAAAAAATCAAATCTCTACTTCTGAAAAGCGTTTCTGTGGGGAGCTGCTTCCCTGAATCTTCCAGACCTGGCCTCTGTCAATAAATCAATAGCTGATGCAGGTCGGCTGCAATCGGCTGCAGGAGAGCAAGCATGTGATGGATGGACAGGAGAGAGGCGAATCTAAGAGATAGGGCAGAGGTGATGCTCACCTTGAGCTTTATTGTTTGCCACTGAAAGACGAGGTAGTGTGGAGGCATTAACCGAAGTGCTAACAGCAAACACCCCCTCCCCAAAGTCCTCTTCTCCTGGAGAGCCTGGGGTCTCTCTCCTCTGGCTTTTACCCTGCGTCCTGTGGTCTTCCCCACTGTGTAGATGGGCAAACCAAGGTAAGAGGAGAAGCTAAGTGATGCTCCCAGTGGCTGGAAAAGGAGGATTCCCCTTGGGCCCCTGCTCAGACACACTTTGGGCATTAAAGCTTTCCAGTTTTGGCTACAGGAGGGGCCTCACTGATTAGCTCTTCCCTCCCATGAAGTCCAGGAGGCCTCCAGGACCCTCAGCACATCCTTCTCCCTGTGGCAGATACCTACAGGAAGCCTGTAAGAAATAATGTGCCATCTCCCATGCTGAACTACCTCCCCTTATCTTCAGCATCATGACATTTGGCTGAAGCTGCACTGGCCATCCCAAGTAACTGCCCTTGAGAGGTTATTCTGGCCCCTCCAAACACTTTGGGTCTCCACAGCCTGGAGACAGGGAGTTCCTAACACTACAAAACACTGGTTTGCTCTAAGCCTGCATGTCAGTGGTTTAGGGCTTTGTTTCATCCTTCTGTTAGGAAAATGAGAAAACCACCATTTCCCTTCTCCAGGCTGCTCACAGTCTTTAGGGCTCTGCATGTGTCCCTTAACGTCCCCAAACGTGGTTATCGGTCCATCCCACCCTTAGTGCCTCTCCTTGTTCATCTCAGAGCAGAAGCGGACGGGAAGATTGAATATGGGCGCTCTATGGATTGACACAGGACTATAATGACGTGTTCTGATTTCTCCTCCATTCCTCTCTTAATCATTGCTAACATCCGATTTGCCTTTTTGACTGCAGCCGAACATTGAGCTGACATTTCCAGAGAACTACCCACATTAACTCCAAGAGCTCTTCCCTGAGCAGTAATAGCTAATTTGGAGCCCATCGCGGTATGTAGGTAGTTAAGGTTGTTTTCCTCATGTGCATGACTTTGCATTTATCAACATTGTATTTTATCTGCCCTTTTATCGTCCATTTTCCTCATGTCTTTAGATCCTTTCCCAGTCGTTCTTTGTGTCTACCAGCCTGAAAATTTCTGCTTTATTGTTTATTTTCTCCTTTCTTTTTCTTCCAGATTACTTCTGACTGTGTTGATTGGAATGGGGTCCAGCACTGATCCCTGTGGATCCTGCATGGAAGTCCTCCATGAAGGACTCAGGCTGAAGAAATGACATCCAGGCACTGCCTGGTCCCAGGTTCTCCAGGAGCAGCAAATCAATTTCAGGCCCAGGATACCACAGAGGAAGGGAGATAATTATGGAGAACATGGAATTGAGCAGCAAAAGATCCCATAAAATAATTAGGAACATTGAGGAAGGTCCTTCACCAAGGCACAAGGCTTCTGCTCACATAGGTCCTGTCTTCAAGCCTCTGCTGCTGTCCTGTACAGGCATGTTTGTGTTTGTTTCTTTTTGTTGTTGTTGTGCCTGGGTTGAGGACCATCTGTCCACTTCATCCACTACTTGGGCTCAGGAATGTGCAGAGCAGGGCTTCCTCCTGGGACATCTGCAGGGCCCTTGACCCGTGTGGTCTCCAGGCTCACGTGGAGGCAGCAATGCCCAGGTCCAAGGGATGGGGTCAGCGGGGGAGCAGCACATGGCACCGGCCCCAGCAAAGGGGCTCGGAGCCAGGCTCTCCTTGGGCAGGGTCTCAGAGGTGCCCTGTCCCCCGTGGCCCATCCCATCTTCCCTGGCACAAGCCTTCCTCCTCTCCTTGCTGCTCGGAGGTTTGTGGCAGCAGGATGAGGCAGCTGGGCTGGTGATCAGCCTATGCTTCGGAGGGGAAGACAAACACCTTCCTGCTGCGGGCATCTTTTCCCCAAAGAGGGGAGCTCTCACAGGGTGTATATAAAGAGGGGGGGACCAGGATACATACCCCAGCTCATCCCATGGATGAAGGCATCCCATTTCACCTCCACTGCTGACCAACCAAGTCATGGAGATGCTGCATCACCTCCCCTTGCCTTTCAGCCACACCATGCCCCGAAGGATGCAGCAGAGCCTCTGACCGCAGATGGGCACCACATCCATACCAATGTGCCCAGTAACCTCCTCCATACCCCTCCTCATGTGCCCCATGACATGAGGAGAAGGAGGGGAATCCAGCTCGGACCACTTTGCTTTGTTTCTCCCTCCAATTCATTCTTGATTTCATTCGAAGCAGCCTGGAAAATAATAGCCAAAAATAAAGCAGGCTGCCAGGAGGGCTGGAGGGAGAGGTCGGTGCCCACTGCTATGGCAACTGCAGTCACTCTCTGCCCTGCTGTGGGAGGCAGAGCTGCCGATTTGGCTTTATTTCCCAGAAGGTTGGCTCAGCCCAGCCCTAAGCATGCACCCTGCGAGCCTCTCCTAGGGTGGGCAAGCTGGCATGGCACCCATTGGTGGCACAGCGAGACGTGGGCACCGCTGGCAGGACATGGGGCAGCCAGAAGCAAGTCAGATCTAGGGCGACAAGCTTTGGGGTTTGGCAGCTGGGTGGAAAGGAGAAGTTTGGGGTTTGGTGCTAGGTTTCCCCCGCTGTTTGTGCAAAGGCTTTGTGTGCAATCACAAGAAGACAGATCCTGCCGTGCCTAAAAATAAACCAGCCAAACACAGAGTGCTCTTATGGTGAAGGCATGGACCGGGCTCGGAGGATGCAAGCAGATGAGATGTTTAAAAGGTTTGAAAGCAAACCTAAAACCAGATCAAAAAGACAGCGACTGCACAGAGTAAAAGCAGCCCAGGCTTCTCCACATCACTTCAGACTTCTCAAGGAGGTGGTTGGGTGAGACTCAAGCAAGGGAGGTGGGTGGGATTCAGTCTGCCTGGCCACCCACCTCACCGTGGGCAGTCACTGCCCCTTTGGGACCTTGGCCAGCCCAGCTCCATCTCCTTGAGACCCTGCTCCTTCCCAGAAGTGCGCAAGGAGGGGTTTGGGTGCTGTTTGTGGGGTTGGGACTTCATGTTGTGGGTGGCTTGCTGGGATCATCTGGGACTTTTATCCAAACTCCTTCCTTCTTCAGCGATCTGAGATACCCCTGCAAGTCGTGCCTGTGCTTGAGGACTCTGCTGGCTTCTTCCAACCTGTGAAAACAGAATATAATAGGTTTTAAGAGCTGTCCTAGGGTCTGCAGAGAGGCCATGTTTTGGGGACACACTCAGCTTCCACCAGCATCCTTTGAAGCAGACAAGCCAGGTTTAAGCTTTCTGCTGAGGAGCGGGGTCACCAGCCTGGCACCAGCAGGAGCAGAGAATCTCTGCAGGTTTGGCCCAGAGAAGCAAAAAGTAAAACCTTCAGCCCTTGGATTTTTTCCTAAACTAGAGCTCTTCAAAACCTCCTATGAAATAAAACTGGGGAATATAGAATTAGACTAAAATCTAGTAACTTATTAACTTACTCTGAAGCATTATAGGCATCTTAACCTGGGAAATTAAGTATCATTTGAAACATCCTGTGCTGGCAGGTCAAAGTATTTAATTTCAGCTTTTAAATGGCATTTCCTTCCGCAGCTTTTCCCCATACGCTTCATTCAAAGTCAACATTGCTGCTGGTATTTGCCTGATGAAGGAGTGGTCACCGCACAGGTTTCTGAGCCCTTTCTGCACATCATTTCTTTGATTTTCGCATCAGCTTTCCTCAAAGCAAGCAGCCAGGCTCCTTCCTTGCTGGCTATTTAAAGCCTGAGGTCTCGAGTCCCCGGCACACTCACCCTGCTGGATTCGTCCCCAGCCCCTTACTCTGGGCACTGATATTTCCTGAGCACCCAGGCTCCAATTAAGAACCAAGCAGAACGCCACATGCTCCAATTTAAGGAGTGGAGACTAATTTAGAAGCAACAACCTAATTCAGAGGCAGCAGACTAATTCTCCCCAAAGTTCAGGGGAAGAGAGGAGGGATGCACTGCAGAGCTGAGGCTCAAGTCTTCTCGATCTCCAGAATTTGGCCAGTACAGCCCCAATATTCAGGCTGCTGGCAACTCCAGGAGCCCTGGCTCTAGGGTCAGGGTGATTCTGAGGGCTCTGCTCAGCACCATGCTTCACCTGTGCCCCATAGCACTGCAGACCTCCTGGGCTGGCTGAAAGCCTTCCCTTTCTGGGGAAGGATCAGAGCAAGGACAGGTTCCAGGTGTCTCAGAAAGAAAGGGAAGTGCTAGAAGCAGAATTCATCTTTTATTATTTTTTTACAGTCCTAAATAGATGCTGGAGCCTCATGGCTCCTAGAGGAACATTTGCTGTTACTTACCCCCAAAATAGGCTCAGCAGAGCCCTGAAAACCTTTATCACTTTCCACCCTGGGGAGCCACAGCTATGCAAAGTAGAGCTGTATGGTGCTCATGCTGGCCTTATACACCCCACTGGGGTGAGCCTGGCTGGGTCCAGGCTGGTCAGGAGCTGAGATAGGGATTTGAGTCCTGGTGTCCCTCCATGGTCGTGTCTGGTCTCCCCAGCCATGCTCGGGCTCCCCTGGGTCTCCAACCATCGCCCCAGAGCTCAGCCATAGGTGCTCAGTGCTGGTTGTCCTCCTCTATATGGGGCAGAGCTCATTCCCAGCATCTTTTAGGCTGACCTCAGGTTAGCTGCACCCATGTGTCCTGGACCAGGATGGGGCTGGTGGCGCTCGAAGACCCAACGGGGATCACAGTGGCTGGTTTGGCCAGAGGAGAGGGATATTTTAAAGACAATGCAACAAATCTGGCCTGCACAGCTGGAGATGTGAAGATGTCTCTAACACTGATAAATCTGGACCCGCAGCATGAGGGTCATTGCAGGGTTGCCTCTCATGTGGGCTTATCCACAGGCACATCCATGCATGGGCATTGCAGGACAAGGATAACTCAGTGGGACTGGTGGCTTCCTGGGACACCTCTCTCACCGTGGTGTCCCATGGCCAACTGTCCCACTTTCCTTGGCACCACAGGTCTGGGCAAGCACGTGTGGAACATCATGTCACGGGGTGGGAGGGCTACTGGGCCACCTGGGGAAGTCTGCACCATCTCAGTGTCCCAGGGGGCCATCGACCCTGCTGGACACCGCAATGGTGCAGGCTTCCTAGCAGGTCCCATGGATCCCAGCAAGGAGGAGCAAACCCAACAGCAAAGCACTATTTGGGGAGAAAAAGGGCTTTTTTTGTCCCCTCTTGGTCTTTGCACCATCATCCCCTGGGTCAACACTGGCTGCTCCACCCAACCAATGCTGCCCCAGCCCTCCAGAGCCATGCCCCGGACCCAAACAAAATCCCCACCACCATCCCCTCCTCCCGGCTGTCACCAGCCGCAGCGGCGAATCCCCGGTGTCCCTGCTTCGGCCGGGCTCTGCCGCCTTACCCAGCTCTTGGTACAGTATCTCCCGGCCCCCTCCCTGCTCCTCGGGCTTTGTCAAAGCACATTTCCCAATTAGAGGATAAAAATATTCCATTCCTGACTCCACGCGCTATTGATTTTGCCTGTAGCTGTGGAGGGGGTGAGGGCGGGCGCACGCGGGGTAGGGAGAGGTGAAGGGCTGTAGGCACGAAGTGCAGCTGCCTCCCCCCTGCCCCTTTATTATTATTGTTATTATTCATCACTGTGAAAAGCACCTAGCAGGACTGGTTAGCTCAGCTGACCACCGATAGAGAACAGGGGATCGATACTTAATTGACACAGGCTGGGCAACTGGAGCAGGGATTGGAGATGGGGGGAGGCTCCTGCGAGGAGGGAGGGAAGAGGAGAGAAGGAACAAAAGGCAGGGGAAGGGAGGAGATGCAGAGAGAGGGTGGGAGGAGCGGAGAAATAATGAAGGAAGAGGCAGAGAGGAGAGGAGGGAAGGGGAGGACAAAGCCCAGCTCACCCCAGGGGGCTCCAAGGGTGGGTGCTGTGCCAGCACGTGGCTGCGAGGTCTGATGGGAGAGGAGAGGGACCTCCTGGTCCCGAACATCTACATCCTTATTTGAACGCAAGGTGTGTTCTGTAACTGCTGCAGGTACGTGTGTGCCCTCGGCATCATAGCCACAGCAAGATGCCCAGGACTAGCCAAGCTAAATTCCTGCTGGCAAAAGTACCCCAAACAGCACGTGGGAAATAATCTCCTGGCCTCTGAGCTTCTCTTCCACCATGTTGTGGTGTAACTGTGGTGTAACTCCACCTCCTTCTGCTGGCAGGAGTCATCCCTCCCGCAGCAGCACAGCCTGGTGTTTTACGAATGCCCAAGCAGTAGATATG
Source organism: Anseranas semipalmata (assembly GCA_013399115.1). Classification (NCBI taxonomy): domain Eukaryota; kingdom Metazoa; phylum Chordata; class Aves; order Anseriformes; family Anseranatidae; genus Anseranas; species Anseranas semipalmata. The sequence goes on along the minus strand of VXAA01006937.1, from coordinate 25,495 downwards.
TCCTAAACTCCCCAAACCTCAATTTTCCTACCTCTGGAAAATGCTTCCCTGGAAAATGTTGGGAAAATGAGTAAGTTTGAGCAAGGCTAATCTTATCAGAACATTTTTTCTTTCATGTTGGTCTTCTGGGTCCATCTGGAAGTTTGAGTACGGATGGTGGCAATGATGGGGAAAGGGCAGCTTGCAGTGTGGAACCCCAGTGCCACCAGGTATGAGTTTCACTAAGGACCAATGTGGCACCTGGTGGCCTGCTCAGGCCCATCCCTCAAGGCAAGGAGCTAATCCTGAGTGCTCAACAGAGCCCAGTGCCCTGATTTTTGGGGAAAAGCCATGAGCAGATCAGGGAGTGCACGGGGGCCAGATGAAGGCTGGCAGCCATCCTCTTTGCTTGACTCAGCTCTAGCGAGGTCCCTACTGGAGCAGCTTGCTGGGCTGGATGCCAGATTTACAGGGAAAATATAGACAAACTGGAGAGCCCAGGATGGAAGGAACAAAAATAAGGTGTTTGGAAGCCATAGCCTTTGAGGAAGAGAAGAAGGCAGTGAGTTCATGTACTCCAGGAGGGAGAAGATATTGACAGCAAGGCTGGTAGCTGATTTCTTCTCTGTTGAGGTGAGGACAGGAGAAACCTTGTCAGGTTGAAGATGGGCTCCCAGTTGGGAGCCAATTTCTCTCCAAGGATTTTGGTGGCCAGCGGTGGCACCAAACATGATGATTACAGAGGTCTGGTGAGAACGAGGGGGAAATTCCTGAAGGACTCCAAGAGATGGCCAACAGCATGGGCTGCTCTTCACTTCGAGCTCAGCTGGGCTCCCGGTGCTAGAGAAAGAGCCAGCAGGACTCCTTTCTTGAGCAGAGGGCTCTTCGCCCCAATTTGTAGAATAAGAGAGATGATCTTTCCCAAGCTAGAAGTTTACTTTGCTCTTTCATTTTACTCTGGACCCTTCCAGCTCTCCAGCCCATCACCTTTGAGAGGACGCCCATGCACAGAACAACTTCAAGACTCTTCCTTCTGCCAACCTTCTCCAGCAGCTTGCCCAAGCAACCCAACCAGTGTGGGAGAGGCCGGATGGCCTTGGGCAGAGCCCAACGGAGCCGCTGGCTGCTTCCCAGAGACTGGAAAGAAGAAGCACCTTCCAGACACCTTGCCCTGCTCCAGAGGGTTTCAACCTACAAAGAACGTACCGACCTGGAGGCACGCATCTGCTGCTCAGTGCTGGGAGTCGTCTGGATGGGAAACGCTCAGACCCTCTTCCCATCCACTGCCGATTGCCTGCAGACGGGAAAGGCAGATATATTTAGCTTCTCTTGGCACCAGCCAAAATGACCATTGAAGAGAGGGATGGGTTGGTGGGAAAACGGTGCTTTGATTTTATTTGTTCTTTTTATGGACTCTTAAAGGTACAGGCTGGCATCTGATCCGTGTTGAGGCATGGGGCCCAACGGGCCATGGCACGGGGAACCTCAGCCCAGGACCCGGCCTGTCACTCTTGATCTACAACATGTCAGCATTAAAAGGATCCTCTCCGTCTCCTTAAACAATATATTACCGCTGTCCAACTTTCCCATTAATGCATAAAAAATCATTAGATATTTCTATGGAGACCCATCGCCATAAACACAGGCTTCCAAATGCACTCCGGCATTAAGCGGCCAAAGTAAACTGAAGGCGATTTCTGCGGTAATACCCTCTCATCACGCATCCCCATCCCAGCCCTCCCCCGTCCCCGCTGTCTCTCTTCCCTCGATCAATTTTATGGTGCTTGCCTGGGGTTCATTAATGTTTCCGGAATCTCTCTCTGCCCTGTTTAAAAATTCTTAATTAAGCAAGGTTTTTTTGTTTACACTTGAACTAATTACACTTTTAAACCCGACAATAAAACATCAGCTCTGGGCCATTAGGGCCCGCTGCGGCCGGGCAATTCAGGAACTGCCACGCTTCGCAAGGAGATAGGAAGGCCGGAGACACAGCCGTTCTGCCTAGCTTCAGTCAAGAGGACGCCAGGATCTTCACCCGGTACGTGGAGATGGGGGCCAAGGGTTCGAGCAGCCAGATGTCCCCTTTAGCTCTTCATTGTTTCCTCCGGATGCGCATCCCCCAGATAAGGGCTGGCAGAGCGGGTAGACACGGACATGTCCTCTCCCAAAGCCCATGGTTGTTTGCCACGCATGGGTTCTCCACACAACCACCCCTGTTTCTCCAGAGACACATTAGCATAGTGGGGCCCAAGGATTGCGAAAGATGGAGGCAGTGGAGGCCTGGAGCATGGGCCTACATGGAGGATGTAGGCCTGGGACGTCCATGGTTGGGTCTTCTCCAACAGGCCAGGCCTGAGCGCTTGTCTGTACTGAAGGAGATGCTCTCCCAGGTGGCCAAGGAGCAGAAGGGAAGGAGCAGAACCTCCCGGGACATGTCCATCTCCATCCCCAAGGGAATGCACCATGGCCCATCAGTGGGAGCACCACATTTCAGGAGCTTGGACTCAGCTTCTCACCACTGCCAGAAGCTGTTTCTTCCTGGCCTTTGTCTGCCTTGGGTTTTTCATGCCCGTCCTCGGGGAAAGGAGCTTCTGCTGCAGTGCTGAGTCCTTGGGGTGTCAGTACCAGGCCGCTTTAGAAGACCCTTTAAGCAAGAGGTGGTGGGGCTGGTGGTGGACACAGTGCTCCTGTCTGCAGGGAGCTGGCCACCACCACCATATGAGTGATCACGAGTCCCAGTGAGCACAGCAATAAGGGACACCCGGAAGCTGTCCTGCTCCATCCATCACTGGGAGATGCTGGTCATTGGTTCATCTCCCACCATAGTGGTGGCTCTCCAGATACTATATCCAGACTGGTATTTCCTTCTTTCTTTCTGTCCCGTATAGAAGTAACCTCCATTACTCCAGGAAAGCACATGAGCCATGATGGGGTTGGGACCAGGCCTGGGGTTTTTGAGAGCCTTTGGGTTGTGTCTGCAACAAGATGAAGCGAAGGAGTGCAGGACAAAGTGGGGTGCTGGCACCTGCACCTCGGCAGCTCTTGGGGGACTCAGGTTCCTGTGTGAGGCTCTGATGCCTGGTGGCAGAGAGGTGGCTGTGCTGTCACCCACCCAGCCAGGCAGTCTCTCAGGCCCTCAAGGGACACAATGAGAAGAGATGGAGAAAACCAGGAACTGATGGCCTGCTCCTTGCTCTCCTGAAATCCTCATCAGGGGGCAAACCAGAGCTCCAGGGCTCCCTCTGCAGAGGGGACCGTGGAGTTTGAGTCCCATGGGACATTTTCTTTTGTGCGTCCAGCTCTCACCCGGCCAGGACTGGAGAAGGCTTTTGCAAGACAATAAACACCAACGTGGGAAAAGCACCTCTCCTTGCCCCGTCGTTTCTTCTTTGTAGCCTTCCCATCCAACCAGAGCAGCACCCAAGCCACATCTGAAGCCCTCCTTCACCCCTTGCTCTTCCATGGAGGTGATAATGTTGTGAGCCACCTTGCCTGGCCCCACACGGTGGGGGCTTTGCATGCAGAAATGCACCCGTGCAGAATTGGGCTGTGCTCAGGCTCCCATGACTCCACCCCGAGCAGCGCTGGAGCTGGGGCAAGGGCATCGCAAACACCCCTGCCCAGACCCCTTCCCACTGACCTGCTTGAGGAGCTCACTCACATGGTGAAAAAGGAGCTGTCGAAGCTAATTGTTCCATGGAGAAGGATTTTTTTTTTTTTTTTTTGGAAAATAAATCCATATACAAAGCTTTTTGGGGAAAATGTTGCTAAGTTTATCTAAAAATATATTCTCAAATGTCTTTGGGAGCCAATGGATTTGTTCGAAAAGGAGGGAGGAAACAGGAGTGAAGTTGCTTAAGCATGCTGATCTTTCCTTCCTCCTCTCCCATTTGAAGCAGGAAATTTCCCACTTTGGGAGAAAATCTGAGCAAACAGCTGATTTATCCCCACGTGAGCTCTCAGCCCTCCCTTGGGACAGAAGCAGCGAGGTGATCGCCATCCCGCCCATAAATCCCTCTGATGTTGGTGTTATTTCGTCCATTCTGGACTCATCCTGCTTGGTGTCGGCTCCCAGTTCGGGTAAAACCATCCGTCCTGCTGGCCCCAGCTGCACCGTGCTTCAGTTCCCTGCGATTCCTGTGCTGCCATGGGACCAGGAAACTGCTGGGGATTCTCCTGGGAGGATTTTATCTCTGCACAGCAGTCGCACCTTGCCGCAAATACAGCGTATGAGCAAAGAAGATGTATTGTCCCACTCAGGGAAACTGAGGCACAGGGCAGGAGAGCCGCTCCCCAGGGTTCACCAACCAGCTGCACCAAGCTGGGGCATGCACCCACCCCCCCAGCTTCCCTGCACCCTGGCACTGCCCAGGACTTCCCCCAGACCAGCCCCACCAATGCCCCTGGTTCCTTCTGGGTGCACGCAGAGCTGAGCCCTGGCAGACTCGTGTCATGCAAGAGCAGCATGCGGAGATGCTGCTCCTGCACACAGCCAGAGCTGGCACCAGGGGAAGCCAACCCCAGCTGCTGCACAGCCACAGCTTGGGGGGTCAGGCTGTGTCTCCCTGTGGCACTGGGAGGAGGATGAGGAGGATGAGGAGGGAGGGGGACAGGGCACAGTTTTCCACCTGGGTCCCTTTTGGGTTGATTGACTCAGATCGCATTGATCTCGGTGTTATCAGGACATTTTATTTGCTGCGCAGGGGATGGTGAGAAAAGCCCCGGGAGGGAAGAAAAGAGCAAGAAGAAGTGGGAATCCAGAGGTCAGCATTTTCCCATCCCTCATAGTGCTCTGGAGGGGGGCAAAAAGCCAGAGCCCTCCCCTTCCCAGCAGCCCCAGCCCAGAGCCAGGCTGGAGCATCCCCAAAATGCTGCCCACAAGGCACGACGGGACCTGGTGCAAAGAGCCCAGCTGAGGGGCGCAGGTCCCAGCTGAGAAAGGGGCCTGGGACCCCAAATTCAGACCCTGTCCACATTGGCCCCTCCCTCAGCATCGCTTCCCCCTCCCAAACCCTCACCCACAGCCCCCTGAGGGACTCAAGCTGAGACCAGGCAACTCATCACACCCATGGCACGTGGCTTGGAGCAAACGTAGCCACTAGGTCCGAAGGAAGAGCAGCAAGGGAGATGCCAGCTCCGCTCAGGCAGGGTCCAGGCAACCAAAAAACATGGATGGCATGAACAAACCATCGCCACGGGATGCCCTGGGTCCAGGAAGGGAGTGGGGGCCGTTTGGTTTTATCCAGGTGCCCGTGGGCAGCCCGAGGGAGCCGCAGGGAGGGATATTTGGGGAGGATTTACAGCCGGGAAGGTGCACGGAGAGGTGGAGGAGGGAAACACCCCGGCACCGGCTAGGGTTTAAAACAGGGGGAAAGAGGAAGAGGAGGATGAAGAAGAAATAAAGCAGTGCACGGGGACTGCACAGGGACCCTCGCTCTGCTCCTTGCTGTCACCACAACAGGGGGTGATGGCACATATTCGGGGCCACATCGCTGTGTCCCCCACACCGGGCAGCCAGCCAGGCTGGGAAGGGGCTCAGCTCCTCGCAAGCCCATCTCCCCCCACTCCTTTTTGCTTTTTTTTTTTTTTTTTCCAATTCTTCTCATAAATGTCTTTCCACATCAAGGCCTGGAGGAAAACCGCAGCTACTGGAAACACAGGGCAAGGTTTGCTCTTCGGGGACGTGGGGCTGAGCGGGCGGTGAGACGGGAGGGAAGGGACGGGACGGCCTTTTCCCGGCAAGGGCAGCCATGCTGCAGGCTGCAGGCATGCGCCCAGGGGGCAATAACGGGTGGAAGGCATCCCCCCCCCAAAAAAAATAAGTTGGAAGCCACTGCGGGGCTTGGGATGGGCCCAGTGCTCTCAGCCCCCCATTTTGCTTTTGTGTCCCTGGGGTGTGGGGCTGATGCGGGGCTGCAAAGGGATGGGGGTGCAGAAGTTTGCAGGGATTTGCACCCCAAAATCCCATGCACGTAGAGCCAGGTCCCCACACCTCACCCCTGGCCCCCAGCTGGGCAATGTCCCTCCAACGGGGACATCATTTGGTGCTGCCCTGCTCCGTGGGCTGGGTCTCTACCCCAGAGCCCCCCAGCACCCCTAAACACCCTCCTGCACCAGGCTTCCCCCCTCCTCACTCTGCATCCCATCTTTCCCCTTCCCAATTTCCCCTCATCGGCCGGGCTGCGGCCGGGCAGCAGCCTCCTCCCCGCGCTCTGGCCTTGTTTCAATTTTATGAGCTTTTTCTTGCTATAAATATGGTTTTGAGAGCCCATTTATCAGCTCCCACAGCTCTGGAGTCAGCCTGCCGAGCTGCCCATGACAGGTCAAAATTGACTTGTATGATATTAGAATTGCTATTGATCCCTTCGGCACCTCGCACCGCTCCCGGCTCTGTGACCCCATGTCAGGTTGGGTGCCCCCCCTTCCCTGTCCCCCCCCCTCCAGCTCATCCTCCATCCACAGCTGGGACAGGGTCCAATGCTCTGTGACAGCCTGGCACCCTCGGGGACCCGGTCACTGCGTCCTCCTGTGGACCTGGGCCCCAGTAGCCCGATGCCACATCCCTCCACACTTGGTCGGGCGATGCTAAGAAGGATACGGCCCCTGTGCACAGCACCCTTTGGGTGAAGCCCAAAGGGAAATCCTGCTCCAGGGTGGGTGACTTGCAAGGCTCTCAGCCCTGTGCTCAAGGGCATTGGTGCTGGGATGGGTGCTGCACCCCGGAAAGCCCACCAGATCCCCCATGCCTCAGTTTCCCTGCTTGCAAAGCAGGCGTCTTCCCACCCTCGTTCCTGCAGGTTTCTGCACTGTAGAACAAGGCTCAGACAGCTCTGGGTGTTGCTTTTATCAAAGTGGATGAACACCACTGACAATTCAGGTTGAATTAGCCTGGTTTCTTCCATCCCTGTTTCCCGGGGGATCCGTGCTTTCGACCCAGCTGCCTCCTGTGGACTTTATAGATCCTGGCATGAACCGCTGGGGCCAGCCCCTGGGAGGGTGGTTGGGGCTGTAGGGTGCCCGCTGTGCTGGCACTGTACCAGCACAGAACCAAACTGCAGGGCTGCCCTTAAGCAGCTTCCCAAAAGAGTGATTTTCAGCCCCAGGATGCTTTGCCCTTCTACCAAAACATGATCGTTTTCCTGTTTTCACCCGGAGAAGAAGACTAGTGAAGGAACATCTTGCTTGCTCTTCTCATATGAAAATGATGGGCATCAAAGGAAAAGAGCAGGTAGCAGGCTCAAACCAAGCAGGAGAAGGTCCTGCTTCACTGGTATGTCACCCTGCAGTGGCAGGATGCTGTGGGGACTGCACGGGTGGTCAGGGCCAACAAACATGTCCATGGGAGACAAACCATCCAAGACCATGCATGGTCAAGACACCAACCCTGCAGGAGTCCCTGGGGGCTGAGGGAATACCTGGGACAAGGTGGATGCATGGGTGGTCATGTGTGGTGGTGGTGGTGCATGGTCCCGTGTGGTCATTTCACGGTCATGCATGGTGATATGCGGTTGTGTGCGGTCATCCATGGTTGTGCAAGGTACATATGGTTGTGCGTGCCCACACGTGGTTGTGTGTGGTGGTGAGTGGTTGTGCATGGTCAGACATGGTCACGTGTGGTCACGCGTGGTTGGGCATGGTCATACATTGTCCTGCACGGGGGTAGATGGTCATGCATGTCTGTGCATGGTCACACTTGGCCATGGTGATCCACGGGCACATTCGGCTGTGGTGACACCTGAAGCCACGTCTCTGTGCCTGCAGCCTGGAGCGGGGCTGACTGCCGAGGACACGAGGATGCCACCAGCTCACCAGCTCCATGAGCGACGTATGGGTGACCCAAAGCAAGACCCGGATTTCCAAGGAGTTTTTTTTGGAGCCAGGGCTGGCAATCGATCAAGGGGAAATTCCGCATCTTCCAGAGCAACCCGAGATTAATTTATGTTGGTCTGAAGGATGCTAATTAAGCCTGTTTAAGAGAAAGTTAACTTTAATACTGTGATTTAGCTGATATTAAGAAGCTGCCGAGGAGAGCTGAAAGCAGCTGTTATAACGTCCGGGGCCAGCACCAAAGCCCGTGTTGCAGGATCTGCTCTGCACAGCCCTGGCACAGGACCCAGCTGCCCTGGGCATCCTCCCCTGGAGAGCATCCTGCCTGCCTTGGCACCCAACGGCTGCAGAAGGAGAAGCAAATCTGGCCCAACCTGGGCTATCAAATGGGACAAAAAATACATTTTTTCAGTTTATTGTCAACTTCCCTTTCCCCCACCTCAAAAAAAAATTTAAATAGAAGTAATTTGATTTGAAATCAAAACCAATTTGAAATCATTAGCAAAGTCGAAAGTCAGCAAAAACCGATTGTTCCTGGTCGCGCAGCACATTTGGGTTTGACTTCAGGCGTCTAAGTGTGGCTGGAACATTTTAAGGTCAAACTGAAGGAAATTCTTTGAAACAAAGTTGCTCCGGTCACAGCGCTCAGCTGGGTTGGATGGCTCCCATCCCAGCCAGCACAGAGGTGCTGCAAGGAGGGGTCCCTACATCGGCCCCTTGGGGTGCTCTGGGGGCTGCCACCAGATAGGGGACACCACCAGCAGCGAGGGGACGAGCTGTGAGGGCAGGGACGCCGCTCATCACCCAGGGCAGAGCGACATCCATCGAGTCAACAAAAAATCTCCTGGCAGCTCCATCTCTTTTTTCCCCCTTAAAGCAAACATCTTCATTACAGCTCGGAGTTGTTTAAATAAATGAATTAATATTGACAAACCATCAACGAGGCTAATAAATGATTAGTTAAAGGCATACATACATCACATTACGGTTAGCATTAGCCGAGGCTTAATTACTTGTGGAGAGGATCCCATTAGAGTAGGTGCTACGTCGCCATCACCCTCCGCAGCCCTCCACCCCTGCGGGGCTCCTGCTGTGCCCTCGGCCCCGTGGCCGGGACCTGCTGGCTTAGGGATGTGGGATGCTTGGGGATACGGGATGCTCTGGGACACGGAGATGCTCAGGGATGAAGGGATGCTCGGAGATGTGGGGATGTAGGATGCTCAGGGATGTGGGGATGCTCGGAGGGGCACGTGTCAGTTTGCACAGGCGGCGGCAGAGGAAACCCTTCCCAGACGCCCGCTCCCAAAGCAGCCACCAGTGTGATGAGCGGGACTGGCTCAGGGGGCAGCGGCGACGCTGGGCAGAGCCGTCTGCAGCCCAGGAAATTCAGCCGCTTGTTTTGCTCAAGTTGGTGAAACACCCAGATCCACGCAACCTGTGAAAACAGACGCTGACAAATAAAATAGGCAATAAATAATAACAACAATATCATAAAATTTTCAAATTTATTGAAAACCGGTCCACTCTCAGAATATTGGATTTTTCTATTATTTACACAGCTGCTGATTTTCTGTAAATATTTAATGCCCCATGGATTTTTTTTTTCAAAGTACAAATCTGAACAATTTCTAAATTTAAAATCTATCACACAGCACAACCCAGCACGAGCCAGATCCTGCCACCTCCCTCGGTGGGAGCCATCCCTGGGGCTGGGAAGGGACCGACACTGCACCCAGAGGTGTCCATGGAGGCTCCTAATGGATGGTGACGTTTTGGGTCATCCTCTGGGTCCTTGGAGAGGACAGATGGACAAAGCAAAACCCCACTACATCTGCGGTTTGCCCAGCACCCTGCACCACCCAGCCCTGGGTGCCACCCAAGGCCACCGCGCTTGTCACCCACGTGACATCGCCGGGATGGCTGTGGGGGCAAGAGGCAAGCAGCCCAAAAAGAGAAAATTAAGATGAAAGGCAGCTGGCGCGAGGCACGCGTCCATATGCATCTCGGCTTCGAGAGGTTTGTTAGGACTAAAGAGGCGCTTTCATCCCTCTCCAAGGTGTGTAATGCATCCCCAGCCGGCTTTCATCTCCGCCTGCCTGATTGATACTCAGGGCTCTAATGAGCATGACGGGAAAAGTGGCAGAGGCCGGGGGGGGTACGGGGGGGACCCCTCTGCAGAGGTTTCAAAACACTTTTCTGTGTTGCAGCTAATGAGGGGACCGGGCGAGGGGAGCTGGAGGCGAGGAGAGTAATGGGGGACAGGGGCTCCCCAAAGGCTCCTGGCACCATCTCCCCTGTGCCAACCCCTCCCCTAATGCCACCAAGGCCACCTTGATGGCAGCCCAGGCTGCCACCATCAGCTGCCACCACCCGATGTGCTGCCGCTGGGGAGCCAGGCACTGTGGGGACCGTCGCATCCTGCCTGTCCCCCCATCAGAGGAAGAACCCAGCTGGCCGTGGGGTCCACGGCTGCATCCCTGCATCGTCACCCCCAGTGCCACCAGCTTCAGGTGCTGGGCTCAGCAGGGGAGCGCTGTTTCCCTGGGCTGAGGCCGCATCCTGCACACCATTGCTGCAGAAAGACAGCGGCACCTGCCTCTGCCCCCTCAGGGGACAGATCCTGCCCTCCCTACCCCTACCTCTCCTTCCACCCCCCCATCTGCTCCTGACTGTGCTCACCTGCTTCTATTTCCAGGTATAATGGGCTGCTGAGCGATGGCCACATGCCGATATGGAGCCTGACAAATGCGGCCGTATCCGGGCTTCTCCCTCTCGGCTCCGGACCATTTGTTTTCCTTAATGCCCCGCTCTGTCTGCAGCTGCCGGCTCCTCGCAGCAAGGCAAAAAAATAACGCAAGAAACAGCTTCTGCAGAAATCCCTGAAGTTGGATGGTTTCAGAGCCTCGCCGCTCCCCACGCTGTGCTGCTCTGCCATGGCCGGATCCAGAGCCCCCAGCCCCTCTGCACCCACCTGGGTGCTGCACCCAGGGGTGATCGTGGCCTGGGACTGTCCCCTGGTCACCCTTGGGGTGGCACAGCCTGATCCTCATGGGAACAAAGCTATGCTGGGGGGGGGGATATTTGGCACAACAGTCCTGGGGGGCAGGATTAGACCCTGCGGGCTGATCACCCAGACCGGGTTCCCCCGCTCCCTGGGCCGTGCCCACACCAGGTGCTGGATTGCACCTCCAGCCTGAACCTCAGCAGCTCTTCCCCAGCATCTGGGCTGTGGCCAAGGGACATCTGTGCCATGTCTGTGTGGTGTCCCCTGCCCCGTGTCCGAGCGGGGATGCTCTTACTTCAAGGACTGAGGGATGAGGTGGCACTTGTCACTGGCCCAGGAACAGGGCTGCAGCTTGCGGACACCAGGTAGGTCCCCATGGCAGAGGCAAAGGGAGCTGAGCCCCTTTGGTCACCTTGGGGAGGTGCCCGGCCAGGGGAGGCACAGCGGTGACCGGGGCAGGTTATTCGCAGCCTCTCCCTCTCGGGGCCAGGCTCTTTAAATAGATCTGAAGGAGTCCAAGCACCTTGGCTTAATCGATTGATGAGTGCTCCAAGCTGCTATCGGAGATGTGCTGGTGAGCCAAGCGCTGTTGTCATCACCACCGTTGTCATCATCATCGCCTGCTTCTGTCTGTCTGTCTGTCCGTCCATCCGTCCGTCCATCCATCCATCCCCCCCAGTGTGGTCCCCTCCTCACCAACCACCCACGCTGGGACCCAGCATCACAGGGTCGACTCCTGGCCACCGCACCAGGCATCCTGCCCTGCAGCAGCTCACACCAGGTGGAAGGAAAAAAAAAACCATACGCATCATATCCCAGGACACAGGAGGATTTGGGGCAGGCCATCTGTGCAGGGATCAACCACTTTGCACAAGTGTTCGGAGTTCTGAGGCTCAGCCAAAGCCTCAGGAGCCAACAGCCCTGCAAGAAGCAGGAGCTTAACCCCCCCCGACACTGGTGCTTTTGTGGTACTCAGGACCCATCCCATCTCCCTGAGCTCCTGAAATGCACAGAGGGGTTTGCCCAGGGTTTTCAGCCTTTGGCAATTCCCTGTGCATGGAAAAGCAAAGAATTCACTTAAAATCCTCCTGAGATTTCCCAGAACCCAAGGCTTTACAGACCAAAGCCTGGCCATAAGCAACCTCTCTCTAAGCAAATTCAGCCCCAGAGCAGCCCAAGCTCCCCTACAACCTCGGTGCCAGCCACGGTCCCTGGCCCACAGATGGGGGACGTGTGGCTCCCACGATGGCCAGGGCCACCCCCACAGCTGGGGACAACACCCAAATGCCTGCAGACCCCAGGGGCAAAGAGGAATGCCCCAAAGCAGGATGTCTTTTCCGGCCCCTGCTCTCCCAGCCCCATGAGCGGATGTCACAGGGTATTTCAGGAGCTGGAGGTTAGCCCCAGGTTTTGGAAAAGCTGTTGAAGCTCCCATTTCATGGCTAGCAGCAAACACAGAAGCCTGGGAGGGTAGGGAACAACTGTCCTGGGCTTGCTGCGATGCTCCGAGCACCACAGCTCATGGCTGGGATGTGCTCCCAGGTGCCCACCCCTTCTCCTCCCTGCTTGAAGCAAGCAGAGATGCTTCAGAGATGGGAAAAAACACACAGCCCTGCCCCAAATGGGACCTTGGGCTCAATGGGTCCCACACAAGCCCAAATCTGTGTTCCCACCTCCCCTTCTCCCAGCAGAGGCTTGGAAATGCCAGCATGGTGCAGAGACCTGGGAGATGTCACCGGGCACCTGGGGTGGAGATGCTACAGGCACTTCAGCTGCTGGAATTTCGGGCAGCCCCAATGGCCCGAGCCTTCCGCCTCCCATCGCACGCATGCTCGGAGCACCTGGCTGAGTGATCAATATGTTTTTTTGGGGAAAAAAAAAAAAAAAAAAAAAAAAAAAAAAAGAGGAGAAGGAACGGGAGGAGAAGATGGTGTATTTAGCACTGGAACAGTCACTGATAATTGCCTCCAAGAGACATGTCTCAATACCTGGTGGCTGCTGGACCCAGAGATCTCTGCTGTGCTGCTGAATTGCCAGCTGCAAACACCAGTGCCAGATAAAGGCAGCCCTACAAGATACAAGAAATATCCTTGTTTTTCCCCAAACTCCCTTGTCCCACCTCCAGCGAGCCTCCCACGGCCCCAGCACCATGTGTGCCCCTAGACACCACCTCTTCCCAGGATCCCAGCCCCTTCCCTCCATCCCTGCCCGGGTTTGCAGGAGCGGTCAGTGTCCCCACACCACCAGGGTCCCCCATGGGACAGCTGCTCCCTGCTTTCAGCCAGCAGCACCAGGAGTCCAGGGCCTTTTCCCTCCCTCTTTGCTTTTAAACGATTTCAAAGCCTCATTTTCCAAGCCCAATTACTCCGGCACAATAACCCTGACCAGGCTCCAAGCGCGGCGCACGCTCCGCTGCCTCCCCATGCCCCGTGCCCAGCGCCGAAAGGTGACGGCGCGAGGCCAGCGCCGGCGGGATCGATACGGCGCCTTCAGCCCCCACATCGCCCTGCAAACCTCGGGCTCCTCTTGGAAAGGATTTTGCAGCAGGAGCAGGATGGGCCACTGCCAGCTTGCTGGCTGGGGAATTGGTACGGGGCGATTTGGGGCATCTGGGGGCTTCCAGCAGCGTGGATAAGGTGGGGCTGCGCAAGCAGCCGGCGCAGTGACAGCCCACGCAGGGGCACAGAGGGACACTTCGCTGAGCTCCCAGGCACCCCAGCTCTCTTGTTTTTGATTTCCAGGCACCAGCACCCACCGGCAGCCCGGGCACATTTCTCCGATCAGCTCAAAGTCTCCACGCTGGCATGGCAGAAGTGTCCCCCTCAAGCCAAAAGCACACCCGAGCCGTGGAGCTGGCGGGGTTTGGGCTCTCCACGCAACCCATGTTGCGAGAACCATGGGCTGGCAAAGGAGTTCTTACATCTGCCTGGCCAACCCGCCTCCCTTGCAGCCCGCTTGCCCTGCTTCTGCTGGAGCAATTAAAACAAAAATGTGTATTTGAGAGAGCTGGTAAAACAAAGCCGAAGCCCCAACAGACTGCCCAGAGAGGCTGGGACTTGCATTTATCCAGCTGATGGGAATGCCAGAAGGCCCTTTCCCAGTCTGGGCTGCTGCTGGGCACTCCCATCCACCTGGGATTGCCCTTTTGAACAAAAAAAACCTCCTCTGCATCCATCACTTTGCCCCACAGATGCCCCCAGCCACCCGACGCGCACACGTGCCTCGAGCTGCGCCCGTTCTCAGCCCAGCAGAGCCGACGTGCCGCAGACCCTTCGCACCCCAGCCCCTCAGCGGGGAGCTGGTTTACAAGAAGAAGAGTGCTGGCTTCCCAAACAAGCCTCCCAGTCCACAACACATTTCCAGCCATACATAATCTAATATACGTTACCATAGCGCCAATCAATAACTCAGTAGGCCAGCTCCGAAATTATTCTCTTAAAGGGCCAGCACACCTCATGCTCCCCCCGCCCGGGTCCCTCTGCCTCGTGGTGCCCCGTGCCCGGAGGAGCCACTCGCCCACAGGTCTCAGGTGCCAGGCAGGATGGGACAGCAGGCAGGGGGTGACACCCTTCTGCACCCACCGTGTGCCTGATGCACACAATGGACGTGTGGGTGCCCATCTGCCTTCGCCGCTTGGCATCACCTTCCTGCTCTGCAGCTCCAGCGCTTTCTTATCCAACACCCTCCTTGGCACCACCGCAGCATCCCCAAGAGCAGGGTCCCCATGTGCACGCATGCACACACCAGCGACAGGCAAAATGCGTGGGAAAAGCAGATCTTGCTCTGCCAAGCCACCTGCTAAGCATGATCTCCCATTGCTCTGATTCCCAGGAGCATCCGGGATGGGACAGGACCAGGCAGCATCTGAGTCTCCTGCTCAGTGGCCCCCAGCTCCTCGCGCCCATCACCGTGGGCTTTGGGATGGGCGCGTGTCCCATCGGGGACCCCAGCTCCCTGCCAGCCCCTTCCCTTCAGCAAAGCCTCGTGGTGCTGTCCCTCCTGCCACGTTGCTGGAGCTGTCCTGTCCCCAGGCATCATGGGCTCCGCAGCCTCCATGAGAGGAGGCCATTTGGGAACAATGACAACATTTTGATCTTTTGGGGAGTTACCTGCCCCTGCTTGTTTCCAGCCTCACTCCTGGAGCATCAGTACAAGAAGGGGTGCACACACAGGGACACTGCCTAATAAATTCACACGCTTCCCAAATTTCCAGACTCAACACTGTCTTCAAGGCACTGTCCTCTTCCTCAAGTGCCTACAATCCTGTGCAGACTGAGGTTTGCAAATTAGCCTTGCCAATCCTTCACCAAGCCCAACTCACCTGCTTTCCTCCATTATAAAGGGGAAAATGGAGCACCAGGACCCTCCAGCAAAGAGCCAGACACCAGAGACACCTTCCCAGGTGACCACAGTAGCTTCCCGAGCCCCTCTCTGTGCTTTATGAGCAAGCTCATCAAGACAATTCCATTCCCTAGACATGTTAACTCTGAAACCTAATGATGCCAGCTATGCTTGCCTTCTTTATATCTCACTCTCAGCAAAGATATGACAGGAGGAAGAGTAATTATGCCCTAAGACCCTAACGAGCCTCAGCAACCAGCAATGGCTGTAAATTGTCTCATCTTGGGTGGAGTTTGGGAGGTTTTGCACGAACCATGTGCTTGGCAGGTGGTTCTGTTTAACTTGCATTAGCAGTAATGGGAATCGCCCACCTGCGCCGAGGGCAGAGTGGCAAGCGGCCAAGAGCCATGGAAGAGAAATGCCTCCACTCCCGGCCCCTCGGTGCTGCGGGGAGCAGGCAACAAGGCAGTGCTTTCGGCGTGCGTTTTTGAGGCTTTTCTGTTTTTTTTTTTTTTTTCGAGTTCACCACCCAATGCTCTGTGAAGGCAAACGAGACGTCGGAAATGTTTGCACTTGCTCAAAGCTGGTTGTAGGCAGGGTCCTGTTTACACCCAGCTTCTCTGGGTATGGAAAGAGAATAAGTGGCTCCAAAAAAAAGAGAATGGAAAAAAAAAAGAGAATAAAGTGGCTCCAGTGGATCCTGCGGAGCCAGGCATCCTCTGGGCATTGAGGATGCTGCCCCAGCGGCCTCCGACCTGGAGCCTCTGTCCAAGCCAGGGCCATCTCAGAGATCCGAGGTCCCCATTCTCTCCGGGGGGGGCTCAGCNATCGCAGGCACGGAGCCATCCCCGGGCCCCCGGCGGCATCGCCAGCTGCCTCCCCGCGGTCCCCGAAGGGCAGCCCGGCCTCGGCAGCGCTGTCAGCCAGCCTCTACGTCTTCCATTAATTCACTTCACACTGTCCATATTGATCGGCTCTGCTCTCTCCCGGCTCCCCCCTTCCTCGGCCGCCCTCCCCCCCGCCGGCTGCTGCACCGATGGGCAGCCCGGGCTGCATGCTGCATGATCCATACAAACTCACTTACTCAGGGAAATCAATGGGCTCGAAAGAGCACACGCAGCAAGGCGAGGAGCCTGTCTGGGGATCGACCGCCCAGCAAGGAGACACAGAGAGCAGCATCCTGCAGCCCGCCTGCGCCCGGCGGCCCCCGCCGCCACCCTCGTGGTCCCCCCGCGGTGGCACCTCCAGGGAGGTGGCGGCCTCGGTCCCCCATGGGTGATGGTGATCGGGAGGTGGTGGGGTGCGGCGTCCTGAGGCTGGCGTCAGGGCTTGTTCCCCCTTTTCCAATAAAGTCAGGGGTCTGGGGGGTGGCGGGGGATGCTCGGTACCAGGACACATGCATCCCACTCCCAAATCCAAGAGGAAGCACGTCCCCTTCTGCCCTCCAGCTGTTGTGTCCTCCCTTCGGCTCTCTCTGCCTTCGGACAAGTCACGCTGCATCCGTGCCTCAGTTTCCCCATGTTTAACCAATGCCCTCCCAGCAAATTGCAGGACAAGGGTGAGGATTAGGGTTAGGGTCAGGGTTAGGGCCAGGCTGATCTGGTTTTCAGCCCCCCAGCAAGAATAAATGTTACTGGGCTGAGGATGGAGCTGAAATCAAGGATTTTGTGTGCAGAAGCCTCCAACCAGCCGGCATCGTGGCTTGTGGAGG
>VXAA01006936.1:32091-55213 GCA_013399115.1 Anseranas semipalmata | reverse complement strand
TCAAGTATCGGACCAATGTTTGCTCTTGTCCTCCTTTTGCTGTTAACATACTGAAAGAAGCCCTTTTTATTGTCCCCCACACTGCTGACCAGCTTCAATCTAACCGCACTTTGGCCTCACGAATTCTCCCTCTACAAAGGCAAACAGCAACCCTATAATCCTCCCAACATTGCCTGACCTTGCTTCCAGCGGCCGTATACTTTCTTTTTCTCCTAAGCTCTTGAAGAAGATCCCTGATCACCTAAGCCAGCCTTCTGCCCCTTCTGTTTGTCTTCTGACATTCTGGAATCGCCTGTTCCTGCGCTCTCAGGAGGTGGTACTTAAAAACTGACCAGCACTGATGTACCCTGATGCCTTTAAAAGCAGTTTCCCAGGGGACCTCACCAACCAGTTCCCTGAGCAGTCTGAAGTCTGCTCTCCCCAAATCCAGGGTTGAAGTTTTGGTGGCAGTTTTCCTCCTGTCACCAAAGATTTTGAACTCAACTACTTCGTGGTCGCTGTGGCCAAGGCAGCCACCTATCACCACTTCACCCACAAGACACTCCCTGTTTACAAGTAACAGGTCTAGGAGGGCACCCTTCCTGGTCAGCTCCCTTAGGACCTGTACCAAGAAGTTATCATCGAGGTGCTTCAGGAATCTCCTGGAGCTATTTGTCTCAGCTATATGGTGTTCCCAGTTAACATCTGGCAGGTTGAAGTCTCCCATAAGGACAAGGGCAGCCAATCTAGCAGTATCACTCAACTCCCTAAAGAATAATTCATCATAATAATTTGTTATTAAAAGCAGCAAATACCAATCACCAATTTTAGAAAGTTCCCTTGGAATGTAAAATGACAGTGCAGAGGTAAGGACTAATGCCTCCCTTTTCCACAGTAAGTACTTGTCTTCTGGTCTTTACAGAAGCCCTTACTGATTCATCTGCCTTAAAGCTTCTGAGGTCATATATTGCTTCAACAGAAGGATTAGTCAGTCCTCACTCCTACCTTCAGTTCCCTCAGCTATGTTTGAACTCCTTTTCATTGAAATAACAATTCAACCCAAGTCCTCTGTCTCCTGGACAGTCACTGAACCAAATAGTATATTTTAGTGAGCTGACCTGCTTCCTTCACAGCTGAATTTTATGCTGAAAATATCTTTAGCTGTTATACATTACACCTGGTTTGCTTCTTTTTGTGATTTAGGTGCACCCTATTAGGTGAGTGTATATACTAGATTATGATCTCAATAGAATATGAACATGCTACCATCTAATTTTGGTATCTGATAACTTAAGGATAAAACAGACATCAACATGTTCAGCTCTGCTGAAATTGACACATCTCTAGGCTTACATTGTAATAAACATAAGCAACCCCATAGCCTTAAGCATTTAGGCCTTTAGGGTGCAGCTGCTATAGGGTATTTTGTTGTTGTTGTTTTTCTTTCTGTGAACTATTTTATTGGGTCTGTGAACATAAATTTGAGCTAATGGCACTTTGCATGTTTGTGTGTGGTTTTTTTTTTTTTTTTGGTCATCTCCCTAAATGACTTTGCTCTCTAGAAGATAAACTCTGCACCATAAAACTTTACTCCTGTGAAAAAGGTGTCTGAATTGTAGTGCTAGGGTTATAAACCTGCAGCTACATGCTGTGTTGCTCACCTCCTAGACTGTCTTTACAATACATGGTGAAAAACATACAGTTCATTGTCTGCTTTATCCAACATCGGTTCAAGCTCTTATTTCCCATGATGGAGGAAGAGCGGGAAGACCGTATCTTCACCAGCTGTATAATCTGTTCACAGTATAAACATTAGAAAAAAATCAATGCTTACTAGACCTGAGATAATGTGATTTAAAAGCTAGTGGTTCAGGCATGCACTGGGAAGAAGAGATATTAAGTTTTGATGACTATATGCAGACTTTTAATATCAAATAGTCATTGAATAAGATAAATAGGCAATTTGTGATGTCAAAGAAGAGAGACTGGGGTTCTCATTAAAGAGAAAAACTACTAAGTTCTAATCATATTCAATTTTTATTGCTCTGTGGGTTAGAAAATCTTGAAGTATTTTCAGTAAGCCTATAATCTGATGGGTAGGGCTTGCCTTTGTATTTGGGGGCATGGGGGTGAGACAGGGAGGAAAGGAAGATACGTAACTCCATCCTCCCAGGCAGAGAAGGGAACTGATTACAGATAAATGGTCTAAAATAGGTTCCTCCTGTAGACATATTTCAAAAGAAACCAGTGGTACTACTGAATTGTTCTTTTATTTTTATTTTTTTTTTCTGTTGATGAGCGTTATAATTCATGAGTTCAATGAAACTGCAATCTTAGGGAGTCCAGCAATTTTTTTTTTTTTTTTTGTCTGCTAAACACCCTTAAACATGAGGAAAGAATTGAAGTTGGCAGATAAACTATGAATAGTTATCTCTAGAACTTTAAGATAGAATTATAACAAAACAGCAACCCTCTATGATTTCTGTACTGAGATGTTTCTGAAGCTAGACGGGATTAACATGGGTTTCTAAAAAATGCAGTTCTGGACACAAATGTCTATATTCTACCAAGGTCATTCTTCAGGTGCATTGAAGTATTTCATCTGGATCTGACCTTAAGTGGTTTGCCCAAAGCTAACAGCAAGTTAGTGGCAGAGTTTGGATTACAGTTTAGAAATTGCTGATCACCTGCCTCATGATCAATCCATCAAATGTGGCTGAATAGAAAAATGCATCTCCAGCTGTTAGAGAACACATGCTGTTGTAAGAATTAAAAGGAACCAGCTGTCTATAGCCCCTGAGAAATTTGAATAGACCCACATTTTTCCACACAATCATGCTGTAATTACATGTCACCCCAGGTGTTCTCAATATGATTACTCCCTGCAAAAGTATAAGCGAGGCATGAGACAGCCCATACAGCTGCAGGAAAAATAATGAAGCAGCAGGGATTCTCTTTTTCTGTATGTGCTTGTTTGGTGCTGTTTATATAGCCAATCTGTTCCCTGGGACTGCTGAGAGAGCCCTTATGGTTCCAGGCATCCAGGGACCATAGATGCTGACCTGTCGTAACTGGAACATGGAATCTAGCTACTTTTTTTGACAAAGATATCTATCATATATTTACTTTAAAAGACATTCTGAAAGGTACAAACCTTTTAAGAGAAGAACGTGCCAAGATGAGACAATTGGAAGACACAGGGAAACAGATTTTTTTTACTTCCAGTAATTTCAAAAGCATCAGCTCTTTTATCTACATGAAGAAGCATGTACAGTTTAAAAATATTATAAACTATCGTATGCCTGTTCTTAGCAAGTTTTGAACTGTCATATTCTGCTTCCCAAAAAAAAAGGTATCCTAAGTCCCAAATAGCTAGATGTTTTGCAGTTTATTATTTTTATTTTCTTTTACTTTTTAACAAAAATTTAAAATATCCTTTTGGGCACGTGGGCACATAAAGAGGCTATATCCAAATGTCAGAGATGTAGGTTCTCATTCCTTCGGTAAGGTGAGAATTCTAACCAGAAAGTAAGGACTTCATTTAGAAATTTTGGGGAGATAGGGAAAAAAATCATTTGCGTATTGCCAATGGATCAGGCACTACATATGAAATGGTCAGGGAAGGCTTGTTTTTCAAAACATGCTAAATCNCAAGAACAGAAATAAATCAAGAAAAAAAAAAAAAAAAAAAAAAAAAAAAAAAAAAAAAAGCCATTACCAAAGTACAAACAGTGAGCCAGATGTCTTTATACTTCAACTTGGTACCTACTTTGTGTTGCCAAATTTAAATAGAGACAGTGAAGAACACCAATGTTTAGTTGGGGATTATGGTATCTCTGTTCTTCTTGTAAAATTAACCCATGATGACTGAAGACTCAGCTGGGGCAGTGTGTTATGACCATTCAGGAGTTATAAGTCAGAAACAGTTCTCATGAGGTAACTATGAAATACATGCTGTCTTCTGGTGGAGGAAAAGGCATGATTCATTTCCTTTCCAAAACTTTTTAAGGACATGGATACAGAGACTGTCAGAAAATGCAGCATAGGTAGTCTAAATGAGACGAAGGCAATGTGATCAGCTTTTAGTGCTTTTCTGGATTTTTTTAGGTATTCAACCAGCACACTGAACAATACTTCAGCGTAAACTGAGGAGATGCCTCCAAAGAGAAACCTTCCGAGCTAAACGTGAACAGATCCCTGAAGTCATAAGGAATTAGTATATAAATAGAATTGCAATAGGGCAGATACTTTAGTGACTGATAAATGGATTCAAAATAATATGAAAATTTTTCACAATAAATCTGATGTAAAAGAAGGGTTCTAGTTCCTAACAATTCAGTCACATAAAAAGTAAGGATGAGGAAAAGGCAGAGGCATTTAATGCTTTTTTTGCCCCAATTTTTAATAGTTGTGACAGATCTTGTATTGCCCAGTCCTCAGAGTTAGAAGACCATGACCAGGTGAGCAGTGACATTCCATCTGTGGCCACTGCAATTGTAAGAGAACAGTTGTATCAGCTCAACATTCATAAGTCCATGGCACCCAACAAGATTCACCCCAGAGTGCTGAGGGAGTAAGCAGATGTCATAGCTGGATCCCTCTCAACAATTTCCCAAAGGTCTTGGGAGTCTGGGGAGGTCCCTGCTGACTGGAAGCTAGCCAATGTTATACCCATCTACAAAAAGGGCATGAGAGAAGAACCAGGAAATTACAGACCTGTTAGTCTAACCTCAGTGCCTGGCAAAGTTATGGAGAAGATTATCCTGGGGGTTGTTGAAAGTCAGATAAAGAACAAAGCTATTATCAGGCATAGTCAACATGGGTTCATGAAGGGAAAATCCTACCTTAGCAACTTGATCTCCTTCTATGATAAGATCACCTGCTTGGTGATTGAAGGGAAGGCAGTGGACATAATCTTGCTGCATTTTAGTAAGGCCTTTGATACTGTCCCTCACAGCATCCTTCTGGACAAATTGTCCAACTCTGGGATAAACAGGTTCATGCTATGCTGGGTGATGAACTGGCTCAATGGCAGAGCTCCAAGGGTTGTAGTGAATGGGGCTACATCTGGCTGGTGGCCAGTCACTAGCGGTGTTCTGCAGGGCTCAATTCTAGGGCCAGCCCTGTTCACCATTTTTGTCAGTGATCTGGATGAAGGAGTTGAATGCATCCTCAGCAAGTTCACTGATGATGCTAAACTGGGAGGTGCTGTTGCCTCTCTGGAGGGATGAGAGGCCTTGCAGAGTGATCTAGATAGACTGAAGCACTGGGCAATCATCAATGGCATGAAGTTCAACAAAGGAAAATGCCAGGTGCTGCACCTGGGATGGAGGTGGAATGCTGGACACAGGTACAGACTGGGAGACAAGTGGCTAGAGAGCAGCTCTGCAGAAAGGGATCTGGGGGTGCTGGTTGACAGTAGGCTCAACATGACTCAGCAACGTGCCCTGGCAGCCTGGGCCTATTCTACCACTCTGGCTAGGAGGGCAGACAGTGGCAGCACCATGGCAGCCCCAGCTCCAGGCACCTCCCTGGAGATGGGAACTGGACAAAGTTGGGCTGGGACCTGAGCTTATGGGTGGGCCCTGCTGAGCTGGGCCAGTGGATAGGCAGGGCTAAAGACTGGCCCTGCTGTGGCATCACAGGGGCACAGACTCATGGCCCATGTGGCCTCCATGGGTCCTGGGCCATGGGCAGGGTGGAGGGAGCCCTGGGGTTTGGGCAGGGGCAGTCAGGGCTGTTGGGACCCTCAGAGCTACTGGTGCCCTCAGAGCTTTGACCATTATTACAAACTCCTTTTCCTCTTTGTGACTTTACTTAGATTTGTTAATGGACATGGTGGAGTTTGCAAAAGTAAAATGCAAAAACACCTTGCCTTTAATTGCAAAATTGTCATTATTTCATTAGCCCCTTTATATTACTGAAATGTAAATAATATGAGGAAGGATATCTACCTAAGCTTTTTTTTTTTTTTTTTTTTAAAGTTTTCAAGTATAGCTAAGACATTATTACAGTGTGCATCAAAATGTTTAAAATGTTTGACCCTTAAGGTTTTTCATGCCCGTACAGCTTCCTAAAGAAATTGCTCACCACATGGTAATTTCCCATTTGTAGGAAATATCAGTAGGAGATCTTTTCATAATTTTAGCTGAGAGTAGTAGGATTATAAAACTCCTAGTCTTGAATGTACTAAAAATAATTTTTTAAACATTTTAAAGACCTAAGTAACAGTATTTGAAGTATCACTGACATGTACCAAACAAATAACTGCAGCAGGTGCCTTAACACTGAAATTCATGCAAGTAATAAAAACGACTATACTTTTAAATATAGGTTATTACACTTTTGAAACCCTTTCCTTTGCAAATCATTTTTATTTTTACATTGACTATGGAGTGATACTACCAAATGAAATATTTTAAAGACTTCTTAATTTAGCACACTGATTAAAAAGGAAGCTGAATCACAGCAGCAGAGACCTTCTACTGGAAGAAATACTGTATTCCTAATTAGTTTCTGTCTGTGTATTAGACATTTCTGCTTACAAAATGAGTTACCCACAATATTTTATTATGTGGACTATAAATGGCATGAATTATGTTTGATTTTGTAGCAAATATTCTCTAGAAAAAGTATTTTGTCAATTGAAAAGATTTCCATAACCATGGAAGTTAAGAATATCATGTTGGAACTGACTTGTTAGACACCATTCAACCTTTATTCAAATTAACAACCATAGGCATGCCACCAACAAGCACTTCCTTTAATTTCTCTCTTTTTCTTCAGTCTGTGAAGACACTGATAGCAAAATATTCATATGTGGATTAACTTCTTTTGAGTCACACTGAGGTTATAAGCTTGTACAAAATTATTCCTAAAATTTTACCATTCTGTAGTGGGAAATTGGAGGAGAATTCTTTATTTACAAGAAGATTTATCTATTTTCAAATTACCATTTATCCAATTCCTTTTAAAGATGAAGAATAATAAAGATTTTTCTGGAAACCTATTTTTAGCATTAGAGTGAATTGGTCTAAAAGTCACTGTTTCTTAAAAGTATCTCTAGGAGGTCAGAATATTTAGATTTCTTTGTTAAGCTGTTCATTAACACAACTTATTTTGAAAGCTTAGGTGCTGTGTGGCAAGCCTTACTCTTACTGTCAGTGTTAAGTATCTACCTTTTTGAAACAGAAGTAAAAGACTTTCCAGTTTAAGTGTTTCCATTCCTGCTTATTGAATATAATTACCATATACAGAGTATAGTATAGTATAACAGTAGTCAAAATAACAAGACAAATTCTCCAGAAATCTCCCTAAGCTTTCCCTCATCAGCTGTTTCTCTTCACTTCTCCCCTCCTTTCCGTGGCATCAATAGCTTCCTTCCAAACTACATTTTTCTGTGACTATATGACTGTCATTAAATCTAATGTTTATACTGCTTTAGTCTGAAGTCAAAGTTCTTGTCAAGTAAGCCATTAGAAATGAATCACATTTTGCTTGAGAAACACATGGTTACTAATAGGCTGAATGAAGAGCTACCACAACTCAAACAAACAAAACAACAACAACAAACAAAACAACAACAACAAACAAAACAACAACAACAAACAAAACAACAACAACAAACAAAACAACAACAACAAACAAACACAGTACTAAGTGCTAATATCCAGACAGATAAGCTATGGCAAAAGAGACAATGTAAGAACTGTGCTTTTGAAGTCACTGCATACAAACTCCTTATAGTTACCTCCTATCAAACTCAGTGTATTCTCATGAGCTCAAACATAACCACTTGCAACTACTGAAATACAATGGTCAACAGAAATGATTTACAATCCAAGCACAGAAAAAGAATTTCCAGTAGATTATTTGTCTAGAACTACTAAAAATCAATACAAAATCCAAAAAGTGTGTACATTGACTTCAAAAGTAACAACAAAAGATAATTTTAAAACTCTTATCATTCACAATAACAGATATCCTGCTTGCTTTCTTGTTGGTGACACCTCTCATATAGTGACCTATGCCTCCTGTTGGCTTCTTCTCAGCAATGGAATGCTTTTCTGACCCATCTGTTGCCTATTCATTGTGTGAACCTTCCCAGCCAATTCTAAACTACTTGTGGTCACTACATCTAAGAATGAACCAAAACCAAATCACATGGTCTGAAAGAGAAGAGCGTGCAGATTATAGCAGAGCTTACTTCTTACCCATCTTCAGTTTCTATCTGGGAAAACAAACAAACAAACAAACAAACAAAACAAGCAAAAAAACCAAAAACGTGGTCTTATGCTTCAAATGGGAAAGAGCATGCTACAATAAATGTCCGGTAAAGATAAGAAAACTAGAATAAGCATCAGCTGGCAGTAGAAAAATCAATCAGAGCAGCGTTCAGTAAGTTCAGTGTGAGAGCATCTGGTTCATTAAGTTATCTGGTTAAGGACTATTCAGTAAAAAACAAATAGCAAATAACAAGGAAAGTGATAAAATAAACACACACATACACAAACCTGAGGAGCGGGTGATAACACAGACAATAATGAAGACCAGAACTCTTCACCTGCTGATTTATGGGACATTAAGAAAACACCCAGGCCTAGCCTTGAAAGGAATTGACAGGAACTTTTTAAATTATAAGAACAGGGAAAGAGGACTAATGTCAGTATTATGGGATACTTGGGAGGAGGGGCAGCAGCTGTGGAACTACGCAACAGTTATCAGGGGATACCAAAAGGGGTTTGTGCAAAAACAAGAACTGTGCAAAATCTATTATTAGATGCTTAGGGGAAGCATCAGAGGTTGGGAAAGGGAGCATCAGGAAAAAACAAGCATGGGAAAATAGGGAGGAGGAGGAAAGATATAAGGGGCCAGTCACATGTAAGCAGGCATTAATCAGTAGGCTGGTATGACCAAGCTCTGCAGCTGATCATCATGATCTAGCTTCTTATTAAATCCTTTCTTAAGTATCTTCTGTGTAACTTATCCCATCTGTGAGTGTTGCAAAGTTTATGTGCCAACAACTGGAGAGACCGGGGTAAGTGAAATCAAGTGCCAACAACTGAAGGGATCAGAGTGTGTATTTTTCCCTAGTAAATTTAACCTAGTATGTGTGTATATGTCATTCAGCAGAAAATTTCAAGTTGACTTATCAGACAAGTAGGAGGAAAACCTTTTCCTCATAAGACTCAAAGTCTGAGCTAGAGGTGGGTAAGGGTGCCCAGGATCTCAGAACACTTTAGGCTGTCACAAAAGTGATTCCAGACATTCCATGACCGAGGAGGTAACAGGACCCATGGGCAGATTTACAAACTTTTACTGAAGTTGAGTCATGATCAAGACATCCCTTCCCCATTAGGCACAATGAGAGGTAACTGTTAAAATTTGCAGAAGCTTATATACAATTTGCAACAAAATGCTATGCAAACATTCTTTCATTGAATCCATAATTGATACACAAGTATGTCTGTGTATTTTTACAGACTAGCTAGAACAATATTCTTCTGTTTGATGACATAATTACCTTTTCCATTATGTATTCACATGTAGGTCATCCTTGTCATGATATCAAATCTAGTTGTACTTTTTCGACTTACACCTGAGTCCAGACCTGTAGGACACACGAACAGCATGGTATCTTTGACCTGTTTTATTGAAGTTTATGGGATTAATGAATAGGTCTAAGTAGCAGAAGATTTATTGCATATCTCTCTTACCTGAAGACTTGCACAGGACAAACTTAACTGAAGATCTCAGGTGTGGAAGCCTGGCTTCAGCTAAGCTTTGAGTTCAGCTTTAGGAAGACTGTCCCTTTATAAAGTTAACAAAAATCTTTCTCTTTGCACCTGTGATTGAAGCTTGATCAAACCGGTTTGACAGCTCTGCAGGAGTGCAGGGATAGACTTCAAAGCATTTAGTTTTCTGCATTGTCTCAGGTATTTGCTGGAACAGCTGCCATCAACTCACTGTCTCCCTTCTATATACGCTGTCAGCTTCTGCTTCAGTTAACCCCTTAGACTCATCAATTAAACAATACCAAATAACTAACAGATTGAAAATACATTATGTATTATTATACAGTCACATTTCCTTTAGTCCTTCTCTACTTAAATAAACAGCGCAGAGTTTTCATGAAACATAATTAGCTAATGTGATTTGTTTTTGACTTATAACCGCATTTTTGTCATAATGTGATATTCAAGCAGGGAAGAGAAAAGGAAACAGCAGCTAAAAAATCTATAGTGTACAAATGAAACTGAATTCTTTATTTTAGTTTCACTAATCCTTTTGTCTTATGCTGGGATAGTGAGATCACAGAAGTTCTACAGCATCAGGTCAGGTCAACACTTGAATGAAAATCCTTCAAAACAAGGAGAAAACTACATGCAATAGATGTAGAAGGGGAATTATGAAACCAGCAGCTGTGCTGAAGGGCACATAAGAAGAACGGTAAAATGAACTGAAGAGAATATATCCTGCTCATTGTACTTTTTTTTTTTTTTTTTTTTAATCCAGCAGGTATCTCTATTACTTTAAGAAATATGTAGGTGATGGTAAAAAAAAAAGTCCTGTAGCATATTCTTTCATTGCTGAAACAAAGTCTTGCTGAGGTGGATAGTCATGCTTTGCTGGAGATGTTTGGAAGAAATTTCCATTTCAACACACCAATTCTAATCACAGGTATTATATCCCTGAAGGACTGGCTCTTGGATTTTGGGAGACTATTATAGGGAAATAGGACTACATGTTCTTCTTCTGTAGGTGTCAATCTCTTGGGCAGGAAAAGGATTTAAAAAGGCCTTTGATCAGAACCATTATGTGTGTTCCTATGACTAAACAGGTCTAAGATCTCAAACACTGAGTCACCCTGTGTTGGTTCTCTCTTTCCCTCTGTCAGCCCACTCTTTACACCATCACTCGCCTTCCTCCCAGCTCCTGAAGGGACTGAAGGCCCTTTTTCCTTGCACCCTTATCTTCTGATGTTCAGCAGCTCCCTGTGTGCTGGTGCATTTGGAGGTGCAGGGGCTCTCTGAGGTCCCTTATGGCAGGGCCTGGCAGCCTGGGCAGAGGCAGGGCTGGGATCTGTGCCCATGGGTAGACTCAGCTCAACAGGGCCCATGGCCTGACAGGGCTAGGCTGTGGGAAGCTGGAGACTGGGCCTGCTGTGGCCTTGCTGGGGCAGGAACTGATAACCCTGGGGGCTGAAATGGGATCCTGGGTCATAGGCAGGTTTGGGCAGAGCCCCAGAGCACTGGGAAGAGGCAGTAAGGGCCACTTTGCATTGTCCAAATCACCATGGAGTAATTTCCCTAAAGTCTCTCTCCCTGCAAGATCATTTCAGCTGTGGAAAGAAAGGACTGAAGAAACACTTGTGTTTCAGAAGTCTGTAGTGATAGCACAAATGCTCTTTTGTCCAAAGGCTTTTAGTAGTCTCTTTGACCATGCTTAGTGCATTCACAACTCTTTTATTTGGCTTTGCATAATAGCAGTAATATGAATATATTAGAACCACAGGAATGGACCTTCAAGATCTTGCACACTTCCAGGGATGGGGCAGGAGCCATTTTTTGTTCCACAAACTTGCAATGTTTTACGCTTTTCCTAAATGCACTTCCATGTTAGCATGTCAAAAGCACAAAAAGATTCACAGATTCACAGAACTGTAGTGGTTGGAAGGAACCTCCAGAGATCATCAGGTCCAACCCCCCTGCCACAGCAGGTTCACTAGAGCAGCTTGCACAGGTAGGCGTCTAGATGGGTCTTGAAAATCTCCAGAGAAGGAGACTCCACAACCTTCCTGGGCAGCCTGTTCCAGTGCTCCGTCACCCTCACCGTGAAGAAGTTCCTTTGCATGTTGGTGCGGAACTTCCTGTGCTCCATTTTGTGGCCATTGCCCCTTGTCCTGTCCCCACAGACCATTGAAAAGAGGTTGGCCATATCCCTGTGTCCCCCACACTGCAGATATTTATATAAATTGATAAGGTTCCCTCTCAGTCTTCTTTTCTCAAGAAGCAGTCTTAAAAACAAAAAAAAAAAAAAAGAAGAAGAAGAAGAAAAGAAAAAATAGAAACAGTCTTAAAACTACATTTCAGAAAAAAAAAATAGCCTTCTCTTGCATCCACAAACCTTAGCAAATGCAATTTTAGATTTCCAAATGCTGGAGTATTATCCAGTAAACATTAAATCATGTTATATGCCTGTCATTTTCACTTGTCTAGCTTGTACCACTCTTTCAAAATTCTCCAGGAAGAAAAGATAACAGAGATTGAAGTAGAATGGCTTTTGACAAGCAAACTTGAACTCTTGCAAATTAATTCGTTTTGCCAAAAGTATACCTTAAAGCTTATGTGAAATTCTTTCTGTAGGCAAACTATAGACCCAGCTAATAGTTATAAGCATTACCCACCCTCATATGGAGGTAGTCAAAAGACCAATTTGGTCCATGACAGACCAAATGCATCACCCACAGACTAGACTATATGCTCAGTTTTAGCAGTAATATGGTAATGAATTTATAAATCTGTCTTCTCTTTCTCTCTTGGAGTCAAGCTATGTCTAAAGAACAGTTCAAAATCCAATGGAAGCACTAAGAGACGTTGCTACAATTATGGCTGTAGTGTCATTAATTTTTCAACTTAGTTTCATTGACTGATTCGAGGCATGAGAACTGAATAAGAAACAGGAACATATTTTGAAGATGAAGGATGGAAATGAGAATAAGAATTCCAGCTAGTTTTGCCACTTTGGATTCTCAAGTTTTATTCTACATTGCCTGGTTTATTCCCTGAAGTTTATAAATAATAGTAAACATGGAAAAAGGCAATTTATTATATGCAGAATGCGTCATTGGCCACTGTTCATCAGTGTTATTCTTAGCTGTGCCTGCTTTGTCTCTGATGTTTCCTTTCTTTAGTAATGGCACTTCACTGCTGATCAGGATGTTGCTTTTGATTTAAAATTGTGTATTGCACAGAGCTGGAAATGTGTTATCTGAGACATTCTGTATCTTACCTCAAAACTAACCTCATGAGCAAACTACAGTTAGCAGTCTGCACATGTAGATGTGTAAGATAACTTCAACTAAGTTCAGATAGTTAAAGTTTACTCTGTCTAATTGTAGATAACATAGGCAAGTAGATTTGCTTTAGTCATCTACTCTATGTGCAGAATTTTCTGGACATCTGACCTACAAGCAGATTCATATCTTTATTGATTTTATGAAGTGTGTGCATACCTTTGAGCTCACTTTTTTTCTCAACAACTTACTTATCAAAGATAGAGGGGAGTTTTGACTGCAACCAATATACTATGAACTGATTTAGCAGAGTATGATTTTTTCACCTTTCTTTTAAAGAAAAAAAAAAAGTTCAATGGGTAATATTTCTGGTTTTGGTCTTGGATATCTAGGATATTAAGTAATTCCATGTTGATAGACATAAGGCATCAGTTCCACATTCCCCTTGAGGAAAGAAAAGATAATCTTTAATTAAATAATAATGAAAGATTTATCAAATCATTTTTTAATCACAAAATCTCAGGAAAACCTACAAGATTTTCTGAAAATTAAGTATAATACAATTTACACAAACAAACAAACAAGTTACTTTTACTGTTAACTTAAAAATGACAAGGACAAATATTTCTGGAAACTTGTTTTTAAACATCAAATACTTAAAAATAAAAAATAAAAGAAGTTGAATAGATTAAACCTAGTCACCATTTCTGAGAAATCTACTTGGATAAAGAAATGAGTATATCAGAGAATGCATATCCTCTCATATTAGAAAAGTGTATTAGAAGAATTTCATTCATTTCACTTTTCAAATTCGAGAGTTAGGTACTAAGAGAAAATGACAAGACATGCAAGCTTAAATTGTCTAAAGTCTTGCTGCAGAAGACCACTATTAGGTCCATGATTGAAGCCATTTGGCAATTTCAAACAACTCTGAATGTATCTATCAGATACATGATGTGATTCATTGTATTATGTCCCTCATGTCAATGCTAATGGCATTTTTATTCATATTTAGAAATACTAAAAGTTCCTGTCCCTTCTATTACACGTCAGACAATATGTTATTCTAATGTAGTGACATTTACTATCATTCATATCACATTCCTATTAAAATATTGGAGCATTCTAGCATTCTAAGACTGGTGTAGAAAGGAATATATTAGAGAGAAAATTCAGCCCCACAGACTTCCAGAAGGCCAGTTTATACAAATGCAGTGAAGTTCTTTAGTGTAAAAGAGAGAGCTAAGAAGTTTTGGGGAAATTTGCAGAAGAAACATATATTTCTTGAATACGGCCAGTCATGGTGATTCAACATGAGAGATAGGTGAGGCACAAATAGTAGATCCATATATGCATAATTTACCTATGTATGTTTACTGGTCTTCAGCAGAAACAGAATAGTGCAAGAGCTACCAGTTTCCAGACTGCGCTGGTTTTGTTTTCCATTTAATGGTTGCAACTCTTCAATATCAATGTTTTGTCTGTTTGTTTGTTTGTTTTTAACATGCTTTTAAGTTAATCTTGTAGTTAATGATTTGTTGATTTGTAGCTTATTATTAAAAATGTTTAAATACTTAATACAAAATAAAAAGTCCTAGGTCATCAATGTTTAAATATTTAAATAACAATTAAGCTGTTTCCTAATTTTAAGGCTCATTATCATCTAAAGATAATTTTGTTATAATTTGTGGGAGCATTATCCTGAAAAAATAAGGAATGAAAAAACAGACTCAAGTACTTTACTTACTTGTGAGTTTGGTGATACTCACATTTAAAGACCCTAAACATTCAAAACACTCTTACCCACCGAGGCAATCAGCTCTGCGATGGGTGTGTTCCGCAGTGGAGCACTGGATTGTGGAACCCCAAGGGAGCAAGAGACCAGCTAACGAGGCATGGGCAGGACCAGCAGTAATTGCAGCCACCACCTACTCCCTCATAAGCAGCCCATAGTGAACAGAGAGGGCAAACAGGGTGTGGTGTGGCAGTTTGCCCTGGAAGGTGACTCTTCAAGGGAGGGCCATTCCACTGGCCAAGCGGGAGGTGTGAAGTACACTTCAACCCCACAGTCAGATCTGCACAGGCCAAGGGCACTCACCTGACCTGATCCTCAAGGCAGAATGGTGGGTACTCACCTCAGAGCAATGGCTGGGCAGTCTGTACCATCTACTGCAGCAGTGGCTGATGCCTCCATCCAGATGGAGCTGCTGAAGGGAGAGGCTGCAGTGCAGACTTCAGACTACCTAGACCTTTCTCCTGGGGCAGGGACAGGTGGCAGACCTGCCTGCAAAAGGTCTGCCCAGGTGGAGAACCTCCAGCACCATGTGGGCAAGCTGCAGGAGGCAGTGAGAGAGCTGCATAGCATCAGGGAGGCTGAGGAGGAGTTGGACAGCTGGATCCTAGCACAGTCTGCAGGGGACCCACAGCTCATGGCCAAACAGCCCAAAACTCCCTCACCGGCACTTGCAGAAGGGAGGGGGGCCAACAACACAGGAGAGTGGAAGCTGGCAATGACAAGGCCCAGCAGGGGGATGTGTCTTCTGCCAAAGCCTGAGGTGCCCTTTCAGAACTGCTTCACCCCTCTGCTGACTGCAAAGGACAGTCCTGTTGCAGGGGGGTGGAGCTGAGTAAGGGAGCCTGATTTGCTCCCTGTATAACAACCAGTGCAACTAAGAAAAGGCAACAGGTGATAGAGTAGGAGAACGGGTGATAGACTAGGAGACTCTCTTCTGTGAGGTACAGAGGCACCATTTGCTGACCTGATCCGCTCTTGAGAGAAGTCTGCTGCTTACCGGGGGCTCGTATCAAGGATGTCACCAAGAGACTGCCAAGCCTCATACAGTCTAGTGACTATTATCCACTGCTGTTATTTTATGTGGGCACTAGTGGGATTGAGTGCACCTTCAGCAAGTTTGCCTGTGACACCAAGCTGTGTGATGTGGTAAACACTCTGGAGGGAAGGGCTGCTGAGAGGTGGGCCTGTGCAAACAACATGCAGTTCAACAAAACTAAGTGCCAGGTCCTGCACCTGGGCCATGGCAATCCCAAGCACAAATATAAGCTGGGTGGGGAATGGATTGAGAGCAGATCTGAGGAGAAGGACTCGAGGGTGTTTGTTGACAAGAAACTCAGCAAGAGCCAGCAACGTGTGCTTGCAGCTCAGAAAGCCAACTATATCCTGGGCTGCATCAAAAGAAGCATCACCAGCAGGTTGAGGGAGGTGATTCTCCCTCTCTGCTCTTGTGAGATCTGTACTGCATTCAGCTCTGGGGCCCCCAATATAAGAAGGACATGGACCTATTAGAGCAAGTCCAGAGGAGGGCAACAAGGATGACCAGAGGGCTGGAACACCTCTCCTATGAAGACAGGCTGAGGGAGTTGGGGTTGTTCAGCCTGGAGAAGAGAAGGCTCCGGGGAAACTTTATAGAGGCCTTACAGTACCTAAAGAAGACCTACAAGAAAGCTGGAGAGGAACTCTTTTATCAGGGAATGTAGTGATAGGTCAAGGGGTAATGGCTTTAAACTAAAAAAGGTTAGATTTAGATAAGATATTAGGAAGAAATTCTTTACTATGAGAATGGTGAGGCACTGGAATAGGTTGCCCAGAAAAGTTGTGGATGTCCCATCCCTGGAAGTGTTCAAGGCCAGGTTGGAAGGGGCTTTGGGCAACCTGGTCTAGTGGAAGGTGTCTCTGCCCATGGCAGGTGGTTGGAATTAGATGATCTTTAAAGTCCATTCCAACCCAAACCATTCTATGATTCACAGGAAAGGAATGATTTGGTAACTGAGGAATACATACTGTATCAGTTCATGTACTTTATTCATCCATGTAAGAAACTCCATAAGCTAGGATTGAAAGCTTGAGTGTAGAAACTCTCACGTGGATACAATGAGCTCAAAGACAGCACAGCTGATTTATTGCAGGCCTTGAGATTATATGTGATAATAATAAAGCTAAGCAAACCTGATATGACAAAGTAAATGTCTTGTATTTATTTGCAAAATTCTCTCTGAGGGAATGTAAGAGCTGAGATTTTCAATTTGCTAAGGTATCTGCATAGGAACTAGATATCTTTATTCAGTGTGTTCAAAGGCAGACTGTAGAAAATCATGGATTAAAGCTGAC
This sequence comes from Anseranas semipalmata, assembly GCA_013399115.1. Taxonomy (NCBI): domain Eukaryota; kingdom Metazoa; phylum Chordata; class Aves; order Anseriformes; family Anseranatidae; genus Anseranas; species Anseranas semipalmata. Next base: position 38,093 of record VXAA01006936.1, on the reverse strand, counting down.
AGTATTTGAATGACATTTATTTCTCCCACACAGACAAAAGTAAATGTTTGTACTGTGTCTTATGGTAAAGACTGGTTACAGACATCAGATTTTTTTTTCTTCTCTCTTTTTTTTTTTTTTTAAAAAAAGATCCTGCATGTCAGTCAGCATGAGTAGCAGTTTTGTCATGATGCATGGGTCTGCAATGTCAAGAAAGCAATAGATGATGAACAAGTTTCATGTATTGCACACATTATGTGGAGTTATTCTGTACACATTCAGTGCCACAAAATTCTACATACTCATTGAACATATAAGTTATTTGGGCTATGTCCCTACTAATAAATCAAACAAACCTGGGGAACTTCTCCAGCATCAGAATTCAGAGAGCTGTAAGATCATACGTGTCAGGGCACGATATAATTTTTAGTACAGCAGTCATCACTGTGTTCTCAGAATCACAGAACGGTTGAGGTTGGAAGGGACCTCTGGAGGTCATCAGGTCCAACTTACCTGGTTAAGCAGGACCACCTAGTGCTGGTTGCCCACGGAACCATATGTCCATAAAGCTTTTGAATATCTGATCTCCACCTTCTGGGGCCAGCCATTCAGCTAATTTTCAGTCCATCTCTCTGTCTGCTTATCCAGCCCACACGTCACCAGCTTCTCTGTAAGAATCTTATGTGTGAACTGTCTCAGTGATGTTACAGTAGTTTCATATGTAGTTTCATAAGTAGTCTTACATGGAGTGACTGAGGGAGCTGGGGTTGTTTAGCCTGGAGAAGAGGAGGCTCAGGGGTGACCTTATCACTCTCTACAGGTACCTTAAAGGAGGCTATAGTGAGGTAGGGATTGAACTCTTACCACACACCAGGTGATAGGACAAGGGGGAATGGGCTTAAGTTGCACCAGGGGAGGTTTAGGTTGGGTATTAGGAAAAACTTCTTCACTGAAAGGGTTGTGAGGCATTGGAACAGGCTGCCCAGGGAAGGGGTTGAGTCACCATCCCTGGAGGTATTCAAAAGCCGTTTAGATGTAGAGCTTAGTGACATGGTTTAGTGGAGGACTTGGTAGTGTTAGGTTATAGGTTGGACTGGATGAACTTGGAGGTCTTTTCCAACCTAAATGGTTCTGTGATTCTTTGATTTTCTGTGATTCTGTGATTCATCTTCTGGGTATGCTCTGCAGGAGAAGGCTGGACTCCAACTACCCCTACTACAGAACTGCTGTTTGACTCTGTATTCTTTAGAAAGTGTAACTTGCTGTTCCCACGATAAAACCTAGGTATGGCTTAGGTGAAAGTAACTCAAAGGATCTCTTTCCTGAGATCTAAGACATCTGCATGAAGTTGGCAGACACGATCCAGGGCACATAAGTGTCCCATGCCCTTCTCAAAGGAGCAGTGGGAGTCCAGAAGGCTAATGTTTTTCAGCTGGTGTGGATCCCTACCAAGGGCTACCAAACAAGTGCATTGTATTTTCTGTTCAGGTGTATTGTGGTACCAGACTTCTAAGCAGTGAAAAATAAGGCAGAACCACCTCTTAAGTCTGTGTGATTACGACTCTTGATCAGTTCTCATATTCTTTGCCAGTGATCCAGCAATCATGGAGCATAATTTAATGCTTCACATTTGTAAGAACTTTCAAACTATTTTTTTTCTTGTAAGTTTCACTGCTGAAAACAAAAATATGCAATAGAAATTGTAATTCTGCTTTGAATATAGATTTAACATATAGGTATGTCTGTCTCCCCATTTATGGGTATTTGTATGTATTTTGTTAAACAAACTATTATACAAACTATTTGTTTAACTATTTATAATTTTATTACAGTTTCTTTGAAACTGAAAACAGAAGGTGTGAAGAAGTCAAACATAAAATAAGACTGAAACTCAGATATTAACATACGCAGGTATTACCAGTGTCTGCTTTACAGTCTGCTTTAAAGGTAAAGTAAAATGGAATAATAATGTTATGGTACAGATTATAAAAGAATTTCTTAAATGCCTCTAAAACACTAAAAAAGGAAAGATTATTTCCCAAATAAAATAAAATAAAATAATGGAGAAACATATTTTGTGGCTATATAATTGGCTTAAACTGATATAAGTCAAAATGAGGTTGTAGTCCTAGCAGCTCTTGCCATGCATTCTCTCCCTCTCTCTTATTGTAGCTCCAGCACTGATGCAAACCTATGATGAGTTGAAGCAGTTCATCGATTGGCAGGAAAAAATAAAAAACATCCATTCCCGTCCACCATGGGGAGTTTTCACTTGTGTGAATAAGTGAAGACAAGAGAGTAAATGGCAGAGCAGTCTTAGATCAGCTCAAGACAACCACAAAGTAAAACCCTATAGGAATTTAACAAAGAATTTGGAGATCTCAGAGTTGACATATGTTTCTTGCAGTGTGTCGTGAATACATAGTACCGTTCTACCACTTTATCTCTTAAGTTGCTGACCCAGCTTCTCTTGGAGGATGGAACCCTTCTTTTTGGTAAGAAAAGGGAAGTAGGGAACAAAGTCATGAATTCAAGGTATTCCCATCTTATTAAAGTTATCTTAAGTAGTTGCATTGGTTGTTGGTACACCTAAAACCCTAAAAATGTTCACAGTTAAAACATACATTTTAGCAAATTTTATTTGCTATGTTGTCAAGACATCAAAAGTTTCTATGTATCCCCTTTTATTTGGATCCTCACTCTTACTTTATGAAAAGAAGAAGAAAAAAAGATAATAGCAACAAAACAGAATTAAAAACAAGGCTCAATAAATAGTATGTCAACATTATTTGCTGTCAGAGTTATTTACTTCCACCACTGTTATTGCTGAAGCAATTTGCTCATAAACAATTGAGTTCTATACAAGAAAATCAGTATTTTGTTCAACTGTTTCGAAGCAGTAGAAAAGGACAAGCTATTGTGAAAATAAATATTTTTTTTACAATAGATTTGACCTCTAATAGTAAATGTTAGAAGTTGCTTAAACGATAGAAAAAAAAAATACAGAAAATATGGTGGTGTATCCAAACACTTTACAAGGTATAACTCACTGTGGGCCAGGTTATTCCCAGATGTGCAGGCTAGAAAAAATAATAATAATAAAAAAAAATGCTTATACGATTTTGTGTATCCCTTGCTGAAATGAGCTGTCAAGCACACATCAGGGGACAGCAGATGTTAAAGACCACAGTGCTTCAAATGTCAAAGAAATTCAACCTTTGCTATAGTTTGAAAACATCTGTTGACATCGAAGTAGGATACTGCATGTCAAGTGAGTTGAATTTCTAGTTTGTAGCTTAAGACTTTGGTATTTGTTCTGCCCTCACTTACTTCTTGTGTATCTTGGGTTTAAGCTTAATTTAAACAAGATCAACCACAGATTGCACTTTGCAATCCTAAAATGCATCTTGTAGACATTTCTTCAGGTGAAATGATGAAAATAAAACAAAAACAGAATCTTCACACTAATGTTTAAACTGTACACAAGAAAATCTTAAGGAAAGTACACCCACCTAAGTTAAGGACAACTCTAGATGATACTAGCTGACAATAAATGCTGGAATCAAGTCCACTGGGGGAAAAAAATCCACTGTGATCCACAACTTACATTACATAAATACCTATGATTTGATTATTGACCATAATAAAAGTACTAGTATGAATTGTCACTAATATGCAAAAGTAAAAATATTGGGAGCTGGTTACATGTTACATAAATGTCATACAGGTATCTAATGCTAGATATTAAAATACGTACAAAAAAAAAATTTAGCAAGCTGTGTCAAGGTCATGCTGCAGCAAATACAAAATCTGATTGCTAAATTATGCATCTGGTGCCCAGAGAGTTGCATTCAAATCTGAATTCATCTGTAGGAGTTTCAGAAATAGCCACTGAACTTAAATGTGTCTGTATAACATCGTGCCGAGAATTCCAAAGCAGCCAAAACATACACACACACACACACAGACACACACACACACACACAAAGTATAAAAAGTAAAAATAAATAAATAAAAAGGAAAAAAACTCTCAGTAGTTCTATGTTTAAAATTAATTTAAGAACATCTAAATAGTCAATTATCTTAGTAAAATGTTTTCATTATGGAAAAATGTAGAAATTTAGAGCTCTATGTATCTATTATAAGTCCATATTTTCTTAGGATCCACTATTAATTCAAATTAAATTCACTTTGAAGAACAGAAATCCACAATATTTCATTTTTAAATGATCAGATGAGATTCTGTACCTATATCACAATCCTTAACAAATTAAATTTAAAAACAAACAAAACGAAGAAACAAACAAGCAAACAAACAAAAACAAGCAAACAACAACACAGAAAGCTGTATTCCGTGTCATGAAATTGAGCGATACTTACTATATACAATGAAAAGTCCTAGCTAATATGACAGGGCAACTGTTAGTAACAAGATTGCATAGATTACATTGCTTTATTAGTGTCCTGGTTTTGGCTGGGATGGAGTTAATTTTCTTCATATAGGCTCACACAATTCTGTGTTTTGGATTTTTGATGAAAATAGTGGTGAGAACACACCAATGTTTTTAGATGCTGCAGAGCAATGCTCACACAGAGCCTAGGACTTTTTTGCTTCTTATGCTGCCCTGCCAACAGGAGGCTGGTGGTGCACAAGGAGCTGGGAGGGGACACAGCCAGGACAGCTGACCCAAATGGACCAAACGGATGTTCCATGCCATTCATGCTCAGCAGTAAAAGCTGGGGTTAAGGCTGGGGGGGGCGGGGGGAGGATATTGCTCAGAGTGATGGCATATGTCTTCCTGTGACACGTGATGAGCCCTGCTGAATGGAATGGCTGAACACCTGCCTTCTGATGGGAAGTAGCGAATGAATTCCTTGTTTTGCTTTGCTTGCTTGCACAGCTTTTGCTTTACCTAGTAAACTGTCTTTATCTCATCCCATGAGTTCTCACACTTTTACCTTTCCAATTCTCTCCCCCATCCCAGCTGGGAAGAGTATGTGAGTGGCTGTGTAGTACTTAGTTGCCTGCTGGGGTTAAACCACAACAATTAGAAATAAATGAAAGCAGAGTCTGTATGGGACATAACATGGTTCTAGACATAGGTGCTACTGGAGTCCTCAAGGCTGATCAAATATTCAAAACTGCAGCCTGTTATCTTATTTAGAACAAAGTTTGTACAGAAAGGCTAATATTTTCTTGTAGGTCTTAGGAAGGTAATTTATTTGCATAGTTCTGAAGAAGATTTTGCAATAAGTAAGTCTTATTTACTTATTTTCAGACACGCTATTAGACCTTATAAAAATACTAGTTTTACCTATAGAGAGAATGTCTGGCCAATATCCTTACATCTCACAGCTACAAATACTATATGACTGTAGCATGTAAAAGAATGATAATCGATAAATGTGGTGAAATTACCCACATAGAGAGATGCATTTAAGCTCCTATCAATAATTTTAAATGCATTTCAGCCATTTTCAGTGAAAAGGTTTGCTATGCTCCAGTCCAATATAGAGAACAACAGCCCCAATCTAGCAAAAAAAGTTCTATCCTGACTCATTAAACAACTCGAATAATAAGTTTAATTTCTGATAGTCTTAATAATGTGATACCAGCCTAACAAAACAGCATCTATATTGACATGATTTTTAAGTTTTTAAGTCAGTATGAAGAAAATCTTCATAGTATTCCTTTTCATGGGCCTCATTATCTCTGCTGCAGTGAAACAAATAATACAATATAGTAATTATTCAAATGTCATGGGATTACTGAAGCTCAATATGCATAAAGCATCTGTCACTACTGAAGTAAGAAGCAGTTTTAACCTCTTGTTGCTAGAAAATCTGCCAGTGTTCTTGGACACATTGTTTATAATGCCAAGTAGGGTACCATGCTGTTCTGTACTACATGCATCAGGTTTTATTTTAGTCATGGGAATTTGAAATATAGACTTTGCACAGAAAAACATCAAAGAAAGACAGACACATTTATTTACCTGAGAATACTTCACAGGCAAGGGACT
>VXAA01006936.1:2093-26878 GCA_013399115.1 Anseranas semipalmata | reverse complement strand
AAAAAAAAAGCCACAAGACTTTGCATTGTGAAGCACTTGCTTTGTATATTCTTTTGTCATTATTGTGGATGTTGTTATTATTATTACTAATATTATTATTATTGTTATTATTAATAATATTTTCCCTTCCGTTTATGTCCTTATAGGAGACCTTATAGGAGCCTTCCAGTGCTTCAAGGGGACCTAAAGGAAAGATAGGGAGGGAATCTTTATCAGGGAGTGTAGTGACAGGACGAGCGGTAATGGTTTTAAACAACAACAACAAAAAATGTAGGTTTAGGTTAGATATTAGGAAGAAAATCTTCACACTGAGGCCCTGGAACAGGTTCCAGAAAAGTTGTGGCTGCCTCCTCCCTGGAAGTGTTCCAGGACAGGTTGGAAGGGGCTTTGGGCAACCTGATCTAGTGGAAGGTGTCCCTGCCCATGGCAGGGTTGTTGGAAGTAGATGATCTTTAAGGTCTATTATGTTGCAAGCCATTCTATGATTCTGTGATTCTCTGATTCTCTGATTCTAAGTAGATATCATTTTCTCAGCTCTTCTGTACAAGGTATCATGCAATATTTTGTTAGATATGACATTAGCTTTAGAGTTGTTTTTCTCTACTCAACATTTTATTTGAATCCAGTTCATAGTTTTCTTAAATAACAGGCCTCAAAGATGACAGGATTATCAAGAACATACAATGCAGGTCACTAGCAATAATTTGCTCAAAAATAAATAACATGTTGGATGGGGAACACTTTGTTTTTATATCGTAGACTTCTTTCATACTTTGATGTGTGGTTTTGCACAGTTATTGAAGATATTTGTAATTTTAGGGCTGTATTATTTGAAAAAAAAAAAATGAACCGAGAAAAAGTTATGTTAGAAAGAATGTTATCTATGCAGTTAGTTTTCTGACAAGGTATATTGCACTACTTCCTAAAATTGAAGTAGTAAAAATACTCCCATTAAATATTCTATTTTATGAATAACTACCTTGTTTTTTTTACCCGGGGAACCACAGGCCAGTTAGCCTCACCTCTGTGCCTGGGAAGATTATGGAGCAGATCCTCCTGGAAGACATGCTAAGGCACGTACGAGATAAAGAGGTGATCTGAGACAGCCAGCACGACAGCCAAAGGCAGATCTTGCCTAACCAATCTGGTGGCCTTCTATGATGGAGTGACGGCATTGGTGGACAAAGGAAGGGCGACGGACATCATCTACCTCGACTTGAGCAAAGCCTTTGACATGGTCCCTCACCACATTCTTCTCTCTAAATTGGAGAGGTATGGATTTGAAGGATGGACTGTTAGGTGGATTAAGAATTGGTCGGCTGGTCGCAGCCAAAGGGTTGTGGTCAACGGTTCTATGTCTGGGTGGAGGCCGGTCACAAGCGGTGTCCCTCAGGGGTCGGTCTTGGGACCAGTGCTCTTCAACATTTTTATTAATGACATAGACGACGGAATCGAGTGCACCCTCAGCAAGTTTGCGGATGACACCAAGCTGAGCGGTGCAGTCGATACAATAGAGGGAAGGGATGCCATCCAGAGGGACCTGGACAGGCTGGAGAAGTGGGCCCAAGAGAACCTAATGAGGTTCAACAAGGCCAAGTGCAAGGTGTTGCACTTGGGCTGGGGCAATCCCAGGTACTTATACAGAGTGAGAGAAGAAGAACTCGAGAGCAGCCCTGCGGAGAAGGACTTGGGGGTCCTGCTGGACGAGAAGCTGGACATGAGCCGGCAGTGTGCGCTTGCGGCCCTGAAGGCCAACTATGTCCTGGGCTGCATTAAAAAAGGGGTGGCCAGCAGGGAGAGGGATGTGATGTTTACATGTTTTGTACAGTAAGAGCTTAGGTTTACTGCTTGAGGATTTTTTCATGTTTGAATTTTACTCTTTTACTAGATTATTGTAATGTATATAGCCCAGAGGTGATGTTCCACATTTTGTGTTTTTTCACACAAATGTGTTTCCATATTTGAACAGATGATTGAAATTTAAATTGTAAAAAAAATTATAAGGAGCAACAATATTTCAAAAGCAAACAGCATTTCATTTCAAACAATGTAGTATATTTGTTCCCTAACATAAGGAAAGCCATCAGATATTGAATACTAGTTTAAGGTGTGGTGTTTCTTGGTTTTATGAATTGTAAGAAGGAAAATAATGTTTAGACTGAATGCAGAGTCTATTCCCTTAAAACTCTCAAACTTGTTTGTTGGTTTGTTTGTTTGTTTTTAGCAAAGGAAACAAACTGGAGGTTCTGGGAAACAGAGAGAAGGGAAGCCTGTTCTCATTTTTAAGGCCTTATATAAGAAAAAAATGATGGAAAGGGAAGGAATACCATAGAGAATTACTCAATTATTATTATTATTATTTTATTTTTTTTGCATGGGAGGGTCAGGGAGGGAGCAGGGATCCCTGGTAGGTCCCTGGAAAATATCCTTATATGTGTTTGCTTCTGCAAAGGAATGTCTCTCTTTTGTGAGTGTTCAATTGTTTTATTAGTAGATTGCTGAACGTTCTGAATAACATTCATCTGCTATTGATTCACACCCTCCCCTAGGGAAATTCATAGCAATAAGTGGATTTGATTGAAAATATTATTTGCTAGAGAAGATTGAAAAGTATGACTAGAGAATAGGGGAAATAGAAGCAGGAGAAACAGCAGAATGAGAAAATGACAGAAGCCAAGTGGAGAAGAGGAGAAAGGAGAGGAGTTCGAGGGAAAGGCAAGGAGAAAATATTGCTTGCATTTATTTTTAAACTGGTAGTGTTGATCGGAAAGAATGATTGCTTTTACTTCATTTTATAAAAATTGCATACACTTGTAGTGTACATAAGAAACTGTAATTCCATTTGGGGCTACTTGTGACATTAACAAATCATTTGAGCTGAGTTCCTGAGGTTTATTATTATGTCACCAGTCTCCTCAGGGAAATTACTTACACTGTATGTGCAGTTTTGTATACATAATTCTTTATATTTATCAAATTATATAGCACTCTATAGTGTACTTCATAACTTAAAGTCATACATTAAGTATAGCAGGCACATATACTGTTTTAAGAAAATGTGCATTTTGCTTTATCACTGTCTTTCATATTACCGTCCATTAAAGGGTCTTAATATGTTTTCGAAGTCATTTTATGTTAAGATAATGTAAGAATATTATTACATCTAGCAATTATTTTTGTAATATGTGTATATGATCAAACTGTGAATTAACTTTTGCTTATATTATTCTAATGACTTACAGAAAACTATGTTGATGTTTCTGAGCATGATATGCTATCCTAGCTAGAACAATCAATATTCTTTTTTTTTTTTTTTTTTTTTGATGCCATTTTAAAACTGCAAGGGAATCATATGGAAATTCACTTTGCAGCTTGCACCCTCAAATAAATCAGAGAACTCATTCTTTTTCCTTTCTGCAACAATGCAGACCTGGTTGGAAGTAGACTCCCGAATCTCCATGGCATACTTTATTAGAAGGTTCAGACATGCTGGGTAAGATTCTTTCACTAGGAGAGTCAGAGATAGGATTGGGCTTGTCCAGTCTCCTTACAGGGGTATGTCTGTGATCAGTTATGAGTTGCAGCACCCCCACCTCACTTTTAGAACAGTTTTTACCAATTCCATTTTGTTCACTAGGCTGCAAAATGCAGTCAGACATAGGTCAGGTTCCACTTCTTCCATATGAGTTTGTGCATAGATCAAACCAAGAATCAAATGTGGAGTCACTTTGGGTCATTATGGTACACCATTTCATATTTTTGAAGTTCATAGTTACTAACATAACAAGAGAAGGACTGTATCTCACAGACTTACACAAACTGGATCGTTTATTCCAGTGTAATACTAGAAGTAAGCTAAATATGAATGTTAGGCAGCAGAACCTGTGAACTGACTGGGAAATAAGTTATTTGATTCCTAGGATCCTGGAAAGCTGCTTCCAAAAGCCTTTGTGTCTCTGCCACCTCTCCAGTGCCTCTACTCTCTCTTCACTGCCATGGAACCATTTTCCCATGCTATATTATCTATCCAACAAACATAGATTTCCAGGAGTGAAGAGAGGCTGAACAAAAATGAAAACACTTCAAAGAATGTTGGTTTTTTTTTGAATATTGCTGTCAGTGTACACATCCATATATAACCCTTTGCTTCCATACTTAGCCAATTACCTCTTCATCAACTTTACGCATTAATTAATGCAGTGAGGAGAACAGTGTTGATCCCTGATGTCTGCATAGAAGGTTAGAGGTTTGGGAACAGAAGATGTTCATAGTAATTAGCTTATATGACTCTTCTTATGTTAAGACTGGACAGACTCAGGGACCAAAATCAGAGAACGGTTGGTATGTGGTTTGTAAAAACTATCATGCCTTCCCNGAGGGTGGTGAGGCACTGGAACAAGTTGCCCAGAGAGGTTGTGGATGCCCCATCCCTGGAGGCATTCAAGGCCAGGCTGGATGTGGCGCTGGGCAGCCTGCTCTAGTAGTTGGCAACCCTGCCCAGAGCAGGGGGGTTGAAACTAGATGATCTTTAAGGTCCTTTTCAACCTATGCCGTTCTATGATTCTATGATTCTATGTCATCAGTTTTGGTGTATCTAACTAACATATAACCCATTCATGCACTAATTATAGCTCAGCAATGCATTAAACAACAATGATCCATAGAATCATTTTCATTTGCAATACCACTAATTTACTTAAAATCTACATTAAGTGTAGCTGTCATTGCATAAAGTCTACACATGTATTTTCACAATTCCATACCTTTATTTAATGAAAAGAAAAATGCAGTCAGAACTTCTTCACTAAAAATTGTTACTGAAATAAATTATACAAATAAATTATACAACATGCAAATCAGCCCAAAACAAGCCTCTTGTGAATGTTTAAGTAAAACAGGAAAAAAAAAAAAGTTAGAAAAAAAAAGTAAAATTTTAAGATAATAAAATTAGCATTATTCTGTGTTGCCTGCTATTATATTGGCATTTGAAGTTTGTGGCAATCTGTATCTTTAAGCCAATTCATCAAACGGTTGCTGAAGAATATAGGATTTGAAATTCATTCCTGCTGTTTTTCCTCCTTTCCTCTGCTTTTTAAAACCATTTGTTTTCTTTGGTATTTGCATGATATTACTGAGAGAATGCCACATTTCTAAGATAAAACTTAATAATGTATACTGTCAGAATGCACCAAGACTTTTACTATCTAATTTAGGATATAAAAGCCTGTTTCTGCGAATAAATATGTATCCCCCTCTGTGCTAAGGAGCAAGGTCACATCTACTGATAGAATCATTAACTATCACAGTAAAATCCAAAAAAAAAGTAAAATATCTGAACTGGAAACATAATTAACTTAAACATAATAAACTTGATCTGCAAATGTAGGCATACATTAACATTTTGAAAATTACAGAGCTAATAAAAATGTAACAAATACCATTCCCAAGTGCAATAACAATCCCAGCCTTATTTGATAAATATATTTTAATTATTGGGAATATAATCACATTCTTGGAGGAAAACTGATTTTCGGCTTTCTCTAATGCATTTTAATTTTTCAGATTTTGTTCATTTCATATGTGTGGTAGCGACAATATTGCTACCTTCACTAAAATAAAATACAGCTATAAAGTTCAGACTTTTTTAGTAGATCAGCATTTTTGCCTTTTCAGATGTTGTAAAGGAAGAATTAAATTATATTCTCAACACGTAATTCCACTGAGGATAAAAGAACCAGATCTAAATTTGTCACCTATTATAAATTTAGGATATATGGCATCTCCAGTGACTATGCCAAACCTCAGGCTATGTCCAAACTGAATTCCAGGGGAAAAAAATAATGATTTTCTCTTCTGTGCAGGTTTTGCAGTGATAATTTTATGGGAAATAAATAGAGAATATTCAGGATATGCTTTGGTTATGTAGGTAATTTATTACTGTTCTCAAATCATCTCATACATAGCAGATTGACTTTTTATATTGCAAGCCATGGATCTCAAGAAGACACAGAAAATGAAGATAAATCAACCAGACCACTCATTTGCATACCAGGTATATATAATTAATTTCCAAAATAATGCTTTAAAATTACTTGCTGTTTTTAGTTTTCTCCCTATCTGAAAGTATGTATCAAATAAAACTCTAATTTACCAGAAATAACAATTTAATTGAAATGGCATTCTGTGACCTTTTCTCTATTTCGTAGGGTTGCTGTATTGACTTAAGGAAGAAGACTGCTTTATTTTTCAGTATGATTTCTTTTGTCAAAATAAAAGATTTATTTTCAAAAAAAAAAAAAATCCTTCATAAGATTCTGTCATATATTTAATGATGGAGGGACTACCTAAGAGATCAATTTCCCCTTTTCCTGATCCATAAGTAGCTGTCATTTTTAGCATGGTACATATGGCCTTGGTTGCATCACAATGATGTACTCCTCATTCAAAATAGAATGGTGTCTATTCCTATTACAGACACTTCATGAAGGAAAAAAATAAAAGCAAATTTCATCCTTGTCTGATCTGAAAATCATTGCAAGAAAGTGCAAAGAGATTTATTCTATTATCAGTTGTAATGAGTGACAGCTGACTCTTGCCATGCAGTGCAACAAGCTCATGACTTTGGAGAGTGTCCACTGAAAGTTTGAATGTGAGAGCCACAGTACTTCAGATGATTCTCTCTCAATCCTCCCCCCATCCCCCACCTCCACCCCAAGAGATGGAGATTTGTTCACTGATGGTCATTTCTGTATGTGCATCCCTGTGAACCTTCTGTTTCAATAGCTTTAATGTGATAATTGTCATTTCATTTTATCTCTTTATTAATTTGGATACAAAGGAAAATATGCTGAAAAAAATTATTGCCTCAGTATAGAAGGATCACTTAAAAGAAAATACTTCATTTGCTACAGGATTAATATAGTTTTCCTTTTTTTTCCTAATTTTCCTTTTTTTCCCCGAAATGAAAAATTTTTACTCATTGAAAAAAAAAAAAAACAACCAACTGTTCTTAACTTTTGTACATTTGAACTGCTAGGAGTAATAGTTACTTGTTAGTTACTGTAACTAGTAGGTTTTTTTTTTTTTACCCCTGTTTTACAGGAAGTTTGATTATAAAGGCTTAGGCTGTAGAATTATTAGGACATATTGGGTGGGTAGCATGGACCACGATGTCAGAAGTATGCCAATAACCTAAATCTCCAGGTAGTTTTCTTTCAGAGGCAGACATAGTACTCTCACAGGTAATGAGGTATGTAAGTGATGTTCGAGCACAGATGAAGAATGGGTGGATTAGAGTCTAAAAAAAAAAAAAAAAAAAAAAAAAAAAAAGGAATAAAGTGCTCTGAAGAGATAAATTCTGGGTGGGAGAAGCTAACAAGGCAAAAGCCCTAATCATAAACCTGGGCAATTGAGCAGCAGCAACTGCTGTAAGCTCCTTGCACCTTACAAAAAAGGAATTTCTGTTGCAGAAGCAAATAATTTGCAGAGGCAACAATTCTTTGTGTTTTGTTTTGATTTTTTTTCTGTTTTTTTTTTTTCCTAATGCTGTGTCCAAGATTTTTTTTTTTTCATTTTAAGAAAAAAATTTTTTTTACAAGATTTGGCACTTTTCCATGTTATTACCGAGCACAAAGGACAGTAAGAAATGAAGATGGGATTGTACATTTCAATCAGAAAGATCTTCTTGTCATTTGTGTATCTCTAATAACTCCTAAATTTCCATGGTCTTCGTTTCAGTAAGATGAGATATGTTTTGTTTTCTGATCTCTAGTATTAAAACACATCTTACCTAGCTTACCTTATCACCTGACCTAACATTATTATTGTCCTTGAGCATATGAACTGGGACTGTACAACCTCAGTGAATATCTGTGTGCTGTTACGTTCAAGAAACTGACTATTTTACCATCTTTTTCTCCCCTTCCAAATATATTTTGCAGTTTTAGACTGAAGAAAGTCCACAATTATCTCCTTTGTTTTTTAAAGATCATAATGACTTTGTAATCTTACATGATACAACAATTATATCTCTCACTATACAGCTATCACGCTTGCCTAACAAATAAATTAATGTTCATGATTTAATTAATGGTCAGAGCTTTCTCTGATCTTTCCTTGACTTTGTGCTTATATAAAATAATAGTGCTTAAAGCTTGAACTAAGCATATCTTTGATACCAGAAGGGCTTCTCAGCTGGAGTGGGCTCATTGCATGTAACACTGAGCAGTGACAGCACAAATTGTCAATATTATTGAAAGCTGCAGATAACAGAAATAATAGAGAATGTACAGCCACAACAGTGCCCTAAGAAATTGATTTTCAAATGCACTGCAACAAGCAGTGAAAGTATGAATCTATGTGTAGTACTCTATCTCTAGACCACACTGAAACAAGCTGATCAAAAGTATAAGCACTGATGCCCCTCCTCTCTGAGTAAACTCAGTAAATAAGAAGTGATCTAACACCTGTACCACTAGTCTTAGTGTATTTTCAATAAAATATCATTAATTGCTACATAGTTGACAATAAAACAAATAAAAGTTACCTTTCTGTTTGTATCATATTTCATTTAGCCCATTACAATCAAAAGATATGAGGAAGATGAAACCCTAAGAAGAATGGAATATCAAGGTCTAGTACATAAAAAAAATAAATAGAAATGAAGCTAAGACGAATTAAAGTACAAAATTTAGACATCTGACAAAGAAAATAAAAATAAGTTTTTTCTTTTCTGGAAGGCTGGATTTTTTAGTCTTTAAAACAAAACTTTCTTCATTTTCATCTTCTACATACCACCCTGATTTATTATACAATTATCAACTGTGTAAGACAATCATGGTGCACAGATTATTATCTTATGAAATCCTGGAGAAGTAGGGTGCTTGGCAAAGCACTGTCAGATGGTAATTATCTCCAATGCCCCCAAAACATGTGCCACTAACTCCGCTGGAGACTGCAACACATGCACTGATATTCCTTAAGACAAGGACTTCTCTGGGGCTGAGTGAAGATGCTATTACGAGAAATGTGTCCTTCATCATTAAATTGAACACTTTTTTCATTAATTAAAGACACAAAGATAATCCAGCATTTAGTGTTTATTGCTTATGTGGTTTAACCCAGCAGGCATCTAAGCAACACAGCCATGAGATTAAAAAAAAAGAAAAAAAGANAAGCAAGTGATGCACAACACAATTGCTCACCACCAGCCAATTGATGCCCAACCCATCTCGAAACAGCAGCAGCACCCTCCAGCCAACTCCCCAGAGTCTTACTGTTCAGCACGACATCATATGGTATGGAATATCCCTTTGGCCCCTTTGGGTCAGCTGACCTGGTTCTGTCCCCTCCCAGCTCCTTGTGCACCCCCAGCCTCCTCACTGGCAGGGCAGCACAAGCAGTTGAAAAGTCCTTGGCTCTGTGTAAGCACTGCTCAGCAACAACTAAAACATCATCGTGTTATCAGCATTATTCTCATCCTAAATCCAAAACACAGCACCATACCTCTCTTTCAAATGCCTTTGAAGCGATCTGCTTCATGTAAGACTTCTGCTTTCTTACAGCACTTTTTTTTTTTTTTTTAAATGAAACAGTCTTAAAAATTGCCAGAAGTTGCTCAAATTGCTAAGTTGACTCAGTCATTTCTTGAAAGACTTAGTTTCTTACAAAGCTCTTCTTTGGTATCTTGACCCTGGTCATGTGAATTTTCCTTGGTCTTTGCAAGCAGAACACTATCAGCACGTTCCCAATTGAGTGAGAATGCTATGAATGCAACACAATTTCTTTTAAATATCTTTTTAATGAGACAGTTCTGCTATAGCCTAATCCTTGCGAAACATGAAGAGATAAAGACCAACTTGTGATTTCAGTTTCTTTCTGTTGTAACCCATTGATTTAAGTATGATAATCAGTAGTCAACACATGTATAACTAAGAGAAGAATTTAGCCTAGTATCATGACAATAACTTCTTACAGTGAGTCATTTCCTGGCATAAAACTGTAATGATGACTAGTGAAAACAAGTGTTTTCATCCTTATTAAACAAACATACAGACCAGCATACTGGAAAATAAAAATAATATAAACCCTTAAAATATAAAATATTGTAATAAATATATTTTATAAAAATATAATCTGGTTGTATTTTAATTGTTATATTTTATCATCTTATGAAAATTCTGCAAATTTGTAAAAAGTCCAGTATGACAATCACTTATGTCATCATATAAGTGATATGGTATGGTGGATTGACATTGGCCAGCTGTCAGATGCCCACCCAGATGCTCTCTTACTCCCCTGTTTCAACAGGACAGGGGGAGAAAATGGGATGAAAAAGATCACAAATTAAGATAAAGACAGGGAGATCATTCACCAATTACTGTCACAGACAAAAAAAAAAGACTCTACTTGGGGAAAAATAATTTCATTTATTGTCAATTAAAATAGGCTTGTCAGGTGAGAAACAGATAAAATTACAGCACCTTCCCCTCAAACCCCATCCTCCTCCCCCTTTCCATTCTTTCGTCCCCAACTCCTCTACCTCCTCCCCACACTTGAGTGCCACAGGGGGATGAGGACTGGAGGTTGTGCTCAGTCCATAACAGTTCCTCTTTGCTGCTGCTTCTTCACCACACTCTTCTCCTGCTCCATTGTGGGTCTTCTCCATGGGCTACAATCCTTCAGGACAAACCTCCTTCAGTGTGGGCTTTCCATGGAATGCAGATCCTTCAGGAAATAACCACCCACTCTGGCTGGGCTGCAAGGAAATACCTTCTCCACTGTGGTCTCTTCCACTGGTTGCAAGGGAATGTCTGCTCTACCACCTGGAGCACCAGAGGTGCCACCATCTTGGACACTGGGCCCTGCTGGGCCCTGCAATGGGGCCATTGGAGCTAGCTGGAACTGGATGTGTCCGGCACTGGGCAGCCCCAGCCTCTCCTCACAGAGGCCACCCCTGCAGCATCCCACTGCCAAAACCTAGGCACCCAATACACATTGGCAACATAAACTTAGCTATTTTAAATAACTTTATAAAACTATATATTTGTGGAAAAACATATCCATCTTGATGGCAGTCAAAGAAAAAACAAACATGCTTTTGATATGTTTTAAGGGATATAGATAATGCCTCACAATGAATAAATAAACAGATGCTGTCATTCTGGATCCTATCACACATATAAAATTTTATTTTATTTTTAATCAATTTATATGTACATATTTATTTTTTTCTGCATATGCAAATTTCACAGCACAGTCCTGAGATTCCACAGCTAAGCTCATATGACCAGGTCAAAAACTTTGACCAACCAACAGGAGACTCCTTTAGCAGGTAGTATCAGGCTTACCTTTTCTTCTGTTTTAAGTCAGGATCCCAACTGCGAATTGCTTTAGCTGAGTGATAAGTTAAATTGTCATTCTCTGAGCAAGGAAGACTACAGCAGAGGTAACAACACTATTGTGTAGCCATACTTACATGGCTTCCAGTTCATGTCTAGCTTGTGACTGAGCAGAAAAATAAATAAATAAATAAATAAATCATGTCTGCCCAGCCATTGAACAATCTTTGATATATAAATCTCATGAATGTCCTGACTGTTACTCTGAGAGCTATCTCAAATAGTTTCTATCTTGAATGCAAGCATGAAAATGAGCATTTTTTTTTTTCTTTCTACAGCCTATTTTCTTTCTCCATTATATGGTGAGAATATTTTCTGCCACAAATCATTAAAACAATTTTCTGCACAGTTATAGTAACCTAGGAGCACACTCATCTGAACAAATACAATTTGCACAGCAGATGCCTACACCCAAGAGACACTTCGTAGGCTACCTTTATGGGACCTACCTCACTGGAGTGACTGGCATTCAAAGGTAAGGTGAACAATGCCCTAAAATTATTTGTCTATCAAAGGACAAATTAATCTACATTAAAAAGTGACTATTTATTTATGCTGAGTATGAAGGGAGCCTAGAGGGGCTAAATCAGATGTAGGTGTATACAGTATAGAATTCTAGAACATGTTTGACCAAATGTTAGATTTTTATTTAGGATGGGATAATACCTCCCTAGGCACCAGTGAATGTGATAACAAGAACTCAGTTCAGTTTCACAGCCATAAGTACCTAGGGGCATTTCACATGCACTGGATATCACAGAAGCATAGAAGCACAGAAGGGTTGAGGTTGGAAGGGACCTCTGGAGTCATCTGGCCCAACGCCCCTGCTAAAGCAGGGCTATCTAGAGCCGCTTGCCCAGGACCATGTGCAGACAGCTTCTGAACCTGTGCAAGTGCCCACACAGTCACCAACACAGTAAAGAAGTGCTTCCTGATGTCTAGATGGAACTTCCTGTGTTTCAGTTTGTGCCCATTGCATCTTATCACTGGGCACTGCTGAAATGAGCCTGGCTTTGTCTTCTTTGCACCATCCCTTCACGTATTTATAGACATTAGTAAGATGCCCCCAAAGCCTTCTCTGCTCCAGGCTGAAGAGTCCCAGCTCTCTCAGCCTTTCCTCAT
The DNA here is from genome assembly GCA_013399115.1 of Anseranas semipalmata. Lineage (NCBI taxonomy): Eukaryota > Metazoa > Chordata > Aves > Anseriformes > Anseranatidae > Anseranas > Anseranas semipalmata. The sequence goes on along the minus strand of VXAA01006936.1, from coordinate 14,357 downwards.
AGGAGAGATGCTTCAGTCCCTTCATCATCTTTATGGCCCTTCATTGGACTCCTTCAAGTATATCCATGTCTCTCTTGTACTGGGGAGCCCAGAACTGGGCACAATATTCCAGGTGTGGCCTCAACAGTGCTGAGCAGAGTGGAAGGATCACCTCTCTTACAGTGCCTAATGCATCCCAGGATACCTTTAGCCTTTTTTGCCACATTGGCACATTGCTGTCTCATGTTCAACTTTTTTTCCACCAGGACACCCAGGTCCATTTCTGCAAAGCTGCTTTCCTGGCAGTTGGCCCCATGTACTGGTGCCTGGGCTTGTTCCTCCCCAGGTGCTGGACTTTGCACTTCCCTTTGTTGAACCAACATGGCCATGATGTAAATGTTGAACTGACCTTACATATATCTTCAAGATCTGTGTTGGATTGGCAGACATGACACCAGACCTATGAGAGAACTATGCCCCCCTGCAGTGGCCACAGGATGACAAGAGTGATATCATAGGACATCCTGAATAGCAGTCAGGGACCATGTTTGAGCAACTGAATCAACTCTTGGATCAGCACCGGCTACACTAATTTTTTTAGACACTTCTTTCTCACACGGGCATACATTTTCAGATGTTCCTACTAAATACTTTACTATCTGGAGTTGAATTGCACCCCTAAGGGTGAGTAAAATGAATCCCACCATCAAAGATGAGTAAAAAAATCAAAATGTGAAAGAACTACTAATTAGCAATAAATTGTAGTCAGTCTAGTGAGTTGGATCTTCCTGAGGAGGGGAAGTGGAGAGGGAGGTGCTAGTCTCTTCTCCCTGGTAACCAATGACAGGATGCGTGGGAACAGCACAAAGCTGCACCAGGGGAGGTTCAGACTTGACAGCTGTCCCTCAGGGGACTGTCTTGGGACCAGTGCTGTTTAATATCTTTACCAGTGACATAGACAATGGGATCGAGTGCACTCTCGGCAAGTTTGCAGATGACAGCAAGCTAAGTGGTGCAGTTGATACAACAAAAGGAAGGGATGCCATCCAAAGGGACCTGGACAGACTTGAGTGGTGGGCCCATGTGAACTTAATGAGGTTCAACAAGGCCAAGTGTCAGGGCATCTGTGTCACGGCAATCCCAGACATAAGTATAGACTGGGAGAAGAACTCATTGCAAGCAGTCCTGCAGAGAAGGACTGGGGGGTTCTGGTGGACAAAAAGCTTGACATGAGCCAGCGGTGCATGCTTGCAGCCCAGGAGGCCAACTGTATTCTGGGCTGCATCAACACAGGCATGGGCAGCATGTGGAGGGAGGTGATCATCCCCCTCTGCTCTGCCCTCGTGAGGACCCATTTGGACCTCACAAATGAGGCTGGACTGCATCCAGGTCTGCAGTCTCCCAGCACAAGAAGGATGTCGACCTGTTAGAGAGGAGGGCTATGAAGTTGATCAGAGGGCTGGAGCACCTCCCCTATGAAGAAAGGCTGAGAGAGCTGGGGNCCTGAAGGTGTTCAAGGCCAGGTTGGGTGGGGCTTTGGGCAATCTGATCTGGTGGGTGGCATCCCTGCCAACGGCAGGGGGAGGTTGGAACTAGATGATCTTTAAGGTCCCTTCTAACCTAAGCCATTCTATGATTCTCTGATTAGGAAAAATTTCATTACCATGGGAGTGGTGAAACAATGGAACAGGCTTCCTAGAGAGGTGGTTGATGCCCCATGCCTGTCAGTGTTCAAGAAGCATTTGGACAATGCCCTCAATAATATGATTTAACTTTTGATTAGCCCTGAAGTGTTCAGGCAGATGGACTAGATGATCTTTGTAGGTCCTTTCCAATTGAACTGTCTTATTCTGCTCTGTTCTGCTCTGTTCTCTATTCTGCTCTATTCTGTTCTTGTGTTGGAAACAAAACAAGTAATCTTTGTAATTGGCTGTTGGAAATAGAAAGTAAATCCATTGCCATGGAAGTGCTGCATTACACCTGTAACAATTTAACTTGTGGTTGATCTTCTCAGGCCAGTTGCTTGGTACCATTTAAGTACAGTGAAATCATACACAAAATTCTACACAGCATGTGTATTTTTGTATACCTTCCAAGTTCATTTCATGCTTGAATTTAACCAAAAAAGAAGAAGAGAAATCATATTATCTGTAAAGAACCAATAAAAAGAACAGGATTATTTAATCATGTCTCAAAGGAGTGAATAAAAGAGGAAGACAACCCAGACAAGTTAAGTCTGTGTTTGACCACATAGCTTGGCGGGATCTATAGATACTGGTGCATAGACACAATGAGATATGAAAATCAAAAACCATGAGTTTTAGAGGATAATTTTTCTTGTTTGCTAAAATAATTTTTATTTTTATTTTATTTATTTATTTATTTTACTGTGACCCTGATCTGTTCAAATCAGTCCCAACTTACAACAAAAGGTATTTGCAATTCAGAGGAGTGGTGCATTGCTGGGAACAGCAAAGAAGGCATCTTGCCCTTTGCTTTACTCTGCTGAACCAGTTTCCACACTTAGAAATGTTATTTCAGAGAGATGAGCAGACATACTAGCTGAACATGAAAGATTCACAGTCAGAAACCATAGGATTAGATAATATCCACAGGAAGAAATATTTTTGCACAAAAATATGATAGACGATGGCATCAATCTGCAAAACATTATCCCTAATTTTATGCACAAATGTTTGCAAGGAACTTTAGTACAGCTGCAAAAGCAAAGTTACACTACACATAAACACTTACAGAACTGGGCCCTAAATTAAGTTAATATATTATCCTGGTTTTGGCTGAGATAGAGCTAATGTTCCTCATAGAAGCTCTTATGGGGCCATGTTTTGGATTTAGGAGAAAAAAAATGTTGATAACACACTGATGTTATAGTTGTTGAGCAGTGTTTACACTAAGTCAAGGACTTTTCAGCTTCTCCTTCTGCCCTGCTAGCAAGGAGGCTGGGGGTGCACAATACGCTGGGAGGGGACACAGCCAGGACAGCTGACCCAAACTGACCAAACGGATATTCCATACCATATGACATCATGCTCAGCAATAAAACTTGGGGGGAGTTGGCCAGGGGGCTGCCACTGCTTGGGGACAGGCTGGTCATCAGTCAGCTGGTGGTGAGCAATTGCATTGTGCATCACTTGTTTTGTATATTCTTTTTATTATTATTAACATTTTCACTTCTTTTTTTGTTCCTATTTAACTGTCTTTATCTCAACCCATGAGTTTTACCTTTTACCGGTTCTCTCCCCCATTCTACAGTGAGGGGGGAGAGGGAGTGAACAAATGGCTGTGTGCTGCTTAGCTACCTGGTTTAACCACAATATATATGAACAAGTAGTTTAATGATCAGTACATAGGAAAAACTACAAAAATACCGAGTACTTTTCTTACCTTGACTATCATCAAGGGTAGACAGTAATTTACCACTTCAGAAGTAATTTAATAGATTAATGTGGGTCAAGTCCAAGTTAATCAATATTTTTAGGATAAGATACTACCACATGGGAGTATGAGATCACACAATCACCCTCCCTCTTCAATCTTGATTCTAGAAATAGGGGGGACATTGTTGCTGAGTCCCTGATTTTCAAAAGATTGCAGTAGCCTGCTAATGCAGTTTTGATCCATAAATATTCAGTATAGGGCCTCAGGCAACAAGCTAATGGTATGTCAGAAGGGGGAACTGCAGGAAAACATGTTTGTAAATACCCATCTTTGAGTGAGTGATGCTAAACAGTTGAGTGACCATCACCATTTTCAGGCAGTTGGCTGCTGACTGCTGCTGACTCCAGGCAGGCTGTGCCCTACCATTTATCTTTAGTGCTTCACTTGGTCTCATCTATAACACATCATTGTATTGATCCTGTCAAAACAGTGATGGCACATAACGTTCACCAGGAAACGCTGCATGTTATTTTACAAAAATTACATGCTACACTGACTTCATGGGAAACAATGGCAACTGCAAAAACTGAGCAGTGGAATAAATCACTGCTGGTGAAATTGGCAGTAAAGCTGATTTTCTCGTTCCTCAGAATCAGTGAAGCAACTGTATTTTCCTTTGAAATATTGGTAAAACCACTTAAAGGGGATTTTTACTATTTTTTTTTCCCTCTGTTAAAGTGGTCCTATTATGCTTGGAAAAAAAATGCAAAAAATTGTGAGTCTCACAAAAGAAAGAAGCATTGGAGGAGGGTAGCGGTTACGATTAAACAGATCTTTCCTGAAGAGCTAAAACTACATAATACAAAAAAGGAATTAAACCTCCCTTCTTGTCTTATCAGCTATAGTGCCTTACCCCTGTCTGATGCACCCTACTTTTCAGCTCTATTCTCTAACACACAATTTTAATTTCTTTCCTTTTCTTCCCCCTATTTCCCAAGCAGAAAAGTAGACTTTGTGATACTCCCTGTGTTATTGTCCTTCACTGAAGACTTTCTTGGACTACATTTGTTTATTTCACTTGAAATGTTAAGTATGGCCCTAAAGAACTCCTGTCCCACATGCCAACCTTTCCTCTCCCACTCTAAAGATCAAAGCACTTCACTTCCCATGTAATCCTTTTCTAGAGTCTGATCACAAATGATCTAATGGTTCTTTCAGTGAAGGAAATCAGTGTCTATACACATTTATAAATTCTCCTCTCTTCTGGAGCACAGATTATGAAAAAAAAATCAGGAGTTCTATACCAGTTTAAAATACTTTTAATCCTTCGAGAAAACAATTGAGTTCCTGCCCTGTAAAAGAGAGATGAACCATAGGAATAGCTAGCACATGACAGAAAATGTGTTGCCACAGAGAGGAGAAAAAGACTTGCCTAGGGGAACAAGGCAACGAGCCTCATCTCTGCAGATGATTTGACGAGAGAATAAAATGAATCAAATTTTCAAAACTTTAGAAAATTCTCATATCACTTCACAGCCATCTAATACTTAAGGAACAAGATAGTTTGTACTCTTTTGTCTACTCTCGTTTTCTTTTTTGCACTTCTGATTGCTTTTTATCCTAAAAAAAATAACAAGTCTTACTTGGCACTATTACACTGTGTGGTTTATGTGTTCATTGCTATATAAGACCACTGAAAGGCACCAAATGACTTATGACTAAATTCTTAGGACTTCCTACATCTGGAGCAGATTAACTTGGTAGAAGCTTCATTGGAATGTCACATAATTAAGCAGTATTGGAGTTCAGTATTTAGAAATTGATAACTCTCGATAGCTGGGCACTAGTGCTCTATCCATACGTTTTGCACTTGACTACCCATCTGATGCCAGTTACATTAGGTATAATGTAACACAACAGTGACGTGCAATTTTTTATTTTTATTTTTTGGTAATTTAGAAAAAGATTTAAAATATGCAGGTAGTGATTACAGAAAAGAAGAACAAACAGGGAAAGGGACATTTTGCGACATACAATCTTTCAGTATTTTTTAAACCCGTATACCTATGTCAACTACAAATACTTATTCTTTCTAATATTTCGGACTATTTCTGCACCTGTTATACTACGGTGAACTGCAGAATTCAGTTTCACACATACAGTAGTTACTCTAACGTTCTCTCACCATTAGTGTCTGCCAGATTCATTTTGGATTTGAAGTCTCCTATTTAAATTGACACCAACTATCCAATCGCAGTACCCTTTGCATTCCTGATGTGTCATATTGCATTACATTTTCTNCCTAAAGAACTCCTGTCCCACATGCCAACCTTTCCTCTCCCACTCTAAAGATCAAAGCACTTCACTTCCCATGTAATCCTTTTCTAGAGTCTGATCACAAATGATCTAATGGTTCTTTCAGTGAAGGAAATCAGTGTCTATACACATTTATAAATTCTCCTCTCTTCTGGAGCACAGATTATGAAAAAAAAATCAGGAGTTCTATACCAGTTTAAAATACTTTTAATCCTTCGAGAAAACAATTGAGTTCCTGCCCTGTGAAAGAGAGATGAACCATAGGAATAGCTAGCACATGACAGAAAATGTGTTGCCACAGAGAGGAGAAAAAGACTTGCCTAGGGGAACAAGGCAACGAGCCTCATCTCTGCAGATGATTTGACGAGAGAATAAAATGAATCAAATTTTCAAAACTTTAGAAAATTCTCATATCACTTCACAGCCATCTAATACTTAAGGAACAAGATAGTTTGTACTCTTTTGTCTACTCTCGTTTTCTTTTTTGCACTTCTGATTGCTTTTTATCCTAAAAAAAATAACAAGTCTTACTTGGCACTATTACACTGTGTGGTTTATGTGTTCATTGCTATATAAGACCACTGAAAGGCACCAAATGACTTATGACTAAATTCTTAGGACTTCCTACATCTGGAGCAGATTAACTTGGTAGAAGCTTCATTGGAATGTCACATAATTAAGCAGTATTGGAGTTCAGTATTTAGAAATTGATAACTCTCGATAGCTGGGCACTAGTGCTCTATCCATACGTTTTGCACTTGACTACCCATCTGATGCCAGTTACATTAGGTATAATGTAACACAACAGTGACGTGCAATTTTTTATTTTTATTTTTTGGTAATTTAGAAAAAGATTTAAAATATGCAGGTAGTGATTACAGAAAAGAAGAACAAACAGGGAAAGGGACATTTTGCGACATACAATCTTTCAGTATTTTTTAAACCCGTATACCTATGTCAACTACAAATACTTATTCTTTCTAATATTTCGGACTATTTCTGCACCTGTTATACTACGGTGAACTGCAGAATTCAGTTTCACACATACAGTAGTTACTCTAACGTTCTCTCACCATTAGTGTCTGCCAGATTCATTTTGGATTTGAAGTCTCCTATTTAAATTGACACCAACTATCCAATCGCAGTACCCTTTGCATTCCTGATGTGTCATATTGCATTACATTTTCTGTGTCACCACCCATCATGTTATATTGTGTCATGCAGAAAAGCCAATGTGAGTTGACATTACACAAAATGATGTGATCTAAGAGATTTAAAGCTATGTAATGCACTGAAGCAGAAATGTGACACACTGCAACCAAGGTGTAAATACCCATTTCCTCCAGAGCACCAGCTATGTGCTAAAAAAACACATATGTTGGATGTTTTCTAAGACTTGAGAGAATGAGATCTGAACATTTTTAGTATAATATGTAAAATACTAAACTCCAGGAATATTGAAAATTTGACTTAAACTTACAAAAGCAATTAAATTTATAGTTAACACTTTTTCTTATTATTTCCTCATCCATATATAGGCATGATTTTCACTAGTATTATATCTGTTATATTAGCAATTTGGATTCTTTAGAAAATTAATTATACCTCACAACATGGAATAAAGAGAATAAGTATCACTTTCTTGGTTTGATGAATAAAAAAATATATAGGGAGGTGAAGTGGCAATAACTCGTGCTATTAATGAAGCATATATGAAAACAGTAGAACAGGTTTAAGAATTTTGTTTCTTAGTGGCAGGGAATATTCAATCCCTGCTACCGTAAATGTATTCTCTTCTTGCCAGAGGCTCAACAATAGATCTGACTGTGATTTTACATCTTGCCATATGAATTTTAGGCTGACATTCATCAAATACAATTTTAGCTGATGAATGGAGGTGTCTTAAATTAGGAGTAATTCAAGGGTCCTGTCTTGTACAATTAGAAATAAAAGTATTAGAGAGTTGCCAAATCCAGTAGTTCAAGAGGTGAAGTTGTTGCAGCTCCATGCCCCCAGGCCCAACCAGTAGCAAGGCCAAGCAAGTGTTCCTAGCAGGCACACATGCACATATATTTATATATACAAATACACATATATCACACACAGAATTGTATTGTAGGGGTTGGAAGGGACCTCCAGAGACCATCGGGTCCAACCCCCCTGCCACAGCAGGTTCACTAGAGCAGGTTGCACAGGTAGGTGTCCAGACGGGTCTTGAATATCTCCAGAGAAGGAGACTCCACAACCTCCCTGGGCAGCCTGTTCAGTGCTCCGTCACCCTCACCGTGAAGAAGTTCTTTCGCATATTGGTGCGGAACTTCCTGTGCTCCATTTTGTGGCCATTGCCCCTTGTCCTGTCCCCACAGACCACTGAAAAGAGGCTGGCCATATCCCTGTGTCCCCCACACTGCAGGTATTTGTAAACATTGATAAGATCCCCTCTCAGTCTTCTTTTCTCAAGGCTGAATACATATATATACATGGCTAGTCACATAGATCAACATAGACAGACACCTTCAGCACTTGAACAAACACAAACAGCCCCAATGGCCTCATTCTACTCTCCTCTCTGTCTGCTCAGGGTGAAGGGCCCTTTCTGGGAAATATATATATGTGTGTGTGTGCGCATAAGTAAAGTGTGGATCCCTCCAGCAACTGGGCTCAGATCCTCAGTCTGCCCAGTAGCTGCCCCTTGATGCCAGTTTCACCTGTTGCTGGCACCTGGACATAGAAGCAACCAAGGCTGCAGCCCCGCTCCAGTTGCTGGTACAGTTCCTCTCAATCGCACATACACACACACGCACATCTCACCCTTAGAGACTCCCAGACCTCACAGTCTCTCTAGCAGCTGGCTGGGACTCCCTTGGTCCTTCTGATAACTGGTTCCGTGGCTTCACCCTCACAGACCTACACTCCCCCTTGCTCCCAGGCCACTTCACCTACTTGCTAGCTAGTCCAGCTTGCCCTTCGCTAGCACTCATATGCTTACTTGCACACCTTCAGTTACTCCAGTNTCAGGAAAACATAAATGGAGTTTAATCAGAAGACGAGACAGAGATACTGGTGCAGGGCGTGGCCAAACCAGTGTACTGACCAGCCAGTTATTTACATGAAACAGGCCCTTTTATCCCCATATCTCTGTTTTCCCAAGTTGTTCCTCCCCATATCACCTAGATCCTTTTTTCCTGTCTTTTGTTCCTCCGCTAAGCATCCCATCATAAATCTTGTGCAACACATAAATGTTCTTGCCCTGCATCCTGTATGGAGTTCCATATGCCTAGACAGTGACCCTCCTCAGTCTGAAAGGTACTGTGGAGAGCGGCTTGTATTGGGGTAGGTGTCACACCTAGACTACAGGGCTGAGGCTTTCCTGGCACAGTCCTGGCAGGGGCTGGGTAGAGCTTCTTTCTACCTGGGGTTACTGGGCTTGCTGCTGTGCCTCTGTGCTCTTTTGTGTGTATAGAGATGGGCCTTTTATGGGTTAGGTGCTCTCTGGGGCTGGGCTGCTCCTGTGGTGGGCCTTGTAGTAGCTAGATGAGGGTATTATTCAGGTTATCCTGCCTGCCACTGTTCCTCTGGGCTCTTTTTTGTGTATGTGAAGACAATCTTTTTATTACATAACCTAACCGAAGGCATGATTCACATTAGAGAGCTAATTAAGCTAAGTGCTTAAAATAAAACAGGATTAATTAAGATCTTTCAGTTTACTGTAGATTGTGCATACATTGCATTTAAGTCTGTATTCTGTTGTCCTTTTCCAGAATGCCTTTTATGGTCAAAATCAGCCTCTTCTGGTTCAGATGAAATCGTCTTTGGCCTTCTGGTGGACCTGTTGAAATCCAGAGCAGACATAATCTAGTGAATTTGGTGTAGCCACTGTCATCTTTTCTTCAAAGTCTCTCTTAAGGTAATTCTTTCAATACTTGTTAATTTTTCATTTAGGTGGATCTTGGTCCCTTCTCCAAAATTCACCCATTCTTAACACATTTAAATCCATCTGCTGGTGAGGCAGTTAACTATTCCATCATTGTGGGTTACTATCTAGAATTATTCAGTTAAATCTTTGTCACAGTAATTTAAGCATTTGATGAGTGAGGTTGATTGCAAATTCAAAGCAATTTAAGCACTTCAGCACTTGGTATTTTATGTCTCTCTGAATTTTTATGATACCTCAGACACAAAGCTGGCTGTATTCTATTACTTCTTAATGAATTCATCAGGATATGAATTGGTTGAGTGCAGTAGAATGTATTATATCATAGTATCTCTCAAAAGACGCATCACAACTCTGTACTCTGGTCTGGTAAAATACAATAGCAGTGCCACATTTCCCTGAGTCACACCTAGGATGATTATAATTCATTTTTATTTATACTGACATGCACAGGCTATGTGATGGAATTAGAGGCAGGAAGCGAAAAATGCTAGCCTTGCTCCACAAATTGCACTCTTAGTCTTCAGGGCTTTATGAAGCAAATTACTCTTTAAGCTGAACTTTCCATATCCAGCATTGTTGTCAGACCAAGCTAAGAACTAAAATGAAGAGTGATGTAACTTTGTTGTACTCTTTACTATGGCTACCAGAGTGTTTGAAATTCAAGATCTAAATTGTTCTTAAAAGTACTGTTGATTGTAGAAAAAACCTAAGGCAGCTAGTCTCCTGACACGGGTGCCTCTAGAAAGTGCCTGAAGTTAAACTTGAACATGTCTTGTACAATTCAATGCGTACATAAAAAGAGCTAGTGAACTTATAAGAGAAATCGTCAACCATCTTTGACATTGTTGCCTTCTTTCTGTTCATTGGTTAGTCTCCACACCCAGTAAGATGTTGCAGTCTCTTCCTCCATCATTCCTTTGGATGTATTTTTTGAAAAAATATGTCCTTGTTTTGTGAATTCCTTGCAGTCCAGCCTGTAGGAAAGATGAAAAGGACCAGAAAACATGATATATCCAAGAAAAGACCAGCATTTCTTCCATGTGCAGGACACTATATAAGAGCAAGGATTTAGATTCACAGCAGTATCCATACCCAGATCATCAGAAGATCATTCTGTACACACATTTAAACATGACTTTTAAGAAAGTATTGAATTTCTTAAAAAAAGCAGTGCCAGATGAAGAAAGCTAAATATTTTTGGCAGAATACACATTATAGTCCATACAATAGAGAAGAAATTCAAATACATCAATTATGAAGCTAAATTATAATCTCAGTTAAGCAGCTGCTCATAAAATGGCCAATGGCACTATCATTAGTATAGAAAGATTGAACTTAAATTAAAATAAATGTCTTTAAAAAAAATAAAATACATTTCATCTCCCAACACCATATTCTACTTAAAGACTCCTAAGGGGAAAATTTTAAATCAACAGGATCATAGCTGTCTACTTTTGTCATTTATAATTCTTATTTTTAATGTGAGATTAAAACTGCATGTTCTTAATATTACTTAAATTCTTAATTAGCCATAAGTCTCATTATCTGAAGATACCATTTCAGTGACGAGTACCTAGCAAAGATGACCTGACCATACATCACCATCAAGTGAAGAGGTCAGATATGTTGTAGCTAACAGCAGCTCTTTATGTTGGCTTCCAAGAAAAAAGAAGAAGAAGAAGAAGAAGAAGAAGAAGAAGAAGAAGAAGAAGAAGAAGAAGAAGAAGAAGAAGAAAAGGGAAAGGGAAAGGGAAAGGGGAAGGGAAAGGGAAAGGGAAAGGGAAAGGGAAAGGCAAAAAAATAATATGAACATTTGTCAGTCAATGAAGGGTTCTTCTGTGACAAAAATGTAAATGGTAATAAATATAGGACCACCATCGTTATTCTAGTGTTTGTTCAGGTACAGTAACTTTAAGAAATTGATGGATGCTTGCTTCAGTACATATTTGTGAGGTACTTGTTATTCTATGTATATAGATAAGAAGATTGCTGATACATGTTTCCCGGAAATATCAGTGGGCTAAACCTGAAAATTATATATTTGGATTATACGATTAACCTATCAGATTGATGGCATTTGTTTTGACTTGTTTATACTCAATTGACTATGTTACACTTCTGCAAAAAGATGTGGATGGGCAGCAAAACAGAAAGCAGCAACTTGCAGTTCTTAGCTACTGTATTCTTGGTTTGATGAAACTCTCTGAAAGGAAAGTGATTATGTTTTCCCTGACACCAGCCGAGCATGTACATACGTAATAACCTTCTGGATCTGTATGTGAGGGGATATGAACAAATCATAGAATCATAGAATCATTTAGGTTGGAAAAGACCTCCAAGATCACCTAGCCCAACCTTTAACCTAGCACTGTCAAGTCTACCACTAAATCATGTCCCTAAGCACCACATCCGCACATCTTTTAAATACCTCCAGGGATGGTGACTCAACCACTTCCCTGGGCAGCCTGTTCCAATACTTCACAACCCTTTCAGTGAAGAATTTTTTCCTAATATCCAACCTAAACCTCCCCTGCTGCAACTTGAGGCCATTCCTCTTGTCCTATTGCTTGTTGCCTGGGAGAAGAGACTGACCCCCCACCTCACTACAAACTCCTTTGAGGTAGTTGTAGAGA